>MPNW01000043.1:89658-226998 GCA_011800805.1 Hirudo medicinalis
CACAGAAATGTTGTCGTGAGCTGGGAGTCTACCTCAGCACCTCTAACACAGACAAGATAACACGTTTCCTTAGGGTATGCATTGAACAAGTTATAAATAATTCGAACTTCAACTTACAATCCAATTAAGAATCATCTCTCAAGCACAACTGTAGAGGAACCATCGGAAGGGTGTATCCACTGTATGTGTCAAAGTTTATAATACATTACTCCTTTTCTACATCACTACATTGCTATTAACAGGTAACAGTGGAAGAGATGAGCCTTGTGGACGATAAGATGGATCCCATCGCGGAAACCCCAGACATAGCAGAGGTAGTGGTTTTTTTTTAGCCATATCTACAGGATTAGGTCCGTTCTGTCGGAAAGTTGCTTTCAACTTACCATTACTTCGAATGAAATTGTAACCTTATTTTTTTTAATTCCTAGCATGACACCCAGAAAGAAATGGACGATTCGGCCCACGTTTCAGAAGAGAGTGAAAAATCTGAGGTGGGTATCCTTGAAAGCTTTGTTATGGATAGGCCTGCAATGTAATTAAATCTATAAAATGTTTGTTTAATTTAGTTTTGGGAGAACGAGATCGATGAAGGCCCTCACAAATTTTATATTGACCAAGGGTAATGGTCGTTATTGAGATCCACTCAATGCGGAAGGAAATTCAAGGATTTGAGTTGGACAAACATTGTGGCGGATTACATCAAGAAATACAATCCCTACTGTTGCCTTTGTTTTGGCACACGGTGAGGTGTGCACAATCTGTGCGAGGAGGTCTGATGTTCAACAGCAAAGGCTACTGCAAGCTCGCATCTTGCACGATGACCTTCACATTCAAAATAAAAGACGAAGATTTGTTGGCTGAGCTGGTCTTTTCCGGTAGATTAGTTCGCCATGATACCGCGGAAGAACATGCAAGACCAGTACGAGGGAAGAAAAGAGTGGAATTGGCCGAAGCGATGAAGGATGTTGCGCCACGTGAGGAACACATGAAACGACTTGATCGCATGTCGGAAGATGTCTTTCAATCGGGAAACAGAGACATGGCTCCCTCCACGGCCGTCCTGAGGAAAATTGCCTCGGAGAGGAATATAAGGAAAAGGAGAGATGACTTTGAGATGAAGAGCCTAGACATGCTCAAAAAAGAACATAGCTGAATGTTTTGAAAGATCAAACAAATTGAAATCCTACTATTTGGCCACAAAGTCCACCAGCACATCACTAATTCCTTCAAGCTTCACTAAAGAACCGGCCAAGAAAAAGATCGAAACTGAGAGAAGGTTTTATTCGACCGCATGAAAGCGACTAAGGGCTAAACCCTTCAGCAAGCCAATGTCTACAGAAAAAAAAAGCTCCTTGGACGGTGACGTACAGTATGTTGTTGCGGGAAGACTCCATTAGCACGATTACGCAAATAATAGCTAGTGTAAAAATAACATTTGATGGGTTTATCGTTGCTTACATATTCTGATGGGCGAGATCAAGGATAGATGTAAGCATAAGAGAGTAGACAATAAAACTTAAGTTCAGATAAATTTATTGACATAAATTTAAAAATAAGTGATTTCTAATAATAAAAACATATAAAACAATAAAGATTTTGCAGATATTTACTTATAATTAATTATATCTCATTAATATTCATCCGTTTTCTGATTCGATATTTTCGCGGTGCTGGATGCAAATGCATGTATCTTCATGGGTGGCCATTTTATGGGCCGAGTTTAAGAAAGTATTCCCATTCTGAGGAAGTCCTCAAATTTAAAGATTTATTTAGGCTTTTATAGAATTAAATTGAAATGATAAATAATTGCTCTTATTATCAATGAGGAGATATATCAATTGAAGTTCAGCATCTTAACGGATGTAAATTAATCTTTTTAATTGCAATTTCTGAATGAGATTCGTGACATTTGAGCATAATAAGGCCATTAATCTGGTAAATTAGAATTTTCGTTGATAAATTTATTTTCCAACAGAGAATGCAATGGTAAGTCATCAGAATCTGCCCTGTTGAAATGGCAGGTCATAAGGTTTCAAAATTCGGAAAGATACCTGAGATGCAGCACCATTTTGGTGGAAGGCCGAGAGTTACCGATGGATGAGAGATAAAACCTATATAAAACTGCGGATATTGGAGAACGGGTTCTTGGTTTCTGCGATTTCAAACTCCTAACCGACATGTTCCCAGAAGATTTCAAATTCGATGCCGACGAAGAAAACTTTCTGATGGTGGGATTGAGATTCGTAAGGTCGAGGTCCACAATTGACCCTCCTCATTCTGCAGTCCCCGATGTTGTCAGTAAGTGCAGGAGTGCAGGAAAATTAAAGTATCTAATAACGGTTGGCTTTTAATCCAAACTATTCAGAATTTTTCAATTAGAGCAGATTTCATACTCAAAATAGCCTAAAAGTTCAAACATGTGGACACAATTGTTTTGTTTTAATGTATGCAATATTTTAACTAAGTTTTGTAATAGTAATAGATTTGTAAATTTTCACGGCAGATAGTATTTTCGACACAAAATCATCGAGAATGGTTTAACATTTAAATATTTTAATTTAATTAATGTTACATTTATTTTAATGTGATATATATATAATTATTAAAATAATAAGAATAGATTTAAATTTAATCTTGAAAGCATTCGAAATAACATTTAAAGAAAAAAATCGCTCATCACCTTGCGATCGCGGACAAACAATTTGAAATTTATTGATTACTTTGAGATCCCGATGTCAAAATGACAACAGAAGTTAAAATAGGAGGTTTGATAATGTTTACACACTAGGTTTTCAATTGCCATTGTACAGGTTTAGAAATGAAAACGTATATCAATGGTTGCTGTCGGATGGGTTTCATATTTAGTAGTTGCATAAGTTTTAAAATCAATTTGACAATTTATTTTTTAAAATATTTTATTCAGAGAAGCATTATTTTTTTATGTTGCGCTTTGTATATAAATACAGGTAAATCTAAGATTCAAAGCAAGAATTATGAAGAATTCAAAGCTAAAAGAGATGAAGAAAAGAAGGCTCGCCAAAAAAGAATAGAAGAACGCCTTATGCTATTAAGAATGAAAAGATTTTCTGATACGGGTAAAGTACTGGACAAAGAAAATGTGCTTAAAGGTGACACTGTTTCAACAAAAGGAAGCAATAGACGTGAGCGGAACATTCCAAAGCCTTTACAGAGCAATGCCATCAAAAATGCTCAAATTATCGACAATAAAGCACCTCAGGATATTGGGTATTCAACAAAATTTTTTCAAAGTAAAATAATCTTAAAAAGAAAATGTCCAGAGGTTACTAATTCTGTTGCCAGTTTAAACAAGAATCTAAAGGAATGCAACTTACCCAATGCTTATAAAAAACCACAAGAGAGGTGATTCAATAGAATCTATTATTTGCAGCACATAAACATTTAAATGGTTGTAGATATTAAATATTGTTAGTGAATGTTCAATTTTTGACAGGCCCAAAGCAGCAGTCAGTAACAAAATGTATTCAAAGCCTGATGTTGAGTCAAGAAAGTAAGCACTTCAAGGCCAATTATATGACAATGACAATTTTTTTTATTGGATGTAAATGTTACAAAATACATAATTCAGCATAACCAAACATCCAAAAGGAGCATCCAAAGATATGTATTTCTGCTATGGATTGTAATATAGTTGAAGGTTAAAGCAACCAACTAAACAAAAATTGCAAACACAAACCAATTAAATCTCGGAGTGGACCAAATCAACTAATGAAATCGGAACCTGAGAGTCACTGTGACGATATAAAAATGATACCAAAACAAAAGAGACTCATAAATATTCAGTCTAAAAACATGTTACACCACAGAGGAATGTTGAGTCAAAATATATTCCTTCAGCTTAGGTTAAATGATGACGATGGCATATTCGATAACAATTCTGACGGCAAGGTAGCATAAAATGTGGGCCGTTACATTTTAGAGAATGTTTTCAGTCTTGTATGAGCAAGTACTTTTTCATTATTTAATTTTTTACTGAAAATATTTTTACTTAAATGGACTTTGAATCTATTAAAGTGCTTCACTGAATATTTCTTTGCTTTAGGAGGCAACTGGAGCTGTGGCGCATTCAAAAATTGGAAAAGATAAAAGATATAAATAAGTAAATGAATTTGTTTTCATGCATTTATGGCTTATAAAAGGCATTAATCATAATCAGCAAGGCAAAATCAGTTGTGCATAAAACAACATCAACATTGAGCAACTTATCTTCAAAACGACCTTTTGTCAACAAACCTGATGTGGTTGCCAACAAGCAGTAAGAGATAGTAGTTGAAAAAAGCTGAGGTGATTAGTATTAAATGTGTAACTGTATGTTTCAGAGGCGCTAGTGCTGTAAAGAAGTCTACTGCTGATCGTGAGGTTCCAAATCTTGTGGTAATACAAAAACAGCTGAAGAAAAGAATTTCTCTCAGTTCTAAACATTTTGCTGAGAAGAGATCTTGCAGGTTTGTAACAACATTTTCTCGACTTTATTGACATTGATTCTACTAAGATGAATAATCGCACTAGGCCCGATGCAATGAAAGCTTCGGTGAGCAAAGAGGTCAAGGTTGCCACTAAGCAACCAAGGTAAAGTTTCATCTATTCTCAAATGATGATTTGCCAATTGCCTTATATTTCTGATGATGTAGTTGAATGGTTTACGAGGCCCCTATGAATTCTTAGGAGGGGTGGAAGTAGCTTTATGTTGGACCTCACGGGCAGGGTTTCAGCAATCAGGCCTGGTGTCATGAATGTGTCCAAATCACTCATGAAGTCTGTAGTTTATTTATATCCAAAGAAAATGTTTGCATGTCCTTATTTTTTTAGTCATATTTTGTTGTTGCTATTTTTAACTTTTAGCTTGTGAAATTCTAATGTTGTTCAATTATGTATAAGCTTGTTATAAATGATGCTTATTGCTTATAGTGGAAATTAAGTGAGCATATGTGCCATCTGGCTATTTATACATCGCCCCTAACCAAGGGGCAACTCTGGCAAACACAGGCTGGGTTTCGATCACAATGTCTAGCGACTGTTGCCTGTAATATCACATGCCAGAATACAATCATTGAACTACCTTGCATGCCAATTGTAATTGCAGTTCATTTGTAAAGCACCATGTGTAGGGCATCAGAGGCACATTTTGTTAACCATTTACATAGAACTCCTACCCAAGGGTCCTTGTGTCAGTGCCAACAAGGTTTTTGAACACAGCACATTGTGACCATTGGTTACATTACAAAAGCCTGCAGGAACCCTCTGAGCTAACTTATATCCCAATGCACAGATGCATTGCCTGGGACAGCTTCTAAGGATAGAATGTCTGAATTATTGTCATTATTCATTCACATCTAAACTAACACCAAATGAACATGTATCCAAATAGAGAGAAGCTGAACAAGTGGTTGGAGGAAAAGGGGAAATCGCCTTCAACATGCAGAAGACACATGAGTTGTTATGGATTGCACAGCAGCACTCCTATTGGAGGGAGAGTGAAGCTTGAGGTAGTTTTTTTCATCTTTCATCAATCTGATTGGTGGACTACTTAATTGCTTACGCCACAACAAGTCTTTCAACTTGCAGGTCAGAACTGCAGTCAAACAAGGTCAGAGGAATCAAGAGACTTTTGAAAAAGAAAATATTGAGCCATTCACAGAGAGCAAGATTCGAGTGAAAAGAGTGAGAGGCGAAGTGCAGGATTGCAACATCTTTAGATCTTCCCGTGTCTTCTTCAAATGTCGGGAGTGAGTTTTTTATAATTTTCTTGTTCTCTTTCTGAGAGATTTCTTGACTATTCTGCTATTGTTATTTAAAGTTGTTTTTTATATTTCCCGGAAATATGCACATAATACTTTAAGTTATCTCTTTTTATTGAATTGTGGATCTTTAGAGTCCTAAGTCAGACGTCCATCTTCCATAATGATGGTAGCACATTGATCGACACTCCGATGAGGAAGATGTTCATTGTAACTCCAGTGAGGAGGTCCACAAGGAAAAGTTGTGTTCCTGTCTCTCTCAAGGAACATGACATCCTCATTGAGACTATGGATGAACTCTCAGCCGATATGAAACAGATGAGCATCTTTAAGCCAAACAAATGCCTCATCCCATCAGATGATGTCATCGCTAATGAGCCAGCAAAGAAGCAATTAAAATTTGGTGATGATTGCTGAATGTATTCTGTAATGTTTTACTTGCCTATCCTAATGCCAGATTCTGTTTAAATGTTGGAATATTTAAAACTACTAACTGGCAATGCTAACACTGGCAACATTTTTTTCTTTAATGTGTTCAAAACAGCAAAATTTGGTGAGGATGATGGATAATGCTAAATGTGAAGTTGAGTTGAAACCTTTCCAGGTGTTTATAACATGCTTTAGTGACCAGTTCTGAAGTGGCCCAATATCCTGACTTATTTGTACTAAACTTTGCACCTCACCTTTTCGATATTATTTATATTTATGAGGTGCCAACTATCTAAATTTCAAATTGCTTACTTGTGAATGTCATTTGCTTTTATCCGTTTAAATTGTTTTGCTTTTCTAGCAATCTAGTTGGAAACAGCTTAGTTTTAAAGATAAAATAGTTTTCTGCATTTCTGTGATTGTGTTATGCGTTTTAATGAAGGTGATTCTAAAGTTTAATGACTTTATGTGGTTCTCGTCTATCTATTATCTATTGGATAGAGTATCCAATTACACAACATGCTTCAAAGTGGCTGCAGTCTGATTAATCAATGTTTTTAGTTGCAGTCGTCAATTTGTCTTGATGCAATAGCTGCGACTGACTCGTTGGATGTAGGAATGTATATGGAGAACAACTTTTTCAGTGATTGGTGTGGTCAACTGTGACAGGTTCGCTGTATTTGCCGGTAATCACATTTTACAATCTGACTGGTGGACTGAGAGCAAAACTTGTGTCAAGCTTGCAGATAGAAGCGAAAAAGATAGTAGAACAGAGATAAGTAGATTTCAAGTTGTATAATCGATTAGCTGCATTATATGTCCGATTGCCTCTCTTTAAGAGGAAGATGCGATAAGCCTTAGTAAAAGTAATGGTTTAACCTACATTATCTACATTATTAGAACCACGAATGGATGTTGATAACGCTTCGATTGTGAATGGTGATCGACCGGGGACTAATTTTGGCCGGACCTGGGAGGACAATACATATTTAGGGACGGAACTTTCCCACGGGTTAACTTAATATTTTGCTTTTGTTTAACTCCTTAAAACTATTTGTGATGCGAACATGCAAATTCAGTAACGAATGAAAATATTTATCTGTAATTCCATCATTTCAAGCATCATATCTCTCTTAAGGAAGGTGGAAAAGGACGTCATTTTGGGAGAGTTTGTTGCCCCGTGACTTTTCGAAATGTAATAATAAGTGAATTTGTATAGCGCCATCAGGGGCGCTTAAACCGTTTATAGAGTGACGTGTTGTGATGGTGCAAGCTGGGTTGCGAACACGACACGTGGCGACTACTGCTTTTACCGTCGCTCGCAGGAACGCAAACCCTCTGCCAGAAGAACAAAAAGGATGCAGGAAAGGGAGTAGAGGGTGCAAGGACAGTTTACTGATTAGCCAAATGATAGTAAAACATGCAAAGAAGATTAAAAACAATTTAAACATCACTTGGATTGAGTACAGAAAAGCTTTTGACAGCATCCACACACATGGATAATTCGAGAAATGGAAATAAACAAAGCATGTGATTTAACAGTGAGGTTTATTCAACAATCAATGCTGCAATGGAACATGATAATGATGCTGATGCATGAAAAAGGATGTTTGAAGACTGGAAAAATCTCTGACAGAAGGGGAATATTCCAGGGTGATTCTATGTCACCTCTACTGTTTTGTATGGCTTTGATGCCATTGTCAAAGTCTATTAACGATTAGGTTATGAACTTGGAAAGGAACAAATCAGCCATCCCTTCTATGTGGATGATTTGAGGATATTTTCAAAAGATCACAAAAGTATGCAAATGTATGTAACAATTGTAAAAAAAATTCAGTAAAGATCTTGGCAAGGAATTCGGAATTGAAAAATGTGCAACCATTGAAACGAAAAAAAAGCAAATTTACAAGAGGAGGTGATATTGTTCTGCTGGATGGAGTTGAGATACAATCACTAAAAAGTCAGGAGTTTTATAAATACCTTGGAATGGATGAAAAGAATGGAATCAATGATGAAAGAAAAAGTGAAAAGGGAATATTTTTGATATATGAGGAAAATATTGAAAACCCAGCTAAAAACAAGATCATGGCCATAAACAGTTTAGCAGCTCCAGTCATGACACATAGTTTTGGTATTCTGCCATGGCTGAAATCTGAAATTGAAAAACTGGACAGAAAAACAAGAAAAATATTGACTATGAATGGAATGCATCACCCAAGGGCAAATGTGGAGAGGGTATACAACAAAAGAAAAGATGGAGATAGAGGTTTGCTTGAGTTACAATCCCTTCATCAGCAGAGTATTTTGAGTCTCACAGAATATATTCGATCAGAGAATGGCAGATTGATTCAAATGGTAAGAAAGAATGATGATCTCAAAAGAAAATTTTCATTGCAAAAGGAATCCAATAAAATCTGGATGAAATATAAACTAATGACCTTGCCTGAAAACAAAAATTTGATTTGTCAATTGAAGAAATCTCTAGAAAGTGAAAAACTGTCAAAGATAGCAAGCAAGCTACCCCATGGAAAGTTTTTCAAACTTTTAGATGGTGGAGCTCACATAAACAAAGAATTAAGTGTGAAATGCTCACTAATGGAAGATTAAAAGGAGAGACAGAGAGTTTATTGTTTGTAGCACAAGATCAGGCACTCAACACCAGATACCATCAAAGACATACCCTTGGCCAATCAGTTAAGAGTGTCTGCCGATTGTGTTTAAAAGCTGAGGAGCACATCAGTCACACAGTTGCTGGATGTGAAGTCCTTGCACCAGTGGAGTACCTGCAGAGGCACAACAAGGTGGCGGGCTACATACACTGGAGAATTCGCAAAAGTCTTAATCTTCCAGTGACAAAAGTATTATATGCATGAGCCTGAAAAAGTTACAAATGTGGAGGACAATATCATTATGTGGGATAAAACAATATTAACAGACAGGACGATTTTCGCAAACAGACCTGACTTAATCCTGAACAGAATTGCTTGATTGTGGATGTGGCAATACCTGATGACGTAAATATGTTGAAAAAAGAGACAGAGAATACGTTGAAATACAAAGATCTGCAGATAGAAATGTCTAGAATGTGGAATGTCAAGATAAAAGTGATAGCAGTTGTGGTTGGAGCGTCAGGAACTATGAGTTACAATTTCAATAAAGAAATTGAGTCGATACCAGATTATTGAAGATATTCAAAACATTGCATTGAATGGGACTGCACATATTCTTAGGAAAGTACTTGGTTGATTGATAGAACCGACACCGAAAGCTCAAACATTTTTGTTTGTGTTCATACGATTTAAGTTTTGACTCGGTTCGTAATTAAGACAATTCAGTCATTTCCATTTATTATTGTTTTTTTGATTTTTTGTTTTTGTTTTTTTTGTGTTGTCTTGTGTTTTGTGAGGTCTCTGGATGAGACATGGCAATCATTTTATCCGGCTGCAATACAGCTGAGTTTGATTTTGAATAAAATAATAATAATAATAATCATAATAATAATGATGATGATGACGACGACGAATTTTGACGATGATGATTACCATCTTGAAGCTCCATCCATTGCCATCCATTTGGCAATAACTCGCTCCATACTTCTTTCAGAAATTTTTCGCCAGGTTTTTTGAGCATTTCGAGCTTTTTCGTAACGCTCTTCTTGAGCAATACGATATTTTTCATCATACTCCATGAACATTTCCATCATCGTTGATGATTCTTGAGTGTTCGCCATCCTCGTCGCCAATGTTATATCCTTACTGCTATGTTCGTTTATTGTTTACAACTAAATTATAGGAAGCATGAGTGACCAACTTGGAACAAGAAGTTCGCCACTGCGAGAGGTAAACACATCCATGAAAACAGAATCCATCCACTTGAGTACATGTTGATCGAGCTGTGGTTTGCTCATTTTGTCCCGGGGTTCTGTCAGGCCCAGAAGGGGGACTTTAAATATTGGTGGGGGGTTCAGGTGAGTCTTCAGGTGAAGTTTGAAGAATTTTGGGATGGATGAGTTCTTACGAGGGAGAGGGGTAATTCATTTCAGACAGCAGGGGAAGCATATGACAAGCCTCTGTCGGTGAGAGACGACCTGTGGACTGGTTGGAGTGAATGAATGGTGGGAGATGAACGAAGGCGATCAAATGTATGTTGGAGGTGAATGAGGTGATGGAGGTAAGGTGGATTAGATGTCGCGATTTTGAAGTTGATGCGAGAGCGGATGGGCAAAGCTAACAAGAATGTATTTAAACCCACCTCCTTATTCAAGCGAAAATGAATAATGAATTTAAAGTGGCAAAATGCATTCAGAGGAACAGAGTGGGACTTTAGCCAAAAATTGTAAACATTACTGTTTCTTAAGTATAAGTTAAGAGTTAAGTGCAATGTGTCGTTCCATATCATTACTGCACGACTTTATTTTCCAAACGAAAGATTTTATGACAATTTGGAGTCCGATATAGAATAAATCTCTTGTATTATAAAAAAAAATGATTCAGATTTCTTGAACATATAATTTCCAGTAATTTTACCTTATTTCCCGGTTAAAGCCTGGCTAAAATATTCAGGGGTCGGGGTCCCCGGTCGATCCTTAATTGTGAATGAAACCTATTTAAAACATCTAGGGTTATGACCCTAGACAGGTTAGGGACCCGATTTGGTAATTAATTTTTTATAAATGTCACATTTTGACCCTCCTAATTGTAAACAGTCTTCCCAAAAAGACACATGTCCTTGAGAGTTTACAGAAAGTACTTTTTTGAAAAAAATCCCTCTAGGGAGGCTATGAACCTGCTTTTCTTTTATTCTCCCCATATCACAAATAGGTACTAATTCTTGGCCATCCTTAATCGCCTTAATTTAGGGTGGCCCTAAATAATAATAGGACACGAATAAAGTAATGCACCCAAATGAATGTGAAACAATTCTTTCTAGTAAAATTTAATTATTAACAATATCCAAACCTGCTGAAAGATCATGACCGATCGAGTTCCGCCTGTCGCTTTTGCTGGAGAGATTTTAGAACAATGAGATGAAGTGATTTCCATTAAGAAGCCGGTCTTCTAAACGGATAAGAAAGAGGGAAAGTTAATAGATTGAATTCGATAAAGGAGAGATTATCACTTTGGTTAGGGTGGGAGAATATATTGGAGAATACTTTTGGATGAGGAGATTGAGAAAAAAGTTGGGAAGGATCAAACGATTATCAGTATTTTCACCGGACTGAGGAGAGATGAGAGGTTCCTGAGAATGACCAGAAAAAGACGAACAAACCATCAACAATTATATATTTTGTTTCTAATAAATTGTGGCGTAATAAATTAACTTAATAATAAGTTGTTACACATAAACCATTGACATCATCAATAATTTCATGCGATTAAATTAAAAAATGTTATCGTTTGGAAGAATATTTCATTATTCAACCTTTCGATGAAAAATCAAATGCATTATATGTTTAATACTTTAATGGTTATAACGTGGAAATGTTCAAACAAATTTGTTTTTTTTAATAATAATGGAATGTAAATTTAGCCACTTAAAAGCCAAAGGACTATGTAGATAATGTTAGGGGGTTAATCACATGATCTACAAAATAGTTTAGGAACTATTCGTAGAATTCATATCTTCTCGAACAGTTTCAAAAGTTATTTCGGAAAATGAATGTCAGATCATGTTATTAAATTAATTAGTGCATGCCGACATATGGACAACATTCCTCAGGCTTTGATGCAACCGTCTCATATAATGTTTTAAATTTAAAAAAGTCCACCACACAATATTTCAACTACTTTAGCAAACCATAAATTTGCTCAGAAATATAAGTTTTCAATATATGAAGTCATTGTAAATAGTCGTCCGTTCGCAATTGTCATGTGTCTTTCGAGCTTGAAATGATTGATGAATCACAATTGAGCCCGGTAGTTTCTCCAGGAATGGCATATTTCTTTAAATCAAAATAAGCTCGTAAAAAAACCCACAACTTTATAAATAAATAATTGACTTTTCAATGGCTTCATAATTTTTTCTAATGGTCCTTCAGACGAATGGCAAATAACCAAGAACCAGGCACAGACATTGATTGTATGGGCGTTGTACGCCTCTGAAACCTCGAGAATAAATAAACTTCAACCAGATTTTCTTCAAACATAAACATGGGGCGTATGGACTTCAGAGTTTGTCCCTGATCGAACTTTAATTGTCAAGCCAATTAGTGGCGACAGGCAACGCTCACCCAGTATAATGGAGCATGTGACTAGAGCACACGTATCGCATGTAGAGAGCGCTTCAGTTCAAATCATCAGCTTACGAAATACAAATGTACATTAAACTCATCCTGTAATGCAAGCTGCCAGACGATTTCTAGCGAGAAGAGATTCGATATTGCGTAAGAGAATCCGAGTCATGTGTCGTTGGGGATTGGAAACCAAATGGATAATTTTGAAAAATTAGAATAAAATTCAAGGGTGGCGATGACTGTTTGCTGATGGCATGAATATTAGCCTGTACCTTCCTTGAACCTTTGAAACACTTGAGATTGGTGACATCCTCTTGACTTTTGAGCAATATAAAAACAACAGATAATCTTCATTCTGGCGTTAGTACTTCGAAAGTTGTTTCTTCTCTCCTGGCAGTGTTGGTGAGTATCGTAATGATGTACGATGGTTGTAAGGTGTTGGAGACGGGTGGAAGATGTTTATTTCCTCCGAATAGAGTTTGTTTCTTGATTTTTGAATGTTGTGTTACATTTCTCCTAAGATTCTTACAAATTGTGATGGCGCCATTGGAACATCAGTCGGATACTGGTTCTTGTCTTAAAAGCACTTAATAAATGTTAATTTTATAGAGATGAGAGAAGCGTTGTGAGGTTTGAAACTCCCCTTTGACACGATATTTGGTGAGATTCAACACCTCCAACTACTTTTCTTCATCCAATTCTCCACAGGTCTTTGAAATGAAATAACGATCGTAAATAATGAGTGCAATTAATCAGCGTAACCAATATCGAGACCAAAGAATGCAGTCGTGATTTTAGCTTGTTTCTCTCTTAGTTGACCTTTGGTCCCATTCACGCAACTCGAAAATTTAATCCTCCTTCAGCGTTAATGCATACATCACTACAACATGCTCGACAACCGACAATCACATACTAGAGTCCAAACTTTGTTTTTATTTTCGTCGTTGGTCAGAATCTCAGTTAATAACGCTATTTGCTCATCAAGCTCATATTTGTGTACTCTTGCAGTATAAGCACTTTAATTGCACTCCCCCAAGATGCAAGGAGATGTATTTAACATGCGCATTTTAAAGCCTTGTTTGAGAAAACGTCTCAAAGGAAAGAACCTAAGCATTCAATCTTTAACTATGTTGTCATTAGCCTCAGACAGGATGCCATCCGAATGAAGAGGATTATCAGTGGAGGAATGGTAATCCTGGAGATGGGTGAACATGGAGAAACCCATCATGACACAATATCCAACAGGAATAGTACTGGGTAGTTAAATCGTCCACCTTTTATTACAATTATTAACCTAAAACATTTACCAAAACAACTAGACATTCAGTCGCTTAAATTATTTGCTTCATTAATGAATATAGAAGATATCTTGACTGAATCCTTTCATGTAGCAACATAATTTAAACAGTAATATAATTCTTAAACTCAACATCATTAGTCGTCGATGAAACTTTAAAAAGCTGCAAAATATTATAAATTATTATAACAAATTTTTTGTCGTTCTAACATTAATTCCACTTAAAAATAAACATGCATGAAATTTAAATGAATGAAATTTAAAAATAAAGTGCATGAGGGGGGCTTAATTTCTGACAACATAATTAAGTCATATTAAATGCGATATTTACGCTATATTATAGTTAAATCATATTAACGACATTTTAATAAGCAAACACCTGAAATATTAGCTTAGCTATCCAAAAGCATGCTTTGGATCAGGTGTTGGAGAAGAAACTTAGTAATAATATTTTGTTAATGCTATTAAAAATACTAGAATAACATATCATAAACACGACGCAATATTTATGTTTATTACTTATTAATAATAATGTATATTAATAATTAATTAAACTTAATATTAGTATGTTAATAAAATATGTAATGTATGAATAACATTATTAAAACTACTTGATGTAGAACACGTAACATTAGCTGTTCCTAGCAATAACTGTTCCAAGAACTGACTAATTGAATAAATCCATTGGTCCTGATAAATTTTGAGCATCCGTGTCCTTGGAAGATCTATTCCTTTTCAGTGGAAACACAATAACCATAAAGTTCCTTCATAAAGAATGAAACATTTAAATGTCGCTTGGAAAGTAAATTACAGATGTCATCCTCCTGATCAGCAAAAAGCGAAAATAACTGATTTATGACGCCTTAGTGACTCAAAACTGCCCCCACACAACGGGGCAAATCATAGCAGATCAGAAAGACTTTCACTCTTTTAGACCTAATAGTAAATTATGTCAAAGAAAATGTTCAATTTTGTGGCGCTTGAGAGTCTCAAGTTGAGGCAAACGAATCCGTGGCTGATCTGAATAAAACCAGGCACACTTCGAGATTCGAGATTATGCGGGCTCAAATCCAATCAAAAGTCATTCCACATTAGGTAGCACAACTAACCCACCACGAATACCAGCCAGATCGTTGGTTCGAAATTCGGGAAAACGTTTAACCACTCGACACTAGAAACCTACTCGGCAGCAGGGCCGTCGGGAGGGGCCTACCCGGGTTTTAAATTAAAATATTATAATCACGACTTTTTACTTTTCCATTAGCAAACTGACAACATATGGGCTGAAATCTCGGTCGGAGATATTCCACTACTCATTTAACAAGTTAAGTGAAATACTTCTGACATTCACAGACTTCTGCCACATCCAAGAAAAACTGGATCAATTTTATGCGAATTAATAGATCTCTCCGCCACGCAACTTAAATCTTGTGAAAAAATTCAAGATGAACTCGATGCCTCACCTGTTCGATATTGAAAACTAAAACTACCTAACCATACAAAAATCCCAAAATATTAAAATTCTTCCAACCAATAAACGATTCATGAAATAATCAAGTGAAATTACACAAACAACCACAATGAAATAACAAGTGGTCAGATATGAAATTTGGTCAGACTTGAACAAATTCTTGAACAAATGATAGAATGAAAGTCAGACTGAATTCCTGGATGCAATAGAATTGTAATGATTTAAAGCCTTTGAATATTCCTTTGTGTAAATGTTTCTGAGCAAATTTGTAAATTCATCCACAGGTTTGCAAGATAACATACGCAACTGGTTCAGCCAGAATTGCACTTTGCGCCTCGCCAGGCGCCTTTGAAAAACAAGAAAGACTGATTTATAAGAATATTAATATTTTGCATTACTAATATTTAATATTTATTTTGTTATCATGAATGTTTTCAAAAATAAGCTGCTTGCTTAGATCAATGGACCCACCTAGCAGAGCCTTTTTGCTTACCTTTGTCCTGAAAAATGTTGTGACAATCAGCCAAACCAAATTAAACGATATTTACTAAGATTAGACAATCCTCACTTTACAACATTCGTCTTCAATTTCCTTGTCGAGGCTTTCCTTGATAACAACATAAACATTAACAAAATTTATCTTCATCTTCAAAACAAACTCATTCACCAACTCTTCAACCACCTTACACTACTTACAAAGCTACTTGTAATAATAGCAGGTATAAACACTTTAAAACGTCCTACTTGCATACGTGAATACTTTTAGTCTCATTCAACTCAGTTTTTAGAAATTGGTCTAGATATAACACCCCATATTTAGAAGTGATGAACGAAATGAAAAATTACTTTGCTGGATAAGTGGTCATGTCCACAGTAAGGTCTACCTGTGTGCTTTATAAATATGTCACACAACTTGCATCCCTCACGTTTAGCCATGTTAACGCCTAAAAACATTAAGTTCCATGAGATATTCTTTACTAAGATTTTGAACTCTTTTTAAGTGAAGACCTCCTGCAAATATGGTCTAACTTTATGATCAAGTAGATTACACCGACCTACTTAAACACTCAAGTGCATTATTTGAAAATATTCATCAGTGAAATGTTATCCGAAGATGTTGCAAGGTGAAAATAAAAAAAATAAAATAAAAGTTATTTTTAAATACAATATGCACTGACAACCTTTTTTCGCTTCTGGCTTGTCTTCATAATTTGTTTGATTTAAGTCATCCATTTCTAAAACAGGGATATCCTGACAAAAGATTTTATCGTAAACCAAAGGACAAAACTATGGAAAACTATGTCACATCCTTTATGCTAAGGTGCAATTGTGAAACCAATTGTCAGATATTAAGCAAACCAATCGACTAATACAATTGCCCTCAATAAACCATTACTCATTACCTCACATTTCAAAATCTCATCAAAGCAAAACATACTAGTCTGAGAATTTTTAATGTAGCGAAGCTATTTTTATACCTGTGACTTTGAAGGATTTGCTCTGTAAATAACCGCATCAACCCAAAACTTAATAGCTGGTTGGAACCTCTGAAATATGGTACTTTTCAAGAAAATCTCTCAACTGTAACGTCTCAACTACCTTATGAGGAAAGAGCTTGACTGAACGATATTTTTTGCAGTACTTGATGGAAACAGAAACGAAGACAGTACACTTTGGCCGAGGCCAAGGTAACCAATGAATTTGTGCATTCCTGACTTTTCACTTCCACCAAATTCAACTGAACAGAAGAAGCTTAGATAGCAAGTTACTAGTCAATTTCGAATATTAATTAATGCGTTTTAAATTTATCACAAATGCTAAAAGGACAATATTCAATGATTACTAAAAGTTGGTTAGAAATATATTTCCAGAGCTCTCTGGAAAGTGATTTCATCTTGACCTTAAGGTCTTGGCGATATGGTATATGCGATATTTATGGCATGTATGTAATACATAATACAATACTAAAACACACCTTTTAGCAAATCCACTATATCTTGCAAGGAAAAGTTTTTTGGAAATTCCTTTAAAATAAATCCTTTCATGAGATGGCTGTTAACTATCATCACATTTTCAATAAATAACATTTACCAAACCTTTTTAAACACAAATCTTTCGTCAAATATCATAAAAGAGGAAGCACTGAGAGACCCAGTGCAAAATGTGTCATTTAAAACACATATTTCAATGAAGAAACATTTCCCTTTTCCGAGTAGTTCCAAGCACCCATTCAGCTTTAAATAAACGCACACAATAAGCAAAATCCCATACGAAAAGCTAACCGAACACGTCAATATTTACTTACAGAATGCACTTCAATCTCGGCGGAACAAGACAAAGCCATAGAAATATAAATGGTGGGTACCTGACGGAAACGTCGGCGTCGCAGCGAGCAGAAAATATATGTAAAATTCCACTTCTGAACAGTACACTATTTTTGCTTTCTAATTTAATTTTTTTTTAATTTGCTCTTTACTTCAAAAATATTTAGGACCAATTTGTTGGCTGGTGTAAACCAAAATTGTTGTTCCTTGGCATTTTATCTCTCCATACTTTGTAATTAATCACAAAGTTTATCCAAATTATTCTTCTAATTCCAACTGACATTGGAGTCATACATAATTTTTTATGATAAATTTAAAAACTTTTCTTTAATCGTTAACAATATATATTTAAGGGATATCTTTTCTAGATTTCTCTATCAAATCAAATAAATAAAAATAAATACCATATCAAAAACAATCACATTGTTGTAAACCTCTTTTTTACACGAAATTTATAGATTTTAAAAATCTCACAATTTTTCTACCCATCATACGTATGAAAATATTTATTACAAAGCAATTAATTTATGAACAGCCATCTACTTATTTTGACAGCCAACAATGGCAATCCGACGATAGAGAAATAATGCCAAACAATTGCAATAGGCTGGAAATAATTTGGAAAGCACGTTATGTCTGTTTCCACCCTTGAATGAGTGAGGCGCCATCAAACTTTAAACTTTGAAAATTGTTTTACAATTGAATTTTTTTGTTGTTGAAATATTTACACTATTCAAATATTTTGTAAACAACCTTTTCATTCGCTCAATTCAACAGCAATTTCGGCAAAGCATGTGCACTGTGGACAACATAACCGTGTCGCTGCACGCGGTTGTTTTATCGACCGCTTTTTCAAGCAGCTGCGTTATGCCTGCCAGACTGAGCTGAAACAATCTTTACAAGCTGATCGAATGTTTTCTAGTCGCGTCTGAAGCATCAAGCAAGTGGACATTTCTTAGGTTGTCCCGCGAAAACGTTTTCGAATAAGAGAGGCGAAGTTTATAAAAAACGTTTACTCTAGTCTTGCCTAGTTCTGAGAAATACGAAAGATTATAGAAATCATAAAAACATTTTTTTGAATATATGCGTCTGCATTCATTCTGAGTAAAAATATTATTTATGTCCGAATCTTCCTAAATAGATAAAATGTGTCAAGGAAACCCAGTACTTCGAGTTTTAGGTTTTTCATTCTTGTTGGTAGCCTTCATAACTGCGGGCATAGGCTTTATTTCTCCATTTTGGATTCGTAACAGCAAAGCAGATCCCGAAGGAATGTCTTTGAAGGACACTTTTATGACAGCCGTTGGTGGTCCCACTCTCAAACCAGACCAAGAAGAACTCATAGTACCCATTTCGACAACCCCTAAGAAGACTACGACGAATCCAATTTGGAGTGATGCTGTTGATGAAGAAGAGGAAGAGGCAGAAGATCTTGAAAGTAGATTCAGACGTCAAGCTCCCAACCTTTCTGATGTCAGTAATCAACTACTGGCTGCTGTAACTCCTCAGTGGACGGCCATCACATCAGGCGAAGTCCTTTCTTCGACACCATCGGAGGAAGACAATTTTTGGTTCTGGGAAGGTCTCTGGGCTAAATGCCAATCCAACCTAACCTGTCGCTATTTCTTTCAGGATGATTTTGAAATGGAAAGGGATTTCCATGGTTAGTTTTTATGACGATTTAAGACGATATTAAAAACAGAGAAATGGAAAAGAGGAATAAATTATGATGTGAAATTGTATTAAGATATAAAGATGAGTAATATTTTCTTTAAAAGTAATTTTTATGAAAAAAAATCTCTTTTAAAGTACAACCACTTAGAATATTATTAATTGATTGCTTTTTGAAATGACAAATTTTAACAAGCAAATCAATAAAATAGAGTATGGAAGAAAGGACAAAAGATGACTTTTATAATAAAATGCATTGATGTTAGTCATCATTTTGCAAAACACTGCCATTGTTGGAGAGCTCCATTATCCACGGACGATGCTGGTGCACAGCAGACTCTAGTGCTATCGATCTTGCAGCATGGAAGCACGGATATCTATGATGGAATTCTTAAGTCGATATGCTTATACCATTTGACTTAGATTACCTTCAATCATTAATTTATTGAGACTAGATATTTGAATATGCATTTTATGCCGACAAATGATTCAAAATTTGAATTTTTAAAAAAATATTAAGATAAACATATCCATAATATGTAGGTCTATGCATGAGGCAAATTAAGTAGACTTTTAAAATGTAAAAAGAGACCTTAAATTCTCGACCTGCAGGTCAACCTGGACCGTCAAAGGCAAAAAACGTCAATTAATTGAGAAGGAATTTTCCGAAGGTTTAAGTGGAGGTCTCCCAAAACATCTAAAATGACAACCCTGTTTAAAAGTGGCACCTTTTGATAACGGAATGTACATTTTTAGGAGATATTCCGAATAAATTGAACTTCCAAATCTGAAACATCATGATAATTGGTTCACTAAAATCCGCAATGATTTTGTAATCCAAGGATTTTCAACGACTAGGAAGTGGCAGAGAAATGGCAGGCCATTTATAAACGATAGATTTGTTGCTTAGTCATACTGTTAGTTCTAACTGGTTCCAAGCGTCTAATTTCTTGGATAGTTTCGATGAATTTTGTTTGAAAATATACACCTATAGTGATGATCTTATGAGCTTATGTTGCAATCTCACTTTGACAGCTGTTCAAGTGTAATATAAGACAAATAAATGTTATGTGAGTTTATATTTTTACCATCAGAAATTCTATAAGAAAAAATATTTAAATATTTTATTTAACAAAGAATGACGTTGGGACAGTTATTATGTAAATACATGCACCTTTTTATTGTTTATTGGCGACCTTTTAGACTGACTTTTATTGACTCCATTTATTTCCACTAAGTACTTCATTTAAGTATTTTAACTAAGAGCATTCCATTTTCAGACTGGCACAAGGCAGCACAAGGGCTGTTTACTTTGGGATTCATCATATACTTCATTACCATTCTGATTGCTGGGTTCTACCTGTGTTGTACGTGCTGTAAGGAATCCATTAAGCTGGCAACCACATTGGGTTCCTTCACTCTTACTGGAAGTAATAAATATATTAGATACATTTATATGAATATATTTCAAATGTTTATTTGAAAATCAATGCGAAGGATACACAATGTGTTATGTAAATATGTTGAAAATTATTTTTAATAACTTTTTTTCAAAGTCCTACTTATTTCCCTGGCTCTCATTGTGTACGGAGGATTCTCTTATCTTGAGAGGAAGGTCCATTTCGAAGGGTCAGACATAGTCTTCGAATGGGGATACTTCCTGGCCATAGCCAGTTTGGGACCCGCCATATTGGCCGCCATATTTTATTTCATAGATGGTTGTCGTGGTACCATCGTCGTCGAACATGACGACTGCGAAACTGCAAAAATGGTCTGAACATCCACGGGGAGCAACAATTTACAAGTTTCTATCGATCATCTGTCAAAAGGTGTGGCTGTAATTTCGGCTTTGTTTACTTCAAACCATGTATTTCTTTGAGGAAAGTTGAATTATTCAATGTTGTTCCATATTAAAATTACTATTATTGCTATTATTATTATTATTATTATTTCAATTCCAAATCTCTCGAACAAGCGTTAGAGGTTGTATGAATGAGTTTGTTTCGAGGCTTTGAATTATTTTTGTTGTCATCTTGCCTGTTACTTCTCTTGGACCAGCACGTAAGAAGCTACAATTCCAATTTGTTGAGTGTTTGGGTTGTTAACCGGCGGCATTAGATATTTTCCATGAGTTGTAACGATAGTTATTTTTTATCTCAAGGACAAACTTTACACTCGGCTAATTAGAGTTTAGACGTTATTTTTGTACTCTGACATATTCACTTTTTTTAAAATATTTGCAATATTGTCTTCACACGAATTCACATGATCACTAATTCAAAATTTTGTGTTTGGCATGTTTAGAAACATTTGAACTGTCTGACGTGCCATGCCTTGAGTTTGTTTTATTAAAAGAAATTCACATTTGACAGCATTACATAATTTGTTTTGGTTGCCACTCCGTGATAACGTCCATAATGACATCATGCAACATTAAGTAGCTGTACAGGACGATCATGTGGTAGTTTGAAGATTGTTTCTTTTATTCATTCCTGGTCTTTGTTCATGACGACGTACGACCATTTTCCTGTTATGGATAATATGCTGATAACTTTTATACATAGACATTTATTTTTAATTTTATTTTTTTAGCTTGATGCATTCAACTCCATTCGTAGAAATGGATTCATAGTGCGTGGTTGCTTGATATTTAAATATTATTTATTTTTGCTCCTTCGAAGAGTCGCTGTTATCGATGATATTTTGCCTACAAACTTTTAGATAGACAAAATCTCTTTCGATCTTTCTGCAGTTTCCTGAACCACTTTCTATGTTGCCGCTGAGCTGTGTTATGATCATTGGTGTCGTGCAATAAAGAACGTATTATGGAAATTCTTAAGAGCATGTTTTTAGTTGAAGGTGCATTAAATAAAATTAACATAATTTAAAGAGATGGATCCACATAACAAGTCGTCTCTAGGAACAAAATTGAATATGAATTGTTCTCTTTCTGTGTTCTCGAACCAACAAACAAGTCAAGACTAAATGAAACGGAGATTTTTATGAAAAAATAAACTCTCATTGTTCACTGAACCTCATTATTAGAGTTTCCAACAAGGTCGGACTTGAAATGAGTTAATACCATTGCTGATATGAACCGTGCGCCTTTTAAGCATTGAGCATGGAAATAATGGAATTTTAAAAAAGAAAGGATGTGAAAGGGACAAAGAGTATTTCTAGGCATCCATCACAAGTAAACAGGGTATAAAATTATTAGGTCAATAGTATTTTGAGCAAATTATCTTTTCAAAATCTGCTAATTCTTCAAGTTAAAACGGGGATGATTCGTAGAAACTTTGTGAAGGCCGATGTTGGTCCCGCAAAATGAATGTTTGACAAGCGACAGAAACGCAACATCTTTAAGCTATCATAAATAAGGAAAGTAAACATCTATGGTTGAAAAGTTGATAAATCAGGTGGCCACTTCTTCTGAATGAAGTTCAAACGCCAGGAGGGCTGCATTTGCGATGCCTCCTGAGTGGAGAAGAGATTTCATTTGTAAGAGTCGATCAGTGTTTTCTAAGCCCCTGTTTCTCAACTTTCTCGAGGCAGAGTCAGAAGTCACTGATAATACTTCGGTTTCATAATCATCGATGTCCTCGCCAATGTCGTCGTCATCGGATTCGCTGCTTTCGTCTAAGTTTTCCTCGTGGATTCTTTGTAATTCTTTAGCGCTGTACTTTGGAATGTCGATCGAGACGGTTGAATGAAAGCGGGAATAATCGATTAAATATTGATTCGTTTCTTTCTGGAAAGTCACCATCTTTTCGAACCTGTGACCCCAGACGATTTCTTCCGGCAGGTAGCTGGTTCTTGCCTGAGTGGTCATGCCAGTGGATTCGACGATGCCCTCAAGAACTACCACGAGTTCAAACTTTTCCCTCATTAAGTCTTCCGCAGACCAATTCCAAAATGGACTCTCGTCGTTGATTCTATGCTCAACTATGACTGGCCATACCATAAACAAGCGTCCTTCTGTTTCTCCGTCTCCCAGCTTTAAGTCTTTCTGATACAGTGGAATAATTTCTCCTTCCAAAGTGATTCTTTTCTGGATCATTATCGCTCTTACATGGCTTCCACTATATGGACTTGCGCCTGTAATAGATAGAGAAATTATATAAAATGTTGAATTATTTATCGTGAATTGTTAAAAAAAATACCAACATGTCTCCCACTCTAAAGACGAGACACATCTGTCCATCTCTTTTGCAGATCAGAGCTGTTTTGCTGAACAGCAAAGTCTCTGCCCGTTTTTTTGGTCGTGATAATTTTGCAAACACTAATCCCGTCATCAATGCCTGACATAACAAATACAATACATTATTTGAATATTCATAAAGAATTTAATATCCACCTCAAAAATAATATTTTTTCTTCTGAGATACAGAGAACAGAATAAAGATATAACAAATGACAGCGAATGATAATATTCTAATTGATTTGCTTAAAATTTTAAAAGTAAATTTATAAGGAAAAATAATATCTCTGGTAATTCCTAACATTTTATGGGTCTTTAAGCTCTCGTAAATCGTCATTAATGACATATGACCTACAGTAACTTTGTAATGTAATTTTTATAAGGAAAAATAATATCTCTGGTAATTCCTAACATTTTATGGGTCTTTAAGTTCTCGTAAATCGTCATTAATGACATATGACCTACAGTAACTTTGTAATGCTTTTCTGAATAACAACGAGTATTGTCAAACCTATCATTCTGTTAAGAAATTGTGAAAATTCTAGAATTTGTTCAATTCGAATAGTCTCTCTCCCAACAAATATTCATATCTCACAATGTCAACAGCTAAAATGTATTTTCTTGTCATATAAAATAATCGTGTAATTACAGGAATATTCGCCATCACACGAGGAGAGAGTGGTCCATCATTACCGAATCGCTGCAATCGTAGAATTGCTGCATTTTTTTTTTAAACTCAAATCCCAAACTTAGCATTATATTATGATATCGTGCATTAAAGATTTAAATTAGGAATCCCCAACCTTATTCCTACTCCAATCGTAGCTAAAATAGTGACTTAAATTATAAAACTCATTGGGATCATTTATTATTCCTCTTTAGAAGGACATTGTAAAATGGGATTTGCTAAATGCCGAGATAAAACATGATGGTTTTGCAAAAACTAATTTGTTAACTGGGATTTATAAAATGAAGGTAAATGACATCTTCAAACAGAAAACGTCGCTTTGTGAGTGTTCTAATTTCACTTGGATGACACGCAAGAAAGCATGAAGTGGTGCCATCAGATCAAAAGGAAATCCTCCAATGGAGCATGTGTTTCTGGAGAGCTTGAAATGAACGAGCTATGCACAGCTAATTCATACGATTACCAATGATAATTTAATTTTGTTTTCTTTGCTCGAACATCGTTCTAGTTTCTAATTTTCAAATTAAGATTATTTTGAAATATTCTGAAGGCGAATCGATGGAATTCTGTTAGACCAGAATTAGTTTCTTACAGTTAGTTTATGTTGCATAGCCTATTGTACTAATCTAAATTAACAAGCCACAAAATAACATCCATTGCCATGATGAATAGGAAATGTTATATTAAAACAATGCTTTATTATCTGGACGCCAGTTGAGCGAAGTCCGCCAACTCATATCGGAAGTGTTATCTAATCTGTTCCTCTTTGCATCCATAATTAGGGCCTTTTGAGTCTTGTATCACAAAATCGGTAGTAAATTGGTTCAGTAAATTATTCAAAATGAAGAATTGAATGCCCGATCTAGTGCATTTTCATTGGATCATTAAAAAATAAAATAACGTGCTTGCTTCATATCTGAGTAAACTTGAGTTTACACAATGTACGTTCAAAACAAAATGTTAACATACAAACAAAACTTCAAAATCAAACCTGGATAATAACTCCAAAACACGACTGGAACATCATGACTAGAATGGCTTCGGCACAGTGGGGATTGGTGTGCCTGCTACCATAGCCGATGGTCTGCTGGGTCTCAATGGAAAATAGGAGAGCCGTCGAAAAGTCTTGAACCTCTTCCACGCAAGGTTTTTGCTTTGGAACCTTGTCACCAAAGTCTCCATGAGAAAAAGCAATGAGCCACCAGAGCAGTGCAAATATGAGCCAGCTAAGCATGAAGGCGAGAACGAAATTGAGAAGGTTCCATCGCCATTTTATGTCGACCAGGGTTGTAAAAATGTCAGCCATGTATCTTTGCCTACGTTTCTTGATGTTGGCTCTATTGACGTTGCACTCACCATTCTTGAAAACGAGACGTTCCTGGTTGGCTTCTTCCTCGAAGACTTCACTGTGATGATGGTGGTGGAGGTGCGCTTGGAGGAGAGCCCTCTTCTGGTTTTTGTCGCTTTCTAGTTGGTCTTTATAATCAACAAAGACTGCCGTAGGACTAAGAGTCGTACAAAAATTGTGAGAATTACCCATCAGTTGGACCGAACTGCGCTTATCCATTTGGCTTGTTTGTTTCGGATATTTTGTATAAAACGATTGCGATTTGAACTTCATTTCACTTTTATTATTTCCACGAAATCCCGCTTTGAACGAAGTTGTAATCGAGGCTAACTTCATCTTCGAGTAGCCCCGATTTGTCTTTAACATAACTCGACTAACACTGAATGAAAGGAGCCTACCTCAATTGGTAGGAAACTCGTTGAAACAACTCGACAACTTTGATAGACCAAAGAAATTCCTAAAACGATGGTCATAGAATCATCTCTGCTGTGCAGAGACTCCATGAAGAAGGAGTGGGTGGTGTAAGTGTATGGTTGGGATGTTGCGAGCTGCTGGAGCATCCACAGGACGTGAGCGCCAATGCAACAAACGAAATTTAGAATTTGCCCCATCTTCTAATAATTTTCTGACATATTTTTCCGAAATTCACATTCACGTGCGTGTTTGTTTCACAGCAAAATAAAAGGTGAAGATATTTACGTTTCCTAAACCACTACTTGACTGCATGAAGAAGCACGGAGCATGCGCGTCATATCAATGTTGGGTTGAGGATCAACGCAAGGAGCGCGGATGTTTATGAGGTAGAAACGACAATCATTACCGGTAAAAAAAATTTAGCTCCGCCATCACCACTTTTCCCATACTTGAATAAACCTTGTGAGTATTTTTAAAACGTTGGTTCGTCTATTGTTACAGAACCAAAATGAAATAATTGTCTGGAGTGAAAATGAGAGCACTCTTCTTGAATGATTGGTGAAGGAAATCTTCAATGATGACGACACTCAAATGCGAAAAGGATTTCTTAGTGGTATTATTATGCCGTGCATCAATTTTAGGAGTTGCAAATTACCAATTAGATTTTTTCAGCTACATTTAGGGAAAAAGCGTCAGGTTTTAGTTTGTAGAAATGAGTCTTTATGGAAGGATAACTGTTCGATTTAAATTTGTAAAGTTGAAAGACATTAAATCTGTTAGATGAAAAATATTGATATGTATTTGTCAATGTCTTCTTTCTGCTGCTTAATGTGCTATGATAATGCATTTGACACAATAAAATTCCTCTAAACCAACAAAATATTAATTAAAATGAGTCGTGGTTTGAGAGTTAAAAAAAGATGCCTAGACATAGACATTAACCAATTAATGAAGGCATTGAAGGCAGTACGCAGCCTTACTCTCAGCCCCACCGCTCTTCCCAAACTTCTTTTCGATTATCCCTATTTCTATCTTTCGGTTGATAACCAATTCCAATGTCAAATCAATGCATCGATTATAAATTTAAGCAAAAAAAATTTATGTTATTCGAAAAAATATAATGACTCAGATGGAATGTTCAACTTATTAAGTAAAAATATTTACTAAGATTTACGTTGATTCACATATTCTACCATTTAATTAATTTACATATATTGCGTATAGTGATCCAAAAATTAAAACTTGAAACCTATAGTTAAATTTGATCAAAATATTAGCAATACCAAGATTAATTAAATTGTTTTACGAATTAAAAAATAACCCCCAATAACCCCCACTTGCCAACATGTTTACATTAGAACCAATCCTATTTTGGCGCAAACGTTACTGTGTATTGGGTTCTGGCGAGAGATATAGTTATAATGGATTGGAATGGGGATTTGGAAAAAGAGTTGGAAGAATATTTGAAGCAAGTTCGTACGAAGTTTTTGAAATTGATATATTACTATAGACAATTAGTAAATTGGTAGTAAATGTAAATTGTAATCAGATGCAACGCCATGACTTAATGTCAAGATTTTGATCTTATATGATATGTTAAGAGCGTTTGCTCTATATAATAGATCGTTGTTTAGAAATTCTTTGGTTTTGCAGTCATCTTCCAGCGATGATAACTCGTTAAACGTTAGAAACCTAAATAAAGAAATGGAGGACATGTCACTGCTTTTGAGTGACACTCTTTCAGGAGGAGACAGTCTTTCTTCACCAGGTTTTGCACATGGAAATATTTTGTGCATAGGAAATTACTATCACGTTTGTTTTTATCATGTATATTTCTATGCTTTCAGTTATTACTAAACAATCAAAATTCCTTAAGACAATTAAAAAGGAGCAACTTAACATCAAAGTAATATTAGTTTATGATAATTTTTTGACCATCAGATTGAGACATATTATACATTTGTAGAATTTAAAAACATTGAATCAAGATGTTGGCAAAATAGATGTTATTAATGGAGCAACACCAGAGAGAAGTATATATTACTTAAAATGAAGCAACTGTGTGTTTTGCTCAATTTTCAGTTTTGGTTGATTTTTGAGATGACAAGAAAGATGATGTGGCTTGTAAGGATGGAAAAGATACATTGGAGGAGAAAAAAGACAAGGAAAGATTCTTCACTGTATGTTGAACTACATTCATTTATAAAGAAAAAGTCAAAGGTGTTGATGAATCACTTTAATGACAGAGAATGCACTGTATGATTTAATGTAGAACCCAATACTATTATTTTATTGCTATGCAGAGACTCATTTTCTATGAAAATATTGTGAAACAAGAGATGACTTATTAACCATTAGAGCATTTGAGTGGAAATTGTTAATTATTTCTTAATTTTCCATCAATTCAGGCCCTTGAAGAGAAGCACAACTCCCCACTCAATTACAGCCTCTTAAACAAAAACTTTAATTTAGATGTGGACACTCTCCCGAGTTGTTTGAAGTCTCTTAATGAATCGGATGACATCAATCAAGGTTATTAATTATGGTGCATTGCTAAATTCGACTCTGATTAGATGACTTTTTTTTTTAGATTGGTAAGAGTTTTTTATTAGATGATTTTTTTTTGCTTCTCACTGAAGAAATAGGCTAAAAGCGCTAAATCACCAAAAATTGGGGGCTACTTCTACTCAGGGTTGTGTAGAATTTGGAAATGGATCAATGTATCACATGAATATTGCATTTCATCCTTATTTCTAATTGTTGCTATCTTCACAGCTGAGTAGATCAACAAAACTTTAGACTGTCTTCTTATTTCAGAGTCATTGGAACCTCAGGAGACAAATGAAGTATGTATAATGACTTAACCTAATTAATTAAATGCATAATCCTTTTCAACCACTCCTTTCAAAATGTTTCTAGGAATGTCTCAAAAGTGGAGGAGGTATGAGTTTTTATTGTGAGAGAATTATAGGAAAATAATTACATTGATTTGATTACAACCTGTTCAATGTTTTGATTATATTACAATATTATATTGTATATATACAATTTAATTATTAATTAATTACTCAATTGCATACTAATTTGGTCCAAGATTATCATTATTTGCTTTCTTTAACAAAGACCCTAGGTCCGATCAAAGTTCTGAGAAGAAGTTAAGAATATTGGAGGCCATCAACAAGATATCTCTCAATTCTTCTACATCAGATTCTTTAGAAAACACCAAAGATTCAAAAGTTGTTAATCAATTATTGCAACAGGCAACAAGTCACAAAATTAATGCCAGGTCAAATATCATTCCAACGGAAAAAACTGAAAGTGGTAATTAGTTTAAAAGCATTTATTTGCCTTTGTTTTCTGAGATTCAACTCAACTTCTTCTATTTGACCTGAAGGATTAAAAACATCTTCAGCAGATGTTATACCAAGTTATTCCAGGGAGGATTCCCACCAAGATTTGATGTCTAGCCATCACGCAGAAGTTCTAAAAAAGATTGAGCTTGAAAGAGAACTACATAGAATTGAGGAAGATTACTTTGAACTTAAAAACACAAATCAAGTAAGCAGAAAATGTGTTACATGATCAATCGGTGCACAAATTAACCCCAACTTGATTGCTGAGGAATAAAATTCAATCCATTCCCCAGCAAATGATGGTAACTTGCCTCGACGATAAATCTTTCTCCGGATCTAGAAATTATGTAAACGTGGGAATTTTCTCTTTATTTTCTTAATGCACTTTTAAGATCCACCATAAACCAGATGTGAACATGCCTATTCTTTTTACCACATTTATGAAATTGAGCAGTAGTTAAATGTAATAGAAATTTAATAAGGTGAAATGTTAGGAACATTTCTCATAAATGGCTCATTTATTTTTAATTCATTGCTTAGTTGCAGCTTCTCATGTAAAATATACAAAAGTAAAGATTCAAGCTGCATCATTTTAACCCATTTCCATTCTACAACAGAACAATCATGCAGCAGTTGGATCAATTGGTGATGGGGGGAAAGGGATAAAAGGAACTGATAGAGATGTTCTCCAGGTGAAAGTTTTAGAGCTTGAAGCCCAGCTGAAACATCAGGAGCTTCTTCTGAAGGGTTACCAGGAGGAAAATGAAAAATTATATCAGCAGCTGAAAAAGAATAATAGCCAGAAGCAAGAAGAGAATAATTCAAGCCAGGATCATATTGCCCAAGAGAATTTTAAACTCAAAAATGAATTGGAGAGCCTCAGGTATTCATTTTTTTATCTTTATTTTATTTGTGAGCTATTTCTAAAAAAATACATTCAAAACAAATGCAGGTCTCAAGCAACAAGTGAACAACAACTACAAAACATCAGGGAGGATTCAGCCATGAAGAAGCTCAATGAAGAACTTAAAGCAGCACTGGTATATTTTACCTTTTTGTTTTAGTCAATTTTTATCAAATTATTTTGGATAACGTTCTTTTAGAGTTTAAATGCTGAACTAACTGAGGAAATGAATATTCTTAAAATGGATCTCAAAGGAAAACAGAAAGTTCCCAAAGCAGAGGTTCTAAGAAATGCAAACAATGAAAAAGTGGGTCACGCAATGTCCAAGCTTTGTCGACAATATTCGTTTGGCCAGGTTTTGACCTAAAGAGAAACTTAGTTGAGAACGTGTGTTATTTGTTCAAGTTGATGAACCAAAATCTTCATTGGTCACAGGTCAAGCAACTAAAGAAGTCTCTTATTCCAACTCTGGCATCCAGATGGCAGGTGTCTGCTCCATCATCCAAAAGGGATGGTCTTCTACAGTATTTGGAGAACAAGGTAGGATTGTTAGAAGGAGAGTTGAAGAGGAAAAATGAGGAAGGGGATAAAGCATTAAGACTTCTTGAAAGAAACTTCATTGATGTCAAGGTTGGTCATCTTATGAATGACTATTGACTAAATGCATTTTACAAATGGGTACTTTATGATTTAATGTTTTATTGCAAGTTAGCTTGAAGTGATGCATTCCTGCATGTGATGATGAAATAGGTATGAGCGCTACATAAACATTTAACAAGATGTGCTTCAGGCATTGTAAATGAACTACTGTTACAATTCCTTACAATAACAATAATGAAGCTCATACATAGGCTTAGCGTCAGAGGTTTCTTTGGTTCTCTGTTTATCCTGAAGAGTAAGTCATGTTATTGTCTGAAGCTCAGAATGTAGTTAAAATTGTATGTTTTGACTTTATGGTTTAAAAGTATTTATATTTGAACGGTCTCTTGAAAGAGACAATAACATGAAACCTACCGATCTTAATCATTGTTTTCCCTTTGCAAATTATAACTTAAAATTTCAAAAGACGATTTTCTTAAACTCACAAAACTAACCATAAGATTCTATCTGTTAAGACCCAGTACCAAGAATACCTGAGTTACTTGGAGGAACAATTGAAAAATAAGCAAGTGGACGAACATATAGATGAAGCTGGATTCTGTCCCGATCCCATTTGCCGAGCCAAGATGCGCAACTACGAGATAAGCATAACAAACCTTAAGAAGGAACTGCAACAGCTCAGAGGTAAAGGAATTTTTTGTCTACATTTAATCCTTAGATGTTTCTTTTCTTAATGCAATAATTATGTTTTTCATGTGCTCTAGAAAGTAACAAAAACAATGAAAAAGCTCTCAAACTTGAACTAGAGAGATTTCTACAGGAATCTGAGTCATCAAAAAAACTAATCAAAGAAAATTTTGAATTGAAGATCCAGGTGACAAATTTTTTCCAGCTTATTTGACTGAAGTTTCTGCAAATTATTTTCCCCTGAATTTTGCATTTCCTTTGATTAAGATTTCATCCATGGAAAACAAATATGAAGCAGACTTGAAGGCAATACGTTCAATACAATCTAGTACATTGGCAGCTCAGGAGGTGTGTGACATGTCAGCCGACCTTTTTCATCTTGACTTAGAATCATTATCATTCTTATCTCAGACTCGGACAAGACAGCTGGAAGAGGAATTGAGAAAGAGCAACTCCAAGTTGGAAAATCTCAGTCTTGTAACGAAAAACTGCAGTCAACTCGAGATGCAAGTCAGCAAACTTAAAGAAGATCTCAAAGAAGCCAAAAAAAATCACTCACCTGTGAGCCATTGATTATTTACATTATTTCTAAGATAGAAATGTGAATAATTCAACTTACAGCATTATTAGCATATTTAGCAACCATTCATGTAAACCCTATTCCCAAGCAATGCTAGACATGGCACCGTTTCAATTATTGTCTGGTGCATGAACAAACTTATTGAGTTAATGTTGAAAGTGGCTTAATTGATTGAGAGTTTTTGTTGAATTGTGTTAAGGTTTTGGTAAAATATTTTGAGGACACTTTTTTGTGAAAATGCAGAAAATGAAGCACTGGGAAGAGATGAATGAGAAGATAAATGACGTGAAGTTGCAGCTCAACAGACGTGACCAACATCTCGATGGCCTGCTAAAGCCATCTCCATTGAAGCATGGGTTGGATCAATCTTATGACATCTTGCTAAGAGAGGTTGAAGCAAGACATGAAGATGAGAGAAGCAGATGGAGGATGCTAGTTCTTGAAAAGGTCAATGAGATCCAATATTTTAAGCAGCAGCTCGACATAGTGCTCGATTTTGTGAAAAAAACTCAAGCAAGGAGGAGCGATTGATGCAATAGAATTCACACCTCCCAGTGATGTTTTCAGAAAGTTCATTTCATAGGGTGATTGTGATAAATTTTGTTGTTCAAAATAGTTTCTAAATATCAAGACAAACAATTGAAATATTTTTCTATTTACACACTCTGAGTTTTATTTGCATGAGAAGCAGTCCTCCATTTAAAGAGCTTTAAAATTTATGTCAAAATGTACATGCGCAGAGTCCAGATGAGCCTGAAAAGCAGAGTCATTGCAAAATGCTCATAGCAAGAATTAACTCACTAGCTTCGTAAATCTAACATATTTGTACTCTAGCAGACAAGTAGACAATGTACAAGTAAATCAAGCTTGAGACACAGCATGTTCATGATCTACTGAGCAAATCTGTCTTAGTGTCCAAGGAATCATCTGAGACTATTATTACCTTCATTTTGGAAATAGAATTTTATGTCTTCAAAAATGAGTTATAATGTTTATTTAAACAACTGCCATGTGGAATAGGATAAAGAGGTTAAACAAATAACAGAATGCATGAAACTAGGGAAACCTCGTCTCCTCATGAGGACGACAGGAGATGATGAACCTAGATTACAGACAGGAAGACACTGAAGCTTTGATGGGTCTGCCTCCATTCTGTATCTACTGCAAGGATCGAACTGCCATGACACTGTATAGACTGCTCCTAAGATGAAGCTGGTTATTCCAAGCGGTACGTAAATCAGGGGTTTTTCCGGCCAAGCGAAGTTTGAGACTAAGCTTCCCAATCCTGTTGTTATTGATAACCACTTGATCCAGTCCCCAAGGGCTATCCAAGAAGCTGTCTCTCTACCCAGTTTAGTGGGTTCAATTATGATAGTATTTATTTTTGAATCTATGGCAAATTCCAATTGGCTCTCAAAATATTCACATGATGCACCATTTTCATAAACTTCTTTTATGACGTAATAACTTCCATAGGTTCTGAAAGTGAGTAAGAGTTGTAAGTTATCAAACACAAATTGACAATATCTACCTACCTCCCCTGGGATTGCGACCTGCCATTTCGTGCATTTTCTAGTATTCCATCCACTTCAGACATCGTATGAAAAAACTACAACCTGCGCAATGTAACTTCATGTAAAACGGTAGGGTTGGCAACTTATTCGTCTTGAAATTGACTTGAGATAAATGTACGTTGTTGTACGAGGGGTGTTTCAGGATACATATTAAATTGTTGTACATAGGTAAATGACAAATAATTAGGTTTGTTAGGAATCGCTTTGAAACCGATTGTAGTAATAGGCAATAAATTTATCTTTCATCACTCGAAGTCCTAATTGCATCATCTTTGCAATAAACCTAGAAATTCATAGCAAACGAAAATATCTTCGTTAAGCTATAATAAACAATCTTTATGAGTAAGGAAGCGATTTACCCGAACCAGCATCGGCACTAACCTCATGATCGATAATAAGGAATCTCTCAGATCCTATTTGTTTACACTTTTTTCTAAAATTGTTTAAAATACCACAAAATCATAACTAAAGACAGTGCACTGTCTGACATATTCTCTAAATCTAAGAATTTGTGTGAATTATTAATGTTTTGAATAATGATTGGCGATTGCACCCGTAATATAAAAAAAAAATACAAATTAATGTTATACATCTTTTATGCAATTAAAGTGAAAAAAGACCATAATGGATTTTAGTATTAAGGCCATTACGGAAAAATGAACTTGTTTTGTGTCACCTCGAGTAAGACTCGCTGTAAGACTTGGGTTAAGTCCTCCAAGTCAAAAGAATGGTACATTGTCTCCGCAGTCAGAAATAGTATAGTGATTTTAACTTAACATTAATTTATAATGGTTTGAGGAGACCAATGTCTTTGTGTTAATCCCGAGAAGGTTGTGGATTATAGCTGATCCTAAGAAGTGAGAAATTAGCATAGAAATTCAAAATTGACGACATTGATCGTGATATCACTACTGATGCCAAAAAGAAACAGAAATGACTTCGATCCAATTCAACCGAACACTTTTTTATTGACTTCGCTAGTGCGACTTCTAGACTGATAGGCCTAGAACTTAAATTTGGCTCCAAGCAATTCCTATTTTCAGTTTTTATTTTTTAGAACTTTCTGCCATGTAACTTTAAACTAAAAGGCTTAAGGCAGTCGATCGATCAGCTTGAGAAGTACGTCGAAACCAACGAAGGTGCTTCCGAAGCGTGAGCCTAACCACAAACACCACCTATCAAATTATATTACTTCCCCTATCACACTTTCGAAAGATAATCGGAAAGCTCTTCTATTATGCCTCGCTTGAACACTTAACAGCAGGGAACGAATTATGTAACAGGCTGACAGCAGGTAACTGGTCAATGTATTAAAGCTATTGAGCAACATTGCATTGAGTATTACATATCAATCTAGCAGAATTCCTTTACATTAGCTATCCCTAAGGAACTGAATGAAAGTCTAATGTCTCTTACATTTTAATTTAATTGAAAACAATAGCCAGAATACAAACATATGCTGTAACTACTATAAGCAATATTATAAGATAAGCAATCTAGAACAAAAAGATCTTTCTTTTCACAGGTTGACACAAAAAAAAAGTAAAATGGTGATAGGTTTTGTGGCACAGATGTCCTAAGCATGAACTTGAAGATGCATGAACATTTAGAACTTTCTCCTGAGCTTTTAAAAGAATATAAAACTTGATTAAAATGTGACGATCATGAATCACAAATTACAAAATAATCCCTTCGAACATAAATAGATCAGATCTTTAACTTGAAAGCATGTGTAAAAATCAATAAGTTATGCAAATAAAAGAAGCAAACAAAAACTAACATAAATAATAAATAACAGTCACTGGTAAAACAAACCTTCAATAGGTTAAAATGTAGAACAAATGTTTAATTTGAAGTAACTTCACTGAGATTTTCAGAACAATGAATGGTACGAGGCACATATATGACGACTTCGGGTTCAGCATCATCTGGTGCGCAAGTCCCATCGAATGTGAATGTCAAATCATAAATAGGCCAATTCTGATGGAAGGATTTTATGAGTTCATCCAAGTGGCACTTAAAAGTAACAGTATTCACTTCAATATCAGAAGACTGCTGAAACATCCAGCTACGAAACATTAAAGGCAGAAAACTTCCAGCTACAGTAGCAATGAGTTGATTAGTAGAGGAAAGGCTGTATACCTCAGCAAAAATCATGACAGCTATTATTACAAGGAAAACAAAGAATATAACTTTAGCCAGTTGTTTCAAAGCATCCAATTGACCTCTGTAAATTGGTCCAGGAACTCCCGGGACTCTGATGTTGCAAACTTCGCTGAATAATTTCCTTGGAATTCGAGGAGTATCATCACTGTCCATAAACAATACTAAATCATTAACAAACCAATGTTTTATTGGCACCATTTCATCAATGTTTTCATAAAAAGCTTGTTCATTTAGTTCCTGGGATTTAAATCCTCGGTTTTCTTGCAGATAAGAGGGTAGACAGGTGACAGAATCAAGGCTCTTTATTCTCTTTGTTACTTCCAGAAAAAGCATCTTGTTCATTTTCAAATATTTCTTCTCCATGTTAAAAAAGCTATCAAGGCAATAGATCACAATGATGGCCACCACCAACACGTGCCTAAGAATGTAGCTCGCATTAACAATTATACCCATGATAGTGAAAACAATTATTTGGATTACAAATTCAGTCAGTTCACCAAGTATGAAGACAACACCACAAAAGGTTAAGATGCAGAGCAGAGTGGTCAGTGCATAAGTGAAACAATGCCAGCAGTCAGCTTTCTTGCGGGAATTGTGGTCTCGTTCTTTCCAGGTTCTAGCATTGGCGTGTGAGTCATCATTGATTGGTGCCGAACCTGGGAGATGTAGGTGGATGTTCTCGATTTTCAACTTTTCCAATAACTTCTTCTGGCTGGTTCTTTTTTGAACTTGGTATATCAACAGAGGCTTGCATTTCTTACGAAGTCTCATAAAAATGGCATCCCAACAATAATGGACCATTCGTACCATCACATAAAAGGTCGGGATGCTGTATACAAGACACACAAAAATAACAAGAGGAAAAGCCATAGCCCAATAAAATATGCAAACAAAACATCCAAAGATTCCATGTTTATAGAAGGGATAAGTAAAATTAGCAAATACATATGAGACCACTCTAGAAAATGAAAATTCATCCAGGTCTCTGAAGGAATTGACAATGCGCTTGAGAACATGATTCGGGTTTCTGTCATTTTGCTTGTTCGGAGCGAGGGCCACTAGGAGAGCGGTGACAAAATATAAGATGTAAATGGAAATATACACAGGGTGGAGAGGAGTCAGATAGTGGATAAAACTGTTTTCAAAATTGTCACGTAGCCCCAATCTGACCGAGATCTCTTTTCGATTAACAATTTCATTATGCTCATACAAATAATAAATAATCAATCTTATGTAATAAGGTAAAGGGATCAAAATGACAAGCAAAATTGCTGCAATTTTTCTCCAAAATGTTATCCAAAGCAGGTAGCATTTGTCTTCAGCAATATATTTAAACACTTTAGCCTGACAACATGTTACAAATGGGCCAATTTCTTTGAACTTGCATCTAAATGCAAGACCCACTAAAGTTTGCATGAATCCTACTTTGACACAGTCTTCAGTTTGGGTCCTATGGTAATCCACCAAGATGTCATATTGCTGAAACTTTACAGAACAAGGCTTGTTCAATGAATAAGAGCAATGCAGCAAAATATTTTTCAATTTTTTAAAACCATTCTCTTTGCTCAAATCTATTAGCCTGTTATCTAAAAGATATTTATTTTTCAAGACAGGATCATCAATCATCATAATTGTTTTCTGAAGAGAAGAGTTTTCTGGTAACCTGACCACATAGGGAATTCTTTGTTTAATCAGTCCTTTTACCACGCTAACTAAAATGTAAGGAACATAGGCCAAAGCAACAATTTTTACAACTATGAGTAAAATCCTCAAAATATGAATCCATGAATTCTCAATGTGATAGCTTACCACTAGTCTCGAAGTTTCAGAATCCACAGAAACACATTCGTGAACAAAAGATGCTTTACCCTGTTGATTGACAACAATTCTACGGCAAACACTTTCTTTCCATGCCAAAGTCACTTTGTTTTCGAAGGTGAAGTCTCTAAGCAACAAGTACTGAATACTGTACAGCTGTTCATTATCTGTTGATTGCTGCATACAGTTTGGTGGGCTATCAACAATGCCCACATTTAGTTTTGCAGTACCCAGAGTGAGAGTTTTCATCGAAAGGATGCCATAATTAAAGGCCAGATTCAAAAGAATGTGACCGTGTTCATTTGCAGTTCGAAACCATATCTCCGGCTTAAAGCTGTCCTTAATTCTCAGAGGAGATTTGGTGTAATTGACAAAATCCAAATGATACTCAATGATGACGACTTTTTCTTTTCTCAACAAATTTGATACTTGTTTAATAATTTGAAAATCATCAACCGTCAAGTTGCATTTAGGCTGATAGTCGGCATGAAAATCATGAACATTTAAGCTAGCGGTAATGACAGCGCTGACACCATCAGCGGTCCCTGGAGTTGATGAGATAGTCCATCCTTCAGTGAATATCAAGGTGAGCATAAACAATATCATTTTGCTTAAGCGAAGAATCAAAAATTTTACAAAAGATTCAATCGAACACGCACCGCATTAAATCGTCTAGTAGGAGTGCAAGCAATCGAAGCGTTGTGGCAGAGTTTATCTAATCGGCTAAATTCTGCAGATGCACTGCACCCTCATATTATTATATTAGTTGGTCTGAAATCCGTTTAACATTATTAAGGGGTTGATAAAAAATAAAAATTATATAAAATAAATTTCAAATGTTTAAAAAAAAATAGTTTATAATGATAAATTTTTACCACTTGAGGTAATCTTCACGCATTTCAGGAGTTTTAGTGACGACATCCGTCACATTCACCTTCAAGCGAGACGAGAGATTTCAGTGCCTTTCCCTACCAGTATTTTTAGCCTGGCATCCCCATCGCTTCAAGAAGTGAGGCGAGTTATTAGAAAAGCTAGGAATCGTTCGGCGCCAGGGCCCAATAGAGTTCCGTACCTTTTGAATAAAAAATACCCGAAAGTGTACTTGCTGCACTCCTTCATCGAAAAAGCATGACAGACAGACGATGAGTGGAAAGTAACTGAAGGCGTCTATATACCGAGGAAAGGAACTCGCACACCCTAAGCCGATTTAGACTCATATCGATGCTAAATGTAGAAGGAAAGGTATTCTTTCCGTCACTGCGTCGAGGCTCATTGAATATGTGTTGTCCACAAGTGTTGTCAACAAGTACGTGGATGCATCAATCCAGATTGGAGGCGTTCCAGGCGTGCCTGGCTGCATCGAGCACTCCTCCATGATTTGGGGGGCTATTCAGAGAGCTAAGAGGCGCCGGTTGAGTTTGTACGTTGTGTGGCTCGACTTGTCGACCAAGAACGAAAAGGAAGTTTTAAGCACAGGATGAAATCGATAATCGTTTGAGGAAATGCGAGATCCTATTTAGACGGGCCGTCATGCTGTGGATGGAACCACTTCGCAAAATGGTCAGAGTCCTACTCAGCGGTTAGAGCAGGGCTTATTATCCAAGAGAAAAGGAGGGAAATGGAGAGAAAGCGATTGCAGAAGTCAAAGCGTGGTAGATGGACCACGTGGGAGGACGTGGTTCAGCGCTCCATCAGTTGGAATAAGATATGGAAGATGTCTCCATATCGATTGGCCTTTGTGATAAGATCGGTCTATGACCAATTTACCTTCTAAAGACAATCGATCTATGACCAATTTACCTTCTAAAGACAATCGATCTATGACCAATTTACCTTCTAAAGACAATTTGCGAAGATGGGGTTTGACGGAAGAATGTAAATGCGAGCTCCGTGGCGAATCCGAGACACTCCGTCATGTGCTCTCAAATTGCAAATATGCCCTCGACAATGGTCGATACACGTGGGAACTCAATAATAAGGTCCTATAGGGAGTGGTGGAAGCCACCAAAATGGCGCTGGCCAGAGCAAATTCTGGCAAGCTAGTGTTGCAGCGGAAGGTATCAGCGAGAGGGCTTTTCACTACCTTGCAAGAAACACAGACTCCTTCCGAGGAGTGACATTCTTGCTTCTTCTAGTTGCAGCCGACCTAGAAGGATTGAGACATTATCCCCTACATAATTACTTTAAGTTACGTTAAGGATAACGGCAGGAGGCCGGATGTTGTTCTCCCATTGTAGTCGTCAGACGCTTTCATTTTGGTAGAGTTGACGAGGATAGGATCGAAGCGAGTAATGTGCAAAACGGAAATACTGAGCTAACGAAAGATCTGAAGGAGAGCGGATTTCGGGTAAAGTTAATGCCCGTTGAAGTTGGGCGAGGAGTTTAGTTGGGAAGTCGGCCTACACGTTCCTCACTCAAATCGGTTTGTCGAGCCGGGAAAGAACTAAGGCTTTGATAAAAATGTCGAGGCCGCGGAGGCGGCATTGTGCTGGATATGGGAGATGAAAGGCCGTAAGCGCTGCTAAGGAGAGAATTCGGTTTGTTGTTGAAGAGATGGCGCGCGCATTCGCAAAATGACGTGAAACGTGAATGGGCATTTAATGTGATATAGGCGAGCGGCCGGTGAGCGCAATTTTCAAAGTGAAGGCGACCGCTTCAAAGAAAACATAACTCTCAGTTTGCATTAGAGGCCATCACGAGTTCACAAGACAACGCAAGCTGAGAGTGAGGCCCCCTCACGACATCTAGGTTTAAAATTAATAAGTTCTCACTCGCTATTTATGGGTCGAATTGTTAAAAAAGCAGCTTTATTTTATGATATTTTTACTGTGTTAAATGTTTTATGGACGTCCACATTCTGTTAAACCCCCCATTCCATAAGCATCCGCTTTGTTCGGAACCCCTTCCCTCCCTCTCCGTGTGGACATCATAATGGCCCCTTATGTGGTATTGATATACAAAGGTCGCCGTGAGTTTTTAGTCCAGTTCCCAAACCATGGCCGCTGGCCACTTGTGGCCCACCAGAAAGTGTGGTTATCAGAAAGTGGCCCAAGAGGCTTGAGGTTTGATATTTAATGTAACATATTTTAATAATTTCAAAAATGCACTCGGAACGCCACGTTAGCGTCCGATTATTCACTCTGCTCGTGGTTATTGTACTCGGATATTATGATAATATTATTATCGAATGCGCCTGTTCAGTTCGCAACGAAACGTTGGGAAATTCCCTTTTCCCAGCCTTGTCGATCAATTAGAGACATGTTGTCGTCTGTTACAACTGTTTAGCAGTCTACAAATTAAATTTATTGTTAAATGAACTTTTGATTTTAAACCAAAAAATGACTGCGGTATATTTGTATTTATCCGATTTTTTGAGTGCCTTATTTATCCAGGCAGTATGTGAAGGCACTTTTAATCGATCTATCATTTACGTAGCACCCCTACCTGAGGGCGCTCCCTGGCAGTGCAGGCTGGGTTGCGAACATGACTGTTGCTATTATCGTCGCATGAAGGAACGCAACCTATTCGGCAAACCTGCATATCAAATAGTAGTACTGACACTGACTGCTTTTAAAGTTTTAGAATTTGGTTGCTAAAAGTTAAGAATGTTAAGAATGATATTGCATGACTGTTATAATTTTATAACATTGTGGCCAGTTTAACTACCGAAAATAGTAGATATGGCCCTCTGCTTGAAAAGCTTGGTAACCACCGATGTACTGTAGGTGGTTTAAGTACGATAACAACCGACAGGGACACACGCCTCATCAACGGGTGTGGCCACCCCCTGAGAACGTAAGGAGTTTAGGCCGAAATGTTTGGTAACATGGGCACTAGGCACCCGCGAAAAATAACTTTTAAAAAAATGAATTGCTTCAAGCTGGAGTAATTAAATCATGCCATATTATGATAATATTTAAAATTTCAAAGCTGTAGGACGCTCCATTCCAATTTTAATCGCATGTTCATTTCTGCTTTTATGACCTTATCATATAAAAATAGTCCCTTAGCTACTTTTTTGATTTAATTAATTAAAATGTTGCCAGAATCATTTAACATGAGTTTATTGACAATAACTAAGATAAATTGTAGTCTTTTTTGGTCTTAAAAATTTCCTGTCCATCCTACTTTTGTGTTTTGCAACAATTAGGTTATTTCTTTTGCTAAGACTGACTGTCTTCTTTGACGAATCACAAGTCAGCTTAACAGCTCTTTCAACTGCAGCATGGAATGTTTGGAGGAGTTCCTCTATTTTGAACAATGTTGGCAATAACTTTATCGTTGAATTCTTCAACACATGGCAGTTGAAAACAATCAACATCCTCTGTTGTTTTAAGATAATAAATGTTGACCATTCCTGAGAATTGAAGTTAATTGTTGGTATGACATTTATCCTCATATCATCCTTCTCTCCATGTCTAGGAATCAATATAGGATTTGTCCTGCTCTCCAATATTTTCTTCATGGCCAGAGTGTGATTTTCCTCCTCTGAATGAAGTAGGACAGCCAGGAAATTACCAGGTTGAAGGCAGAAGCAGTTCCTCTGAATAACATAAAGTAATTCCTGTTATGTCCTTCTCATTCAAACAATGTATGGCTTGTATCATCTGGAAGATGAGTTTAGGACAATCTGTAAAATCTCTGGACTTTTTGATAAGAAATTAGCTAGCCATTTGAATATATTTTACGAATCAACTTATAGTTTAATAATATAGTTTAAGAATCAACTCTCTACTTGGAGAAAGAGTTCTGCAATAGAGAGCTAGAATCCTGATTGCAGCTTGCAGCTGTAAGCCATCGTGCATGGTAAAAAGGTCCTGCAAATAATGAATATTTGTTTCAATACGAAAAGTCTATCATTTAAAATATCTTTACATGTTAAGTGACTGAAACATACATAAGTAATTATTTCAACAAAATAATAACACTAACCAATTTTCTTCTTCATGAACTTATTGTTCATAATCCCAGTGGAGACCCCTAACATGTATTCTAGCAGTAATCTCTGGTCTGTTGATAGATCATTGACATTCCACATCTCTCTCCTCATAAACTAGAAAGTTTTTCTTTCTTTTGCTATCAAAACCAATAGCAAGCAATTTACAAGCATTTGAAGATTCCAAAGAAGCCTCAGCACAGACTCTCTCTTTGCAAGTGCAGCTGCTGCTTCATCTGAGATCTCATATCGAACTGTCTCCAGAACAAACTTAGAATAATGATTTGTTCCACAGTAAGCCAATCTGGATTCAATCACTGCTGATGAAACAGAAGACTGACTCTGAAATATATTTCAAAGTTTGTTTAAATGAAAAATAAACATTAGTTAATTTAAGGTATTTTGTTATCACCTGCATAGATTCTATAGAGGAGTTTAATTGCTGTATTACTGGAATGTCCGGGGAAATGTTAAAGGGCTCTAGAAGAGTTGGACTTGCGAGTGGCATTGCCTTACTGTGCTTATCAATTCCAGCTATTTGAAAACAACCTTTGGTTCCATTCTTCCCTCATTGATCTTTTATAAATGCCCTTTCCTTTACAGGAACCTAGTAAAAAATTACTTACAGAATAATAAATCTGAAACACTTAAAGGACATTGAAATAGTGAAGAGAAATAAAAATGGAATGTCATGTTCTATCCAAAGCTTTATAAGATTTGGTATAAAAATTTAATCTGTAACCTTAAATTGGATGTCACAGCTGCAATAAATGTGCAAGTTTTGGCATCCAGGACATTTAATGTTTCAGTCAGAACAATCCAGAACAGGCAGAGAGCTAAAGCAAGCCAGAATATCAAACAACTTGATCTTGTTTTTGGTCATTAATTTTCTTGTAAGAGGGCTTTATTTTATTTGAATTCCAGGCAATGACATTGTCATAAAAACCGTATCAACTTGACATATATACTTTTTTCATTTAATAAAATGAGTCTAGGGTTGTATTTGATCCAGATTTTTTCCAATTCTTGCGAGACAATTTTCAAGATATCCTGCTTATCCTTTACACAATCAGCATCTTTCAATATATAAATGAATCGTGCCACATCTTGATAAGTTGGAAGGTCTGAAGTTGGGAGATCTGCAGAGGTACATCCAAATTTTTCTGATTGTCTTCTTACTCTTCTCTTTGCAGGCATTATTAACTGAGGGAAACGTTCGCCGGTGTTTATAGGAAAGAAATTTCAAATTGCTGATATAACTAATCTTTATAATATTCTTTACAGTTGGTTTAAAGTTTTCTTTTTGATATAAAATTCAATTTGAAGCTAGTCGAAGTTAGATAGAATGTGCTTACAAGGAAACATGCAAATAATAACGAGCGCGAAGGGACAACACATGTTCAGATTGGTTTTTTGTAAATAAGCTCAATTCTAATGGTTTTAAACATTTTTTTTCGCACAAACTTTTTATTAACATGTTTTTTAATTACTCCAGCTTGAAGCTTTTAATTCTGAAAAATTGCTGGTGTCTAAGGGGCACTCCTTTGATGATTCCCTGTCGGTGCGCTTCTTAGTACAGTAATGAGCCATGGAGCGCTATTAATTATTAATTGTTTGTAGTAAGATCCTCCAGCAAATAAAATTTTTCTTGAAGATCATTCCAACTTTGTTGGAAATATTATTTTTATTTAAAAAAATATTTCATTAAGCATCTACTTCGATGTATTTGTAAAATTTGACTTTATTAAATTAATTGCAACAACAATTAACAATCGAAATGGTGAACTTCTTCTCATTGGCAAGTGCCCATCTGCCTCTGCTATGATATTTCAGTGAAATAGAAATATTGTTGAAATAGTTTTGTTAATTGTTCTATGTTATGTGGTTCTGGGGACGCGGAGTTGGTGAAAAGTTGCAGCGAATAGCTTGTCGTGGTGAAGTTGTCGATAGAAACTTTGTTGTATAAAGACTGTAGACAAGTTCCTTAATTGCTTAGAGTTGACTGTTAAATTCAGTTTATTAAACTATTAACTGTTGTTTCCGCTTTCTTCTATAATTTTCAATAAATATAATAATTAATCGTTCTTAATACAGCTCCTGTTATAAGATCGGGAAATAATTTAATATATTTGTTCCCTCTAATCTGCGCGCTTGCGCTGCCGCGGCGCAGCTATTGAAAAACACTCCCGCGAATTGGCAATCCGCGCAGTCTCCGATGGCCCGCAAAGTACGCTATGGAAATTAGCATAGAGCACGTGTGCAGCGACTGGACCAGGGGCTGGTAGCTCGTGCTGCGATTCGCCGACCATAACCATCTTTGGAACAGGTTTCCGGCGGATGATGAATTAATGGATTGGCAAGCATTTGGCCATTTCGCAATCTCAAAGGATTCAAGTTTTTAATTTGACAAAGACTGTTTGAACAAACTGATAAGAAGGTTTTCAAGCGTTATACCACTCAAGTGTGTCATCTCAATAATCGGTGAACAATAACATTACTTCTAATTTTTGATTGCGAAGTTCTAAGTCTAGCACAGCTTTCAGAAAAGGAAGCAAATAATAAAAAGTGAATGGATATAATCTTAAATTGGGTTAAAATAATGCAACAACATGAACAGGAAGCAATAAATAATTGTACGGTCAACTGAGGAGGCGGAGTTCACTTTTAACATACACCTTCCAACGTTTCCGTTATAATCCACAGCAACTATGGTGGCGTTGAGAAAGCAACAACTACTTTCGTAGATTCCTTTCACTTCTTCTTTTGTTCCATTAGGAAAAATGTCGGGTGAAAACAAAGACTGGGCGTAGGAGGTGGATGCCTTAAAGGATTTAAGACCAGAGTCCAAATCTTGTACCCCAACAGTGACATTCCAGCGAGTTGAATTGCAAGGCAGCGATCGTTTTCCTTTGCAAATGTTTTCCGTAACGTTCAGCACTTTACATGAAGGTGAAGTCAGGTCGCTTTCCTGTCAATGGAAATGACATTGCAATAAAGTGGCGTCTGCTTGATTTTTATGATAGCCCATTTCGCATTACCTTTGGAATTACTGATACGTAAAAGACGAGAACATTTTTGGCTTTTGGGTCAGAGGTCGCGACAACCGACAAAGTGACAGTCGACACACGGCCAGGTACTGCTGTTGTTGGTGCAGTGAAATCCATCTCGAAGCTTTCACTGAGATTTGTAGCAACTGTGATGCTTGAAACGATTTGAACAGTTTTCCTTTTTATATAGGAGCATTAATGCATTAATGCAATGCAATATTGCCATGTTGACAAAACAATATTTTGACTAATCTATGATTAAAATATTACTGAAATTATCTTAACTTTAGCATTAAATGTTGCATAGAATTATCACATTATTTTTTATAATATAAAAAAAATTATAAAAATTTTATAATATAAAATAAAAATTATCAAAATATTTATAAATGAAATTACTCCAAAGTTTTGGCTCCGACTAAGAAATTGTTGCTGTCGAAAATGTTGACTTTCCACTTGTCGAGAGGTGTTCCCCTATTTGACAACTTGCCTTTCACTTTTATCGATGAACCCGGTTTGATGTCCAAACTGTCATTAGCGGCCAAATCCAATTCAATAGTGACATAACTAGTTTTTATTATATTGGAATTAATTCTCTGAAACTTTTCTCCTTTACTGTCTAATCCTTGGACACCAACAAAGAAACCTGCAGCTAAAATTTAAAATATTTATTTTCGTTTATTGGCTTAACAAAATTTGTAAAGATACGCAAAACTGACAGCTGCTTTTACAGCTGATAATAAGTTATTTCAAAATATTTTACATCCTTGAGTCGGCAGCCATTGAAATCTCAAACAGATTTTAACAGTTGTTGATCATTTGCTTGATATCATCTACATCGACAGCTGTTACTAGGTTTATTTTAATAATAATAATAATAATAATAATAATATAATAATAATAATAATAATAATAATAATAATATAAATATTATAATATATTAATAATATTATAATGTATTATAGTTATAATTATATAANACTAGGTTTATTTTAATAATAATAATAATAATAATAATAATATAATAATAATAATAATAATAATAATAATATAATAATATAAATATTATAATATATTAATAATATTATAATGTATTATAGTTATAATTATATAAATATAATTATATTATAATAATAATATTATATTATATTATATATAAGTTATATTATATTATATATTATATTATTAAGTTATATTATAATATTATAATTATATAAATATAATTATTACATTATTATTTTTATAATTATATTATTTTTATTGCGGAAACATAAATAAAATATGTTTAAATAAATTATTATTTTTATTATTATTATTTAGTTAATTAATTACCGGGGGAACCCCTCGCCGGATCTCACAACGAACAATGTGATAAGCAATCAAAACAAAAAAATCAAACCGACAAAACAACAACATATCTACAAGACCCACAAAATCAAATGTCATAAACTCTGTCACCATAAAAATTATAAGAAATTTGGAAGTGTATAACTAATTTTTCAGAAATCATTGTTAATTACGGAATAAGATTTTGTTCCTTCTCTTTTAAGACAATTTGGTAGGAATATTCATCGGCGTGAAAACATCAATTCACTTGCTAGGATGATTTTTAATCCAAGTTTAATATAATATAGTTTCTGTTGGGAAAATTGTTTATTGATAGCAAATTGCACCTGCGTCTGTCCAACCCTCAAATATTGATCCCCTGGAGCCCTCACAGGGACGTCATTTCAGCTTTTTCCAGGGGGCAAACCGTCGCTATCGGGAGGGCGAAACAGCCATTCTGGTCGCAACATTTATCCCCAATTATGTCCCTGGCCATCACAATAATCAGCTCATAACCAAGATCGAGCGAGTTCAAAAATACTTTGTAAAATCTTGTTATTAGATGATTGACTTTATACTATTCCTCGAGGGCGTCTCGGCATCGTTTTAACTTCTTGTTCACTATTTATTTTCATGACCGATATAAATTTGAATTAGTTCTTTAATCTTTCAATTTGTTGAAAATAAAAACACAAAAAATACTAAAATGTTTTAAAGTGATTGAGGAATTATTTATGCTTTTAATTATTTGTTTTAATACAGTTAACTTATTAATATATGGCGTTATATCTCAATTAGAAGGATCAATGATTTAATGTTTTAAAAAATTATTAAATTAACGTCTGAATATCTTAATGGTAAATGAATTATGGCAAAATAACCACATTCAATTCATCAATGCTTCTCGAAACTCCCAAACCAACCTTCCATTGGTAAAGCAGACTTAGCAATGAAATTTGACGAGGAATGGTTGACTTTAATTTCCTTCAGTATCGATCCTTCGATGGAAACAAAGACAAGATTGAGGGATTCCTTGTCGATTGATCCGAACATGTCAAGAGAAACGTAATAATCCTTTCCTGATACATTAAGACGATGTTTAAAATAAATTATTTCAAGGTTAAAACTTTAAAAAAACTTTAAAAGTTAAATTTAAAAAGTTGTTTAAAGTTATATTTTAAAATAATAAAGTTATTATGCAAAAAATTTGCATAAACCTCTTATTGGTGAAAATTCGACGGGGGCTCCACTTTCTGCTACCAACGTATAAGTGAAATCGATGCTGGATTCGCAAAATACTCTGTAGAAATAGTTGAAATTTGGTGCAGTCAGACTAATATTTGCCGTCCATTTGCCTTGGTCTGGTTTCGTTATTTTCAACATCTTATTGTTTGGCACATTGGCCACCAGTTCAGCCTGGTTAGTGCTGCCTTCAATTGAAAAGTTATTTTTAATAAATATTTTTTGTTTATATTTTAATAAGACCTGGGTAATGTTCAGCGTAAATATCACAAGCCAAATTTCCATTCATTCCCATTTAAATTATGTAAACAATTAAAAGAGCTGACCAGAAGGAGAAGTGATGATTATATCTTTAATGTTAGTGCCAATGACGGAAACTTCGATATAGGTTTCGTTCATAGTTGAATCGACATAAAAGTTGAATGATGGATTGGAGGTCAGATATCCATAAGCAACATCAACCTGTATTTATGAAATCTGTCTAATTCTTAAAATATTCAAAGTAATTCTAAAATGTAGACATATACCTTATTTGTCTGTTTAAAACGTGAAACCACAGATAACATACGCAATAATAAATTAGTTCCTGTTTAATGTATTGTTAATCCTAAAATATTTTCAATTTGTTGTCCTTCACTTGAAAGTGAATGAACATTGGCACTAAGAAGCAGTCTACAGGTTCAGCTGGTAGGATTTGACACTTATCCCCTTCGTTGAGATCAAATAAAAGAACATTTGTCCACCATTATTTAACTTTAAAAAGGTTGATATGAAAAGATTCTAATCAGGGCTGAAAGAACAGCAAAGCTGACCAGAAGGAGAAATGATGATTATCACTTGAATGTTAGTGAAAGGTCAAGGGCTGGATTTGGAATAACAAAAAGTGAGATTCGAAAGATTTCAAATTGTGTGAGTTCTTAATCTTTTTGATTACAAAAATTAATATAATTCACCGAAGATATTTTTGATTCGATGTCCACTATTTTCAACACTTCTTTGAGATGTCCTTTCTGCACCAAGGTTATACTTCCCCCACTGACCTCAGCAATGTCTCTGTAATCGTCTGCTATTGATCTTCTTTGTCTCGTGGAACGCTTTCTTTTCTTATTTACAATGGTTAATTTGAAGTCCATCTGCCAATTATATTTTCCTTCAGTTTTCCACTCCAACGTTATCAATAATTAATCATTCGATTAATCAACCTAATTAGATTATAAAAAATTTGAAAAAAAATTCCATTTGGCCAAACAATTTTCTCTGGCTGGGGAAGTGTTTGACTTAAAAGTATTAATACAAACTTTAATTAAGAGTAGAAATGAATGAAATAGTGATAACAAAGTGAATGCCAACTTTAATCATGATTACATATTTGTTAAATATAACATTTTCATAATAAAACTTTTCTAATTTGCGAATTAAAAATGCAAAAAAATGTTGAATGAAACTGCATTAAATAATTAGATCACAAACCTTGACGTTTCTCGAAGTAATGACGCCTTTCAAGGTCTCCTTAATGTCTTTGTCCTTGGCATCAGCATCTGTGAAGACGTAACACTTCGAACCGAACCTGACATTTTGTGCTGCCAGCAACATTCCACTCATGCTCATCTCTGGAATGTCACCTCCTCCGTCCGCTCTCAGGTTTCCCAACAATTCAATCATTTCGGTGGCATTGTTGGTCATGTGGATTATGTTCGGATCTAAAAAGGGAATTCAACTAATTCATTGAACGAATAAAGTTTTAGAGGATTGATATCTCACGAGGATCGTTTACTGGAACGAGGACAAAATTTTTCCCAGATTTTTCGGCATCTTTGGTCATTCCAATTGTCAGTCGTTTGACATCTTCTATCTCGTTACCCATGCTTCCGGTTGTGTCGATGACGAAACAAAGAGACGTGAGCAATTCCATGCCGAGGAATTCTCCGAAGCTCTCCCTATCGTCTATGGTTGCTTCGTATATTCCGGTCAGCATGTCCACTGTGCTTTCGACAGCCATATTTGCCGCCTAAAAATCGAACACAATACGGTTATGCGATTATATTGCTAAATTGATCATTACTAATTTGGTAACATTGGCTCTGCGTACATACTTGATGGTGAAGATAATGATGAGGACTCAAGTCAGAATTCAAGGTGTCTTTGTTAATACCACCTTTGGCGTCTTTTACCCTGTAGCTATCCCCTTTTCCTCCATGGCCACATTTTCCTGAAATGGCAAGCTAATTTCAGAATTCCGAATTTATTGAAGGACGTTAATATGTCAAAAATTTAATTGTTTAGTCCGATGCCAAAGGTCTGACAACAACAAATTAAATTCTCAAGAAGAGGTTAATTGTGGTTGAGAGCACTTCACGTACAAAAATTAATCGAATCAAACCTATTTCGCTCAATTAAATTTAGTATTAATAATAATTTATAATATTAGTGTAATTTATTCATTCATTCATTTTATGTAGTTGGAAAAAAAACAACATCGAAATGTCAAACACCTCCAGGTTTATCAACGTTGTGTTTGCTGTAATATGCACTTGTTAACTTCTTTTCTTGCACAATGTTCGATCTGATGTTACCTATACACCTGGTACGTTATTAATCTTTTCATTAAAATAAATACATTTTTAATCTTTTAAAATAAATAATTTATATATTACTCTCCTAAAGGTTGGCAATTGTCGCAAGTCCTTTCATCAGGTAAAGCAAATACAATGCTCTCGAAGGCAGAAGTCGTTCCAAGTTCCTCCTTAATCATTTGGTTTCCCAATTCAACCCAGTTCGTTGAGCTGTAGAAATCTTGGAGTGTATGAAAAAGTCTGCCTGCCGAAACTCTGGCAACATCAAATGTTCTAAGTTTAATGGCGTTTATTACTTTCTCTCTGTCAAGAACAATCCTCATGTTTGACTCTGCCAGCTTCTCAGCGCCGAAATGGTACGAAGGATCCTTATCGTAGGGAGAGAAAGTATCGGGCTTGGCGACAAAGCTTTTAAAACTGCTCATCGTAGCTTTGAAAGTGTTGGAATTTTTCAATTTATCATGCATTTCTACAGGATAAAGATCTGCATTTTCTTGCAGGAACCAGTCAACTATCTTTTCCAGAGCTTTCGATGTAATTTTTGCATGATGTTTGGAATCAGTTAAACCTGCCATTGTAACGCTGACATCGTGAGGTAAGAAACATCTCACTCGGCTAGTAAAAATCAATGCAATGCACAAGATAACCAGGCGAATCGTCTCCATTTTCGTAAGTGTCAGCAGCTAGAAGAGGTCGGCCTTATATATCAAACATCCTGCAAAACCATGTAGCAGTTTCGACTAAACTAAGCGAGTATTCAGAACGATTCCTAAGAATTACGGATGAATGAAGGTTTCGGTGATCGTCAATGTGTCACATCCTGAAGCTTCTTCAATATCATCGTATGCAGTGCGTTTTAAAAATAACTGATTAGTTTGGATGAATTATTACAATTTCTAATATATCTTAATTCAATAACTATTTAACGCATTATTGTCGCCTAATCATCTGAAATTTTCCAGGATGTGATCCGCTGTTGCGGCACTATTTGAATTGCAGTTAGTAAGCGCAAGTCTCTTCAATAAGATTTGTTTCTGGCTAAAATTTTAAGCATTTAGTTCAATTTTTTTATAAAGTACTTTAAAAATATTTTAAAAGTAAAATCAAATTTTTATTTTTCTCAAATCATTTTGATAATTTATTTTTTGTGATTTAATTTATTGTCAATTTAGCGCCACCTCCCCCTCCCAGCTATGCCACTGTGCACAATTCTAAAATTCAATTCGATGAATTAATACGAGAGAAAATAAAATGAGAAGAAGACAATTTTTTATTATTTCAATCATCCGAGAAAAAATCTGCAATTATATTCACATTTTTATAATTGTTCGTAAAAACTGCATTTGCTTTTCATAAGGAGCTAATTAAAATTATGTCCACTGAAAGTTAAAAAGTTCAGTCAAGTGTCTGACGTGGACCATTCATACTTTCGTACCCAGTATGCCAGCGAACCGACATGTCCTGTTACAATAACAATTTAGACAAGGAAGTTAGCACGACATATTGTTTCATCCGGTTCGAGACTTGATGGACTAAATAATATGACAAATTTCATAGATCATTTGCTTATTGACACATTTGATCAATCTTAAAATTATTTACAAAGTTAAAACAAGTCAAGGCATCAGAAAGATAAATGAATAATAATAATAATAATTAATAATAATATAATGATAATTATATTTATCATGATCTATACAAATGTATTTCATATTTTATATATTTTTTTGTTATCTTTTATTTGCAACTAAATGTAGTAGATCGTAAAAGCACTTTTTAAAAATTTCAATTGATCTATCACTAACTATTTTTACTTAAAAAATTTGTATTTTTTAACTTGTTATTCCGACCAGAATTATCGTGATCCGGTTGTGACCTATAGCATCAAGGCATAATGTATGGCAATATATTTAAAGAGCAAATTATTTAAATTATTAAAAATATTATTATTTATATCAAATTATTTTATTACAGATGCATGTATTAAATAATCCGATTAATCAATTATGCGTCAAACGTTCCTTAGATTTGAGAGGTTTTTAAGTAATCATGACAATTTCTTATTTCAGTTATTAAGTAGCAGCTGGTCACACGAAACAGCAGGTGCTGCAGAGCTTTGCTGGGAAATGTAGCATGTAAAACCGACAGTGACCTATAAATTTCGCCCTTTCAATGATTTTGGAGTTATGACGTTGCAATTAAAACTATTCTATTTTGTTTGTTTGAATTGAAAGATAGAAAGGTTGCAAACAAGCGCACAAAAGTCTTATTCGATTTCATGAAAATAGTCCCTGGAAAGTAGGCATACAGCGCGTTTGATTCGCTAATCATTCATTGAATTCGTCTCAGCATGAAATACATTAGAATCTGACTCAAGTGAGTCACTCCAAAATTCAAATTCAATCAGCCAATATTTGAAGTGCCTTATATATCCTAGGATGTCAAGACACGATAACAAACCACAGCAGTCGAATTAAAAAAAAAACAAAAAATCGGGTGTGGGGGCAGTTTGAATATGAACGGGGAGGGCATTCCATGTAGGACTACTGACATAGAAGAAGCGGTCACCGAACCTACACTTATGGGACCAATGGACCAAGAACATGGGATGACATGAAGAGCGAAGGGGAGCTCATCCAGATATCGTTGTTGTTTTGGCCAGTGTAGAAGAGAGGTTTTGGTGCATCGTAGGATAAAACTTTATATATTATTGAAGAAATTTGATATGATATCCTGTAGGGTATTTTGTGCCAGTGTAGACTTTTTAATACCGGTGTGATGTGCTCGGAGGTCATGGATCCAGATAAGCCTTGCCGCTGCGTTCAACACGTCCTGATAGTGATGGAGAGTCTTGCCACTGACATTTGTAAGCAAAGAGTTGAAGTAATCAAGTTTTTTTTTCTTGAATATGTTCCGCTCCTGTGCAATCTTGAAGGATGAAGGTACGTAATCTGTAGAAAGCTATTGAAGAGTCGCACCAGGAATGGAGCCAACATCAACGAAAGTTTTTTGAGGAGCCATGCAGGAATTGGGTCAAGACCACATTGCTTATTACGAAGTGAGTGGATCAGCATCACCACCTCATCAACAGAAGTTGGACCAAGTTGGTTGAGTTCTATGTCAGTTAAAGGTGAAAATCCAGAACGAGAAGCCTCAGCAGTTGACTCACATATGCCCCTTAGTTTGTCATTAACATAGCGGGAATAATCTTTGGGAGAAGGTGTGACTGATCTCTGAGGGTTTCGCCCCAAACCAGTAGCTTCCTTTATAAGTTTCCAGCGTCTCTCAGAGTGACGCACCTCACAGATTCACTCTGCATAATAGGCTCGCCGTTTTTAGCAACCAGTCTTGAGTTCCTGACTCGTCATAACTCTTCTGAGCCTTGTAAGATGTCGCTTCTCTCGCCTGTACTCAACATCAAACCAGGGTTGCTTGTACCTGTAAGGGTGAGATGTGATATTTGGAAGAAGTGAGTTGATCACATCCACAAGGGTTGAATTGTAGAGAGCCGCCATTTCGTCGATATTATCAGGAAAGGACCCTGGGTCGCCACAGAGGACTGATAACCTGAGTTGTTGAATTAATTGGATCATGTCCATTTCGCCTCCATCCACGAAAATGACAAGAGGTCACTGGGGGACATGTGCGTGGAGAAGTTGTGTTCCAGAGGAGAAGCCGATGATCAGAAAGACCAGTGTCCACTCTCTCAACATCATCGCATTGATGGCAGTTTTCTTTTTGGAGGACAACATCAAGGTTTCCAACAAGATCATGTGTCGGTCCGTCAACCCAGTGAAGACAGGATGACTCTGAGGGTTACATTGTTGAGGTCATCATGTAGCTCAAGATGTATGTTGAAGTCACCAGTGATGAATAACACTGAGGAGTTGATAAACCTGCTCAAGAGCTCAGATAACTTGGAGAAGAATATTTTCGTACATGACCAGTTCTGTAAATAGTCAGTAGATTGATTCATTTTACAGATAGATAAACTTGGGTTGCAAGATATTCGAAGGTGGTTGATATTTAGTCAATAAGTCAATATTTAGGAGACGTAGCTGAATAGATGATGTTGAGATGACTGCAAGACCTCCATGATTCGAGTGGAGACCAGAACTCTGAGCAGACTCAAGACGAGGACGTGTTGAAAAAAAGCAACAGATCCCTCATCATGCCACGTTTCAGTAAAGGACAAAATGTCTATTTTCTTGACTTTTATGACATCTGTGAGCACTTCAAATTTGTTGGTAATGGAACGTATCTTGAGGCATCCAAATGTAATAAATGAAATAAAAATAATGCTGTCAGATGAAGCTCTGGAATTCATAGCCCCATCATTGCGACATCTTGGGTGACGCTCAGGAGAGACAATGGGCATTGACAGATGAAAAGCAGAAGTCGGCAGCCAGGAAGCCGGAACAACACCTTTCTCAACTCTTTTTTGATGAACATCCGACCCAGATTGTAAGAGTGCAGTTCAGTGGACATGTAAACCGGCATAATTGGGTACTTGTGATGTTGGACCAAGAGGACAAAAGAGTGTGCAAATGTAAGAAATAAGCGTTTGACACTTTCCTGATATATTTTGATATTGATATAAAATAATTCTTTGAATTCTTATCTGATATCGTGACTTCTCGGTCGCGATTAATTTGTTATGATTTCAAATACCTGCCCACACTAAATTTTATGATTTTGCAATTACACTTGGACGCTAATTAACATATCAAATAAATTTCAAATGATTAATAATAACGCTTTTGGAGGCATAAAATTAAAAATAATCCTAGCAGCTCTGCAGATATTTGAGTCTGACCATTTGATTAACCTATTACATTAATAAGATGCTTACTAAATGCATCAAAATCCTCTTTCTTTTTGACTATCCTAGCTACTCTTGGGCGTGCAGGTTGGCCGAATGGGTTGAGGTTTAAGCTTCTACAGATATGTAAGAAGTGGGCAAATAAATATGGTGAAACTAGGTCCTTTAAAGACAGCCTTCCCAAAAGTTAATAACAGACGAGAAAGAATGCAGAAGAACCTAATACTTACTTCTCTCTTCCAAAGATCTTCTCTTCTCTAGTTACCAAAGATCTAAACGAAATAGTGAAAAAATCATCTCAAATGAAATTTTCACAGGATCAAGATAGGAGATGCTGGCAGATTTTAGAATAAGTGAGGAACTAATACTAAAAAAGATTTATAAATTAAAGAACCATTGTGTCAGATATTTAAAAACTCTCTAAATCTAGGAGAAGTACTAAGAAGCTGGAGAAAGGCGAAGTTCTATCTTAATATTCAATCAAATTTTAAATAGTAGTGGGAAATTGTGCTTGTTCATTATTTCTTAAGTTTGCCTACTTTTGGCCTGGGTCATAGTAAAATTGGCGGGTATTTCCTCCGCAACCCAGAACGGAAAACGAATTCTATGTTGTTTAATCAACGATGTAAGCTACTGGTCGGGCTTGGAGTAGAACAATACAAATGCATGAAGCGTTTCAGCTATTTCTTAATAACTTAAATTATTCAATTGAATAATTGAATAAATTTTTATAAATTTATTTAAGAAGATGGATCATTTTTTTGAAAATACCAAAAGCTTGATTAAATTTTAATCAATGCCATCGTCACATGCTTTATATTATGTGCATAATGTTTATTATCTGGGAAGATGGCTGGATCTTCCGAAGCTAAATTGAGAGAGGCTCGGGGCCATTTAAAAGAAGCTGAAAAATGGTGAGAGCGACGATTAGCTCAATTGTTAAATAGCCAAAGCATTGTACTATCATTTCTGGTGCATAATGCTTGAGAGGCTAATAGCCAGATTTTTTTGTGCAAAGTTCATGTCTGCTGTTTTAGTAAATAATAAAAATGATAAAAACTTTTAAAAGTTTGTGGGCTTCAGTTTTTCCAAAATCTAGACTGAATATCATGCTCCAAAGTGGACTTGTCAAATTTTGATATATAATTTGTAAGACTACTATTTGTAGAGTTGAAATCACTGAGTAATTTAAAAGCAGAAAGATGAACATGCAACCAAATTATTCAAAAATTTATGCTTTGCTTCTAGGCATTTAACTTTTATTAAAAGTGAGATATGCAATTGAGGCAATTGGTCATTTATAATTATGAAGATGTCAACATGTTCCTCCAATGATTTATAATCAGACCTTGTGCTTTAAATTGAATTTAAATTGTTCGACAGCATGAAAACTGGAATCTTCAAATGGAAACCAGATTTTGAAGGTGCTGCTCTGGAATTAGGAAAGGCTGGTTAGTTGATGTGATGACATCATGATTGACCATATCCTATTTGTAAAATTAATAATTGCTTATCCTTTATTGGAACTTAATAATATAACTTAATATTACTTATGATGAATATAATATTAATGTAAAATGCTATCATATCTACCACAAGTCAGAATCATTATGTGTCGCTATTGTGATTTGAAGTTAACTTTATTAAAGCAAGTGCAATTAAATTTTACAGCAATCTCATTTAAAAATGCTAAGTCATTGAGTGATGCAGCTGATTGCTACTTGAGGCTTTCAGAAGTTGAACAGCAGCATGGATCATATCCTTTCATGGTCGTCAATCAAATAAGAACAAAATAAACTTTAACCATGTCATTTTCCTTAATAAAGTTCACAATTTTTCAGGCTGCAAAGTAAGGAAATATATTAATAGGTTCTCATGTTGTGACTGATTATTTTAATGACATCTTGCAATCTTAAGAGCTCTTGAGGCTTCGGCAATGCTCCAAAAAGAACTTGGGGAATGGTCGAAAGCTGCTGATTTGATTGACAGAGCATCAACTCTTTACATGGAGCATGGGACCGGCGACACGGCAATCATCACGCTGAGCAGAGGGGCCAAGTTAGAGTATAGTCATTTTTTAGTAAGAAATGTGCTGCACAGAAGGGCGTTTGTTAGTTATTTCAATCTAGTGAAAATTATTTTATTATTTAAATTGTACAAAATGAGTCCATTAAAATTTAATGGTGAAAACAATTAACCTAAAATGTGTTTGTGCTTAAGTTGCTATTAATCCCTTTAGCGGTTGAACTGAGTTTAACTTTTCACTCAATTTTGCAGTCCATCCAGTACTTGCTATCCCGAGTTAACTTGTCACATTGAAAATATTGATTTAGTCATCATTTATTCATCAGGTGGAACCACTTTTTCCAGTATTTACAGTGAAAAGACAAGCTAAATTCTTTTGTTTAAGAACCTACCCAAAATGGCGTCGAAGAAGCAATTTAGTGTGAAAAAATTAATTGATAGTTCAAATTTGAATGAAAGCAGAGAGGATGGGTCCAAAAGAGTGAATCTAGTTTTAGTGAGTTAGAACAAGAATGTGACAATGACATAGCACTGGAACTTTGTCCTACGATGGGTCGGTGGATTGGCTGTGTCACAAGTCCTCGAGGCTGTATTTCTCTGGGTCTCTTATTTGTTAAAAGCCCAATTTTAGTAGTTATTGTCATTTTTGGTATTTACCTAAGGTTTCAAGTAGTTTTAAAATTGTCATAAAAAAGTAATATTTCTCAAATAGAAATGGCCAAAATGGCAGTGACTTCAAAAATTCTACGTTACAGGGGTTAATACGACTTATTAAAGCCATTTAAATTTATTAAATAAAGCAATTTTACCAAGGTTCCCCTACATGTGGTGAAAATGCCTCATAGCCTCATAAAAATGAAAATCATAATTTTTCAATTAGCATAATTTTTTTCAGGATGATTGAATCAACTCTTCCAGAAAATGCAATCAAATTGTATGCAAAGGCATGTCACATGGCAGATGTGAGATTATTGTCCTTTTGTTTTTTAATTTCTAAAAAAGCAGATGTAGAAATTGAATCCAATTGCATGTAGTTTATTGATTACAAAGAGCTTAAGCTGATTACTAACATCATATTTTTGATTTGTTTTATCTGCAAATCAATAACTCATAATTCTTAATGAACTGTGTTCATTTGTAACCTTTTCCTTAAATAACTTGAGCTCAGGTTCAAGACAGGCCAAAAGATTGTGCTGATAACATAGGAAAGGCTGGCAGAATCCTCTTAAAGTTGAAGAAGTTGGATGAGGCTGTTGAATATGTAACCAAGGAGCTCGACTTTTTATCAAAGACGGAGCACGCAGGGACGTTGTACAAACTTGTAATGGGCCTTGTGCTCATACATCTTCACAGGGAAGATTATGTAGCTGCAAACCAGGCACTTTCAAGGGCTGCCGGGTATACTTTTTAAAATTTGTTTTTATACTCTAAATAATTTGATTTTATATACTTATTATTAATCAATTTATAGGAACATTGGTACAGCCTTGAAAAGAGCTGCATGTCTTGTTTTTAGATAAGGTGGAGATTACATAAAAGAGATAACTTGTTTTGAAAGAATGTATTTACCATCACAGCACTCCATGATTCTTTTTCTTTCATCTTTTTGTTTAAAGGGCTTATCCAGGCTTCTATGAGAGTGAGGAGGCTGGTCAAATAAGCCAACTTCTCAAGGCCTATGATGAAGGAGACCAGGACAGAGCTCTACAGATTGCAAGGGGACCACTCTTTGCCTTCATGGAAAATGAGGTAAAAGAATATTGTCACGGGTTTACAAAAAAATTAATTTTGTTGTTGAATGTAAATGATATTATATTTTATTAACAAATGCTTAGGTTAAATACTACATACAAATATCATTATGATTCCAACAACTTGGAAGTAGTTGGAAGCAATGTGAGGATTATGCTTGACATGCAGGGTTGTGCACGTGGTGCTTAATCGTGTGTCTAATCCAGCCTATACTTCTAGAGTGCGCCCATGGGAAGGTTTTGGCAGTTAGAGTGCCTTCATATCCTATACAGATACATAAGACACTCAAAAGATTGGATAAAATTGGCAAATTAGCATTTCAATAATGCTTCTTGCATAATCACAATTTTGGATGTGATTTGGAGAATGACATTTCATTCATATATTTCCAATTTCATAGCCCGTCTTGTCATGGTTAATGAAATGCAATAGTTTCAAGTTCATTGTATTTGTTGGTGTGAATTGAATGGAATATAAAAACTTTTTGTTGATAACTGATAACTTTTATCATTCGATAACTGCACATTTCAGGCTTTCAAAAATATCTTTGATAAGTTGATTTTAATAATATTCAGTTAAAATTTTAAAAGTTACATTAGTAGGTTAATAATTTAAATACATTTTGTTGAAATATGAATGATTTTCTTTTGATTGCAGTTTACAAAACTAGCTCGAGATTTGAAGGTGCCAGGTTCAGGAGAACCAGGAGATAATGGTGATAATGATGAAGGACTCCTGTAATTTCTATTTGTGCAAGATGCTGATGTACATTCTTTACAATGTGTTGTACATTGAAGGATCAATTATCATCAGGAACGAGTTATTTGGCCATTTCATCTTGCTTGAATCTCTTTAGAGTGGATTCACATTTAAGTCATTTTGAATATATTTGTATATTTTGTCATGTTGTAACTGAGTGGACTGAATCTGGTGTGTTTGAGAATCTGTTTATGTCAGGTTATGTTCTGTAGACACGCCCTTTCCATTCCTTTTCAAATGCTTAAATAGTGGAGTAACGTTTTAGTTGTTAACCTCGCCAATAAAACCAAGTTATTCCGTGTTTATTATTGATCAACAGAATTGTGATAATGTTTTATTTTAAGTTTTGATTATTAATGGTATTCCTTCACTGTTCGGAATAAAAATGGAAAATTTTGTTTTTACTTTGCATCAAAAAGATAAGCATGATGTTTGGAAACACCAACAGATTCTCAGCAATGGGGCATGAGACCATATCTGTATAAGATAAAATAAGCAAAAAGAGATTAACTACTTTCGAACTTCTGAGATATCTACCGAGTAATTTTTCTTAATTCATATAAATAAGTCAAATAATTGGGCGAGTCAGCCATGCGCCGGAAAGCGAGTTACACTCTAAGGCCATGTCCAAATAAATAAAAAAAACTACACAATGTTCACTTAAAGTAATGTAGTGTAATTAAAATTATTAAATACTTTGTAGTAAGACTTTCAACCTCGCAATTCGTCATCGCTATTCAATTTATGTGGAAATAACTTAACATTTCTAAAGGTTTAAACCCTAACAAATTGATTTATTGAAAGTCGCGTAAAAATCAATGCTTCATGTCGATTTTTGTCTGGCATTCAATTTTCCCCTCCCCCAAGAAAGCCTTTTGGAAAGCAAACATTGAAAATTATGAAATTTCGGTATTGAAATGGTCGGAAAGAGTATTCAAGAATAATGTTTGAGAAATAAAAAAAAAATATCTATAATTGTGAATAAAACGGCAAACTGTTAAGTTCTATTCTAAGTTTTAAATATATACTCTCATAATCAATTAGCTCTTGATAGTGATTTTAACGGCATCAACGTTACTATGCTTATCTGTGTCAAACGTGGTATTTCCCAGATATTTACACGAGTGACAGTTTATTCAAAGCATGAAAATAGCTGCTTGACGACTCAATGGTATTCTTGTCTCATTAGACATTGTTTTTCTCAGTCCTCGGGTGAATTCATTCATGACGAAGATGAGAACAAATCACGTTTCATAAGTTCTACAAAGCATAATAAGGATATACACTAGTACATTTCTTGGGACTTTGACTTAACTGTGACTTAAAATAATAACCACATTCAAACCATGAGTTTGAATTTCTAAGAAACCCTAAGGACTCTCCAATCTCTGAAGAATTATGAATCTGTTATTTGTTGTTATGTGTGTTTTTTTTTTTTATTTAAAGAAGGCCTCAGTATGATAAGTATGATCATATGATAAGAGTTTTCATCGTAATTCTACCTCGGGGATTAAACGCGTTGGCAATTGGTGGAGCTTGCTGAAAGTTTTGGCATCCTGTTCCATCATCGCTTTTCCATTTTTAAATTCAGCACCGTTGAATTTTAATGCATGAGTCATGGGGTTAACTTCCTTACATTGAAGTATTTCATAACTCAGGGCTTGAAGTGGTCTAGCTATGAATCCAGCTTCAAATGGCTTCAAATGATCTATTTATAGACCAAAAACCCTAACGAGCTACAAATACTTTATTAATTATTATATTATATTTATTATAATAAACATTGGTAATGATCTGAACATGATGCGAACATAAACAACCAATTTGATTTAAATCCAATAATTTTACGAATTGACACCCTTGTTCTCTTTCAAAACTCTTCTGACAGTTAACACTGCTTTTGTTGATATTTGGTTCTTTCATTATTAATACAATGTTAATGCAATTCAAGGTTGTAGGTTACTAATAAGGGGCTCTCCGTAAAATACTCTTGAGTTCATATTTTTCAGCATGAAAAACCCAAAAAAAAAGATCAGACTATAGCGAAGGTCTGATTGGTGACGACTTGCGAGAAGTGGGAACACAAATCGTTCCCAAAACTAGACTTAATTTATAGTCGGCCCTAACACGTGTTACGTTTTATAATATTTGCGATAAGATATATCAATAAGCAGAATAAACATTGTATTGAACCTAACTAATTGGAATAGGCTCGCACAAACAAAATAATTCCCTTAACATTTTAAGCTATTATAATGTTGGCGGTTTTAAAGATAATATTATGTACGTTCTATTATTCGTGTTATCAATTAATTAATTATATGTTACCAATAATAGTAATTATTTTTGTTTTATTTATATTTATATCATAGTTGAATGTTAATGCATGAGTCATGGGTTTAATTTCCTTAAATTGAAATATTTCGTAACTCAGGACTTGACGTCGTTTACTACGAAGGTTCCACAGGCCATTAGGTATTAGAAAAACAAAAAAATTACATAAAATATTTGTATTTTCCAGCAAAAATAAAAATGAATTTTGGATGAAAATGAAAATCATTGAAATATCGGTTTGTTAGATGAGTGAATTACCTATACGCGGTAGAAAACCTTTTGGTTTTTATAGAATTTGATGGCATCAATTTTGCAAAGGCCATGCCAATAAGGGTGACCACTTGTGGCTAGTTAATCCAAATTTGAATGAGCATGTCAGAGACAATAAAGGTCGTCTAACAAATTCATAACATGTGCTTAAGTCAATAATAAGCCTGCGATGCACCAGAACCAGAGATTTGAGGCCGATTAATTTCGAGACCCGGGGAGTAAGGTAAGCGAACGGTGGCTGGAATTATTATTTTTTATTATCATCAATTTATTACTATTATTGCTATTACGATTATGATGATGATGATGACGGTTATTATTATTATTATTATTATTATTATTACTGTTGTTATTATTATTATTATTATTATTATTATTGTTATTATTATTATTATTATTATTCTTATTAAAGCGCCACATGCAGTGTCAGAGATTTGTCAACCATTTATGTAGCGCGCCTTCCCAAGGAATTGCTCTGGTGAACTGCATTTGAACTCTTTAAAGATTTACTATTGGTTAAGATTGTATGATGTGAGCAGGGCCGTCGACAGAAATTTCGGGCCATGACCTCTACGTTACGTTTGGTAATGGAAAAGCAAAAAAAAATGGTCTTAAAACCCAGGTGGGCACCAAACAATTGCCGGGCCCATGGGCACTTGCACCCCTAGCCCCTACTATCAGAGGCCCTGGACGGGTTGGACACTGAAGGGCAACATGCCAATAGTGGTCGCACATGTATGGACACGGGCTTGTCTGGAGGTCAAGTTGTGGATTACATATAAATTAGTCGCGATTTAAGAGACGCAACATGATTAATTCTTTCGATGTGTTTTAGAATTTATGGACATAATCAATTTTTAACTATATTTAATAATATCTAATCGTCACCAAGGTCCATTAAATGAGTAAATATTATTGTGATTAATTATAATACCAACATGCTGTATAGCATTAAATGCTGAATTCACTATTTGGTTACATTGGCTAATTTATGTAACAATAGAGTTGCTCATGTTTAAAATTAAATTCTATACTTTACAAATATAAAATTACCGAGGATCAAAGGAACTTAAATGGAATGTTAATTCTAAACCTGGTGATACTGTATGCATTAATAAATATTTCATATTTGGCAATACTTTCTTAAAGCATTCTTATGACCAATGCATTTCGTCCTGAAAATTGTTTCAGTAATAGCTTAGCTAATATGTTATTCTAACTTGCTTACAACACACCCAAAAAATTACAAATAACTTTTAATTATTATAACAATTGCGTAACTCTTGGCGAACCTCATAAGAATACTCGTTTCTGTCAATATGTAATAATAAATTAAGTAATTGTCATAATTATTAGAAAGGGGAGAGAAAATTTTAACAACCTAAAGACTTAACTGAGCTACAATTCAAATTGACAAAATTATAAAATGCATCTAATGACAATTGGACGATGGCAAGTTCTTGAGACATTCCAAGGATTCCATTACAAAGTCCATTAAAGAAAATGCAAAACAGTCCATCTGAATCGTGATCTTTTCGTAATAATTCTTCACCATAGTCGTCAACTTGAATTAATTTCTCTTCTCTTTCCTTTGAGAGGAATTCTTGAGGTTAACATTCTACTATTATAAAAGTAGGATTTGGTCAGCAGGATTATCAATGAATCCTAACTTTTTAACTTATCTGTGTAGCTCTGTGTCTACCAAACTAATTGTGTGACCCTCCTCTACTTTCTCCAGGTCATCAGTCAAACTTCAGAGTCAATCAGAGCCCTATCTAAACTCCAAATCCTAATTGCAATATGGAATTTAAATTTGTAAAAGGACAGAAAAGCACGATCCTATTTTATTCTGCCTGCAAAATTCAATAAAATATTATTTATAACTTATCTACCCAGTAAAATGTTGGAAGATCATGTAGCGAGCCTTTCCAAGCATTTCTCTGAGCCATGTTACTCGAAAGGGACTTTTACGTGGCCCACGAGCTCTAATTCTGTTATTCATTACCTCCTCAAACCAATCCCTCCATCGGCACTAATTTTAGCATGGGGTTTCCCCTTTGGATTATATGATAATGAGCCTAGTTCACTGAACAATAAAAGGTTCTGCTTAAGCTTATCAATAGGGAGCTATTCAGTCTTGAAGTTGAACATTGAACTAAATGTAAAAACGTGTTTATTAAGGGAAATAAAAGAAAATTTCAAATGAGTCGGGAAAAGTGAATGATGCATTCATTTTACGCTCCCAGTCATTCCCAGGTAAGCAGAACCTTCTTATAAATAATAATTCTCTCGATCCACTCGCAATCAGTTGACTAGTGTCATTAATTCTAGATATATCAAACATATACCTACTTTTATTTGTATCTACTTGATAGTATCATACATCATTTGTTAATATGGATACAAGATTGTTAGTTGTTTTTGTCTTGACATGTGCAGTTGGTTCACTGAAAACTGATGCTGCTCCAGTATTTCCTTCTTTAGGGTGAAATTTACTTTCCTGCTTTCAGCACGAACAAATTATCTTACTGTCTGCGATTTTATTTGAGCTATGTTTTTGCATTTTTAGGAAATTTTTTGAGGTTTTCAAGTGGCATCACCTGAGGACTTCAAACGTTGACGAAGAGGACCAAACTACCACATCTCCTAGTGCAAGAACTGGATCGAATGAACTTTCAACAGCTTCTCCTAAAACAGTTCCTCCCTCCTTCTCATGGCCTTTTGCGAGAAGCAAGCGTCAGGATACATCGTTGAACAACAACCTCAACCAGAGAAGTCTCTGCCCGTGGAATTACATTCTAGATCATGATGAGAACAGAATTCCACAGGATCTGTACAATGCCAACTGCCTCAGTCCAACTTACATGTCTTACACTTGCGAAAGAGTCAAGACCAGCATGCTCGTGCTGAAACGACTTCCAGGCGAAGCTTGGACAACCTCAAACGTCGTCATCGCCACTTCTTGCTTAGTTGCCAAATCTCCGGGTACTAACTCACCCTCGGGAGCAGTTGGAAGTACTAGCTAAACGGACCAAAGCTATTTCAAAACCATAAAAATATTTATGAAACGCTAGGTAATATTTAATCTGGTCACTTATTTATTTGGTGTGAGCATTTAAGATAATCAAGTTTTCTATTGATTTGTGTAATCAAAATGTGCCACCCATAAAACTGTATTGATGTAATCACGTCCTAGTAATTTATTGTAGTGAATTTATTTTATTCAGCATAAACTTATTTATTCGTCTTATAATTTATTGTAGTTAGTAATTTTATTTTACTCAACTTATTTATTCGGTGTGATGAATATTTTAAACAGTCAATTTCAATAAAAAAAATCAATTGACTAAAATGAGAAATGGATTTTTCAATGTTCTACCTCGTTTTGCTATTGGGTACCTCCACGGTGGATGTGTAACAAGTATGCTTTGCGTAACGTGATAAACGCTTTAAAAAAAAACAGTGATATTCAAAATGAATATTAATGAGTATAATATAGAAAATGATATCTACTTTATCATAGATACTACTATGTCGTAGATACTACATAACAGGATTTTATTGTAGACATAATTATACAAATGGATTATAATAAGAGTAGATATAGTAATAGGTGTCTATGTAGCGCCCTGCGGTTGCTGAGACCGATAAAACCCACGTTTTACAGTCAGTCTTGAAACTGTTGAACAGACTTGGAGACTCTGAGGCTGATGATAGGTGGTTCCAGTTTAGCTTGAACTTTGTCTCGATGATCAAGTATTTCGATGAACCTCGAGTTTAAAGACGGTCTTGTCGTGGAAAGGAAGCCATAACAAAGCCACCATAACGACAGCTGAGTCGACCACCTTTACTACAAAGGAGTATTGTGGAAGTTGCAAGTGTCCCCACCCCTGTCTGTTTGCCCCCTGATATTTTTCTAAATACGTATAATTCATAAATAATAATAATAATAATAATAATAATAATAATAATAATAATAATAATAATTCATAAATAATTTATTGATCAATGCAGCTCCATTAAATTAATTTAATCGCGCACGTTGGCCACATGGGTTGCGTTCCTTCATGCGGTCGTAATGCCAACGTCATAATGTGTCGTGTTCGCAACCAAGTCTGCACCGCCAGTGAGAGCCCTCGGGCAGGGGCGCTACATAAATGATAGAGCGATTAATAAGTTCCTTCACATCCCATTCGAATAAGATCGGCTAAATACAAAATCAGGAAAGCTTCCGACATCAATATTTATTACGTATTACAAACTTCGATAACTAAATTACAATTACCTTCCTTATTAGTATTTTGTATTAAATTAATTATTTGTCGCTAATTCTCCAGCACTACACTTTACTTTATTAATATTTATGTACAAAAAATGTGCCCCCTACCTCGACCGATTTTAAAATCTGGCTACGCCACTGACATAGACATATTAAGTTTTTGCTGATCAAACATGTGTAAAATAACGTCCTCCAAAAACTCGCATTGACGGGAAGGACGATTACTAGTATTGGCTTCGACTTCAAGTTACTTTAAAGTAGCTTTAAATAGAAGAAAATTAAAAAGCTAAATTTTCTGCGAAAAATACTATATCACTACTTTGAAAACGCCAAATTTGTATTACCTTCTCTTGCTATGCAATGAGCTGCTGACTAATGATCCACTTGATTAATGTTCTAGCTAAGTAACATGCTGAATTCTATGGTAGCCACATTGATTCTAATAGCCATCAAAATGTGCAAATAATATTTTGTTAATAATAACTACGGAAAATATCTAAATACTAAGAACGGATGCTGAAATTAAATTAAATTTGTTTTAAAATAAAGCATAAAATTATATTACCTAGCTTATTTATTGCTTAAACTGCTTACCAAATATATTATTTTAATAAAATTAACTTTTAAAATTTTATTGTCATAATTTATGCAGAGTCTTTGTTTCCGACCTAAGGTGTGGAGCGGTTCGGTATTAGTATAGCTAGCATTTCAATCTGACTTAGTCGAAATTTCGATAAACAAAAATGAACAGAGATAGAAGCTACGATTCAAGAAGCTATAATGACCATAGAAGGTATTTAAAATTGAATTTCTAATAATTTATCGTCAAATCTACTTTGTGTTTAATTGGGTTCTTTCCGAACTTCTAAGCTCGTGAAAATTGGATCGCATGATATAATTACTAAACAGTACAGCTATTTTTTGCTTAGTTCTACTAGATCTAATACAATTCAATACTGAAAAAGTTTTGTTTAGGGCACTCTTTTCTCATTTGATTTCGTGAGTCTTATTTTACTTACGTTTTTAAATGTTTTTTTCTCAGCTATAACGGGAGTAGCAGTTACAACGGAAACAGTGGCTACAATGGCGGTGGCGGTCACTACAACAGTAGTCGATATGGTAGTTCAAGCAGCAACAACAGAAAGGACTTCAAGTTCACTGAGGAAAAGATTGAATGGGATTTATCTAAGCTCAGTAAGTTTGAAAAACATTTCTACAAGGAGGGCCAAATCACAGCTAATAGACCCACAGTAAGTGTTTGATTATATCTTTTACTTCAGTTACTGTAAAGTGTTAAAAAATGTGATTGAAATTATAGGAAGCTGTGCAGTGTTTCTATGAAGAAAATCAAATAACCATCAATGGGAACAGATGTCCCAAGCCCATAATTACATTCCAAGAAGCAAATTTTCCAGATTATGTTATGAAGATGTTTATGCAGCAGAATTGGGTGAAACCCACACCCATACAGGCTCAGGGTTGGCCTCTAGCTTGAGTGGGAGGGATTTGGTTGGAATTGCACAAACAGGATCTGGTAAAACTCTTTCATACATGCTTCCTGCAATTGTGCATATCAAAAATCAACCTAGTATGGAAAGGGGAGATGGTCCAATTTGCTTGGTTCTGGTTCCAACTAGAGAATTGGCCCAGCAGGTTGCACAGGTTGTTTCCCTTTTTGGTGTCACATCAAATGTCAGGAATGTTTGTATTTATGGTGGAGCTCCTAAAGGCCCCCAAATCAGAGATCTTGAGAGAGGTTTGTATATACATTTAGCCTTCTTGTAAAGGAGAAGTTATGTATTTATAAATATTCAACATTTAATTTCAGCTCCTCAGATTTGCATTGCAACACCAGGCCGTTTAATTGATTTCCTTGACAGTCGTAAGACCAATCTAAAAAGATGTACATATCTTGTGCTTGATGAGGCAGATAGGATGCTTGATATGGGCTTTGAGCCACAAATCAGGAAAATTATTAACCAAGTTAGGGTATGTAGGCCATTCCCTTTACATTGTCTATTGTAGATCTGCAATTGATGCAACATTTTATTTTGCCTTTTTCATCTCCAGCCTGACAGACAGACCCTAATGTGGAGTGCTACATGGCCAAAGGAAGTTGAGCACCTTGCTCGAAGCTTTCTCACAGAGTATGTCCAGATTAACATTGGAGCTATTCAACTCCATGCCAACCACAACATAGCTCAAATTGTTGATGTGTGTGAAGAAGATGAAAAAGAATACAAGTAAGATCAGCTTGTTCATTGTATTTAATTTTATTTTTAAATCTCGATTTTTCTAAAGACTAATTCTGACATAATATCATGGGTTAATTATTTCAGACTTGATCAACTTCTAAATGAAATCATGAATGAGCAGGACAACAAGACCATAATTTTTGTGGAAACAAAAAAGAAAGCTGATGATCTCACCAGGAAGATGAGACGTGTGGGTTGGGTTGCTGCTTGTATCCATGGTGACAAATCCCAACAGGAAAGGGATTGGGTCTTGAAAGGTAACATTAATATATGATGCTATGTAATCTATTTAATGCATTTATAGTCAATGTCATTATTCCTCTATCAGCAATTAAAATGTAGTTAATTTTTCAGACTTTAGGGATAACAAAACTCCTATTTTGGTGGCAACAGATGTGGCAGCGAGAGGGTTGGGTGAGTGGAAGAACTTCTTGTGTTTCCTTCTTATGATCTCTTTTCTAAGAAATCCTTAAGTTGCATCTAATCAGTTTTGTTTTCAACAAAATTGAGCAGGTATAATCGGTTGAGAGATGATTGGTGCTTGCGCTTGAAGCACCTGGAGTGAAACGTGAGTTCGCCCCTCCTGACGGAATGGGCGAGAGGTTTATCAGTCAGCAACTATTTTCGGGCGTCGAAATACAAATAAATGTTCCTGACGTCCGCAACAGTGCTGACTGACTGCATGGATCGATCAAGATCTGTTCTTGGTATGTTTCATGACCAACAACTCACGTTTCTCTCTCTCAAAGTATTTTGCTTAGAGATGGGTGATAAAACACTCATTTTTATCTGTATTTGCACATTATATTGATTGTGAATTTTTGTATTGGCAGATGTGGATGATATAAAGTTTGTGATAAACTTTGATTATCCAAACAACTCTGAGGATTATGTCCATCGTATTGGACGTACGGGAAGAGCTTCAAAAGCTGGCACAGCTTATACATTCTTCACAAGAAAAAATGGCCCGAGAGCTAAGGAACTCATATCTGTCCTCCAAGAAGCCAACCAACAAGTCAACCCAAAATTGCTTGTTTTGCAAGATTTTGGAAGAGGCAGAGATACTGGTAAGCATTTTATCTTTTTATCCCATTTGAGTGCGATGCAAAATAATGTGCATGAGTAATGTTTTTAGACCGGAGGAGATACAAGCCGTACAATTCTGGACCGAGAAGAGGATTCTACTGAATTATACATATGCAGTGATTAGGTCATTGACAATTTCTAATAAATATTTTTCCTAGGTTTTAACTGGATACTGTAATGTGTTTTGTGACTTCCTTTGCATGATTTTATGTTTTTTTTTGTTTTCTGCTGATGTTAGGCAATCTTCACATTGTTGAAGAACTGGGTTCAAGAACTGCCTATTTACAACCAATGTGTGGAGGGAGTTGGTGGTACTCATTATTTTAGGTGTTTGGCCTCACCTATGGAAATATAAGCTTGTTTTGCAATTGGGGTTTCATGTTATTAAATGGTTTTATGTTTAGTGGGTGCGCAATAATGTTGTCGTCATCGAGTAAACAGCGCCGATATCGACCATGGGAAGGATTGCACGAAAACAGGCGAAATATTTTAGTCTCTGGTTTCTTTTGACTGTATCAGCATGAAAAAGCATAAGCCGCTGGATGACAAGGTAAACCTAGTCGATAGTAGGGTTATGCAAAAGATAATCTATAATGTTAGCTACCAAAGGCAGAGATTTACGAAGAGTTGTCAAAAGTGCAGAAAGAACTAAATGAAGCTTTGGAAACTCTGCGGAGCTTGCAATTTAGATTTGACGATATCGTAGAAATGCATCAAAAGGAAATGTCGGCGTTGAAGCAGGTTGGTCATGGCTCTTTACGAATGATGAATATGATCGACTTCAATCCCTTAGAAATTGTGTTCCAGGAGTTTAGCTTATTGGAAGAAAAAATATCGTATTACATCGCTATGAAGCTCCAAGACTTCGACGACAAAATTCAAGACTCAAACGCCTTGGTATGCATACTTTTGAATAATTCTGGTTTTTGTGCAAAGTATTGCTTCGTGCTGTCGTGCTAGTCGACGACTAGTGACGAATTTTCAAAATTTTCGTGGGAGACATTTTTGAATGAACATATGAAGTCTGGGTCAGGAAATAGATATCCGTAGTGGACAATTGGCGGATAATTGATACTTAGAGATGTCACGGGCAAATGCCAATTCACGGGGAACAAATTTCAGTTATCCATGGTTTTCCAAGGTTAGGCATACCTGTGGGTTGCCAGGGCCGCCAAGAGGGGGATGGGAGAAATGCATAGAGGTTTAAGACACTACATTCGTGGTCTTTTTCTTTCACTTTACCATTAACAACAATACCAAAATGACATAACACAGGGACCCGAAATTTCTGTTCTTTTGACCGTGACTTGGCAAAAAATCCGGAAAATTGTCAATAACTGACATAAAACTAAGGCTTTGCAACTGTGATGAGCTCAAATCACGTTAATAAACTGATCTGATCAGTAAATACACAATAATCGGCCAGCTAACGTAGACACCTTAGCTCCAAGTAAAATTATTGTACCCATCACAGCAAAACTAAACTTAATAAAAACTCTATCGCGAGTTGTCCCCCACCGCGGCGACCGCCTATCCCGCCAGCAATTTCGTAACTTAATCCGCCTATTTCTCTATTTTCTACGCCTTTCACAGTTTTCAGGAAATTTTAGAAAAGATGCAATAAAAAGTGGGACCATTTAAACCTAAATAAGTTAGGCTCTGGGATAATCCTAATGCCAGATAATTCGAAAACTTTGAAAACGTTCAGTCTTTTCCAAAAAGTAGATTGCTACATTGGAGCGCCAACTCTTCCTCTGGACAAGTTTCGACCATCGTGAAAGACCTCAGCTGGTTGCAAAAACGGCCAACACTGTCCTGGCATTCATCTCAGTAATAATGATACTAATCGGGATGACAATTAACATGGCAAGCCCCATATTTGCGTCAAGGTAATTTCCTAAGATGTAAAATTACTTAACTTAATAATAAATTTTCACTTTTGAAGGAGAAACTACATGATTTTCGTAGCAGTATCAGTTGTGGCCCTGTATATGTGGTATCGTCCCCAAAGCGGTAAATGACACTGCACGTTGAATGCTGAGATTCAACGAATTGCTACATGCTTACACTTGCACAGCGACCAGGTGACTTTGACCACTTGCAAGAAACAATGAATCAAACCTAACAAACATGATTTCACCTAACAACTTGTAGAGTTAAGAAACTGATCAGTAAAAATTTTCAACGGTACAATTTCAACATAGAACTGTACTACAATGTTTGACATGGCTAGACGTCAAAATCTTAGTCAAAAGCATTTAACATCAAACTGGCAGAGGTGCTCAGTAGGATCGAACCTTGGGTGGTATGGTCTCTACTTTGGAGCTGTCAAGAACCTTGTCAATGACCTGACGATACTCCAGTGTTACCTTTAAGCGAACATTAAGTTAAAAGGCTTCTCAAAAACAATTAAGCTTATAAATCTTACTTTTCCTGCTGCATCCACTTGAGCTAGAGAGTGTTTGCGCCAATGCTCAGCAAAAGATTTCTTCTTCTGACCATCCAATGATTTGGAGAAGTCAAGTTCATCAATCCTGTTCTGTATTTAAAGTAATTTAATCAATTCAAGTATATTCAAAATCTTTCAGGTGGCATGCAAGATGGACCCAATTACTTGCAGTGGAAATATGAGATGCTATCCTTCCAACAAAAGAAAAACTCACAGGAAAATCTTCTCTAGCATGGGCTCCTCTGCTTTCCTTGCGGTTCTCTGCAGAGAAGGCAGTAAGAACAGAGTTAATCATGAGATTCTGTAACTCCAAAGTCTCCACTAGGTCAGAATTCCAAATCATTCCACGGTCAGTTGTCTGCAACACATTAAACAAAAAACATCAAATTCCAATTGTCTTCAAGGTACAATTACAAATAAATCATCAGTCCTTACAAAACTTGCTAAAAGTACCAAGATTGATCACAAAATACTAATTGGAAAGAAACCCCGAGTATAAGATGTCAAAAGCAGAGATCCAAAACCTTAATGTTTTCCATTTCCTTCCAGATAAGTGAAAGCTTATCACATCCAGTTTTGAGGGTGGGACCATCTCTGAACACTGCAGCATACTCTTGCATGACCTGTGAAAATTAATTTAATAATAGTACATTCAAATTCATAACTATTAACATAACACAAACCTTTTGCATCTTCAATCTCAGATCAGCAGTTGAAATACTGCCTTTAGCATGCCTGATAGCATCCAAGTTTGCAACTGTTGCTTCACCAGCATTCTACCAACACAAAAGCATATAATCTTCTGACATTTCAATGCAACAAAATGGTTTGGACAATGGCACTCACAGGACTTATCTTTGGAACTGGATCTCCAGGCTTGTTAAGTTGCTCAATGGTATTAGAACAAGCTCGTCCAAAGACAACCAGATCAAGAAGGGAGTTAGCACCCAACCTGTTAGCTCCATGCACTGAGGTGCTAGCTGCTTCTCCAGCTGCAAAAAGCCCTGGCACTACATAGTCCTGGCCATTCTTAGTCTGGACAACCTGGCCCTTGTAGTTAGTTGGCACACCACCCATGTTATAGTGCACTGTTGGAATGACTGGAATGGGTTCGCGAGTGACATCCACTCCAGCAAAAATCATGGCTGTTTCCGAGATTCCAGGGAGACGTGCATGGAGCTGCTCGGGTGGGAGGTGGAAGAGTTGCAGGAAGATGTGATCAGCTTCTTTGCCAACACCCCTATTTTACAAATATTAAAAATATAAATATTCAGCTATTGCATAAAGCTTCTAGGCATATTAAATAAATTAAATATAATGTTAGTTGTGTGAATTTCTGATATTTATGAAATATGTTAATTTAAACTTTGGCATTTGTATTTTAATTTCACTTTTAAATATTCTTGTAACTGTTACTTTAAATTTTCATATTTTCTCATTACCCTGATGATGGCCTTAGAGGCTGAAACTGATCAGCCAGATATTAAAAACTACAAATGTAGATTTAATGACAAAGTTTTTTCATACTTAAAACAATGCAAGTGTATAACTGAGAAAGCTGACTCCTCCAAATGGCGAGAATATTTTAACAAAACACGTTTAAATGAAAATATTGAGCCATTATACTGTAAGAAATATGTTAATTAAATTGCAATAATCAGACGTAAATCTCTGCTCTTTCAGTAACGATGGCAAGGCCCTAGTTATAATTCAGATAACTGTTAATTCAGCTATTCTAAAAATAGTAGCTGTATTTATGTAATGCTTCAAATATTTCCTATAAACAATTTTCGATCATATCTTCAAACCTTCCTTCTCTGATCTCAATGGTCATGGATCTTGAAACAACATCCCTGGATGCAAGATCTTTAGCATTAGGAGCATATCTTTCCATAAATCTCTCTCCTTTATTATTCACCAAGAAACCACCCTCTCCTCTGCAACCTTCAGTTATCAGACAACCAGCTCCGTAGATACCTAGTTAGAACAAATAATATTAACTACTTGCTCGTGCTTACATAACATATTGAATGTAAGAACCAGTTGGATGGAATTGAACAAACTCCATGTCCTGGCTAGAAATTCCTGCCCTATTGGCCATGGCAGTTCCATCACCAGTGCAAGTGTGAGCTCCAGTACATGAAAAGTAGCTTCGGCCATAACCTCTAAAAACAATCAACTAACTTAATTGAATCAGCAACACACGATTTTTGTTATAAGTGTTGTTGAATCAGAGAAATATGTTAACAAACACAGAAAAATGGTTACCCAGTGGCCAAGACAGTGTTGTTGGCTCTGAACCTGTGGATATTGCCATCTTCCAAGGAGAGTGCCAAAACTCCCTTGCATTGACCGTTCTCCATTATGAGATCCAAAGCAAAGTACTCAATGAAATAGTCAGCGTCATACTTGAGACTCTGTAATGAAGTTAAAAATCTAATAATGTAATCATGTCTTTACATTGACACCTTATTTTCAAATTTATCCACTGATGTTAATTTAAAAAGATAGCTAGACAAGTGTAATTTTATGCAACGCTTCATATATTTCAAATGTATTAATAAGAAAACATCCAATAATTATTAAGTATATATTTAAACTGTGAAACAATAAATTAAAATACAATTAACAATCCTAAACTGTCTGACTCGGGCTAATAAAGCTATATTTATTTATCTTGCACCATAATGCATGCCAAAGATATGCACAAAATCATTGAAATATGTTTAATGAAGAAGTAGCTTTAAAGTTATAAAAATGTAAACAAATTTACAAGTGAAATCTCCTGACCCTTCCATAAAGAGTGTGCAACATAGAATGACCTGTCCTGTCAGCCACACAGCAGGCACGATGTGCTTGTCCACCCTTCCCAAAATCCAAGCTCTGGCCTCCAAACGCCCTCTGATAGATCTTGCCATTGTCCAGACGGCTGAATGGCATTCCAAAGTTTTCCAGCTGAAATACAACCAGCAATATGAGCTACTTTAATAATCAACTATTAAAACGAGAGCTTAAAGCCAAAAAGATCACCTCAATAACTGCATTGGGAGCCTCTTCACACATGTATTGGATAGCATCCTGATCTCCAAGCCAATCTGATCCTTTCACTGTGTCATAAAAGTGATATTCCCACTTATCTGCTTCCATGTTTGCCAAGGCAGCATTGACACCACCCTAGATAAAACATACCAATTTTAAGAACATTAATGGCACATGGTGATCAAAGTATCATCAGCAACATTGCCCATTTTTAAATGCAAATTTTAAATGAGGTTCCAAGCCAGTCTTTAGGATATAAGAAACTTCTTACCTGGGCTGCCACAGTGTGTGATCTTGTGGGAAACAATTTAGTGATGCATGCTGTTTTAAATCCTTTGTTTGCTAATCCAAAAGCGGCCCTGAGCCCTGCTCCTCCAGCACCAACAACAACAGCATCATATTCGTGATCAACCACTGGATAATCTCTTGAGAGCTAAAACACAAAACAGTTCATATTACAACCTGTGACCTCCAAGATGCACTTCCAAGGACATATCAAGATTTACATCTGCAACAAACCTGCTGCCCACTGCTGTGCTTAGCATTGGTATTTCTTCCATGTACTCGAAAGCTAAAGCATCTTGATGAAAGAACAGATCCCGGTAATTTCTGTCAAAAAACGATTTTAAAATATTTAGGCTTCTCAAACCGCATTTCCTAACTAAATTTTCCGATAAAAAGTCCCGATCAAAAGTTTCACATTGGGTTACGCTAATATAATTTTCAAGTTTAACAATGCATTTGAGGCCTGAATGAGAAACCAATTTCAAAGTCTTCAGACGATCCACTGGTTAATAAACTGGTTTCGGCCTCTCGCCGTAAGACAGTCACTAAATTCCGTGTTTATTATAATTCCTGATTTCTAGAAAAGTGAATAATAACTCATCGCACGAATAAAAAAACTTTACTTTTCCCAGGCTGATAGTATTAGGAGTCAGGAAAACCCTTCCGAATGCAGACGCCATATTGACGACCCAAGATAGCGGTCAACCCAGAAATCACGTACGGACAATGCTATATATCCTTAGATAAAGAAAGCAGCAGTTTTTGATACTGCCAAGATTTTATGTTAATTAAATACATTATTTTACTTTGTTCGCCAAAGCATATTAATATATTCAAATTTAAAAAAAATATTTATTTTTCATAAGTAAAATATTCCATATTTTTATTTAACCGAGATAATTCTTTTTTATTAAAAAGACGATATTTAAATTTTTTCTATTTTTTTAACATTTAAGGCATGTTAATTGAAAAGATTTTGAGGCCTCTCGTCTTAATGGGTATCTCCAAACTCCTTGTCGCTATTCCTGCATTCACGGCCTAAAATTAAGTCGGTAATTTAACGGCGCCGCATTTTACGTGCACCAACGGAGTTTTGCAAAAGCATAGTCACTTCAACAGAGGCAATGATAGCCCTCCTCTAAGCAGAGCCCTAAACCTTTAGTACGTCTTACCTGTCGGTTGTGAAACCTGGCATTTAGAGTTTGTATGAACTGTTAACATTTCTCCAGACCTTCTGGATATTCTTCTTATTAACCTTCTAGATTTTTTCGTATACCACTTAATCATTTTATGTATAAATACAATTTATAAAAATTGTAATGAGGTTCGAAGGACCTGTGGGTCGGACTAACAAGCCATGAAATGTAGAAATAATGGATTGGTGAGGTCAAATTATGAGACATTCAATATATTTTAAAATAGTTTTCAAAACTGTAAATTTCATAATAATTGTAAAAAAAAAGTTCATTTTTTTGCAACTGCATGGATTGAGCTGTCCAATTTTGGTCCATTAGATAAGTCAGACACATTAGGTTTAGTCCTATCATGGTCTTCACTAGAAAAATGGTGCCTTTTAGCTTTTCTGTCATCATTTTTATCTTCAGTGCCCACAACATTTTCAATGTTACGTTTCCGAGACTTGTAACTGTCAGAATTGTCATTTTTAGAAAAATTCTGCTTATGTTTATCAGTCGTCCTAGCACTCTTGTCAGAGGCATCAGAATGTTTTTTAGTTCTTTTATCAGTTGAATTGGCAGAAAGAGGAACCTTTTTTGATCTGTCGCTGCTAACCAAAGTTGAGTCGTTCTTAGAAGATATCTGGATGCGTTGCTGATGACAAAGTTCTTGAGTTGCTGTGGACTTGGTATTAGCAGGCTTATTGCTGCTGCCAGGTTTGTCAACATGCCTCTTTTTGGAATCAGTCACTCCAGAAGCTGCTGAATGACGATTGTCCTTGTGGTTGGATTCATGTCTTGAGTCCCCTTCAGTAACATCCTTTTTAGCTGCTTTATCATTGGCTATAGTCCTCACTTTCAGCAATGATTTCAGCTCATGGTTTTCCTCTATGGATAGTTTTAGCTTTTCTTGGCATTGCTTTAAGCTGATTTGGTACTCAATTAATGCTGCCTGCATTTCTTCAAGTTCTGAATCCGTTTCCAGCATCAATTTTTCGCAGCCTAGTTTGTATAATTTCCAAAAGTTAAAACAATTATTGCAATCCTAATAAAGAGCATCCATCATCCAGATGATACTCAAAAATTATAAGACCATACAGACTTTCTTCTGCTCTTTTGCTGATTCTGACCAGCTGCTTCTCCAAGGCAAGTTCACCCTCCAGTTTTGAGATGAATCCAGATGAAAGCATCCTACCAATCTCTTCATTTTCCATCATCAGAGAATGGCACTTTGCAACAAGCCGTTTCCCAGTTTGGCTGAAACATAAAATAGCCTTATGTATAAAGGTTATCATATTAACATTAATTGTTACATAAAATAACTATAAAGCCACAAATTAGGTTGTGGCCCATTAGCTGGATAAGCAACGTTTAGTAACTTAAAGGTCTGACTAATTGCCAGTTTTAGAGATCACTCTTAGAGAGCAATTCATTAATCTTATTTTCCAAGAATCTACAAAAATAAAGAAAAACAGATACCTTTCTGGAGTAAACATGTGTGCAGCAACATCCCCTTTCATCTGCTCAAGTTTGGCCTTAAGGCTTTCAATTTCTTTTTGCATTTGATGATACATGAGGTTGACGGCAGGATCGAGGACAGAGGAACGAAGCTGAATTGAACCCCTACTCTGGGCTTGCTTCATTTCTTGGATTTGTGCCTGCTCAAGCAATGAAGACTACTTGACACAAAAAACAACTTATTGTGTTGTTCTATAATGAAACAATAAAGTAGCTATGTTTCTAGCTTCTCAAAATGTTCTGACAGAAATTCAATGAAAAATACAATCTTAAAATCAAACCAGCAACTCTTGGACTTCTTGCTCCTTCATTGCCAACCTCATAACCAGGATTCCTTCTCTTTGAATGCCCTCTTGAAGTTGAGCCTTCAACTTCAGAGAGTTTTGCCTCATTTCTTCTTCCTCTGCATAAAATTAAGGGTTGTCAACAAAATTTTAAATTAATAATGATCAAATCACTCCTCAATAATTATTGCTATATTTAACCCCATTAATCTGGTCAATAATTAATCAATTTATCAGCAGACTGAGTTTGTCACATGTTTTAAGCAAATCCTGTAAACTATTCTCTAGAGAACTCCTAGACATTTATTATTTGCTCACCAAAAAAACCTGCTTTTAATTTTGAATGTCATCATTCTTTAAATAACTAATTTAACTTTAGAATATCTGGGTAAGACTTGACTTATCAGATAAGACTTATAAGGAGCTACATAAATATAAATTTGCAAATATCTAGTGGTACAAAAATCAACAGTAGCTTGTACATTCAGAATCAAGGAAATAGCAATTAATTACCAAATAATCAATGACATTGCAGCATTTATGTTTATTGTCAAATATATGGAACTCACAAATCAACCATTATTAGCATTATTTATGTTATAACATGGAAATATTACCTGGCTTTTGCAACCTTGCATTAAGATAATCAACATGATTCTGAAGTTTGAGAAATTTTTCAACTAATTCTTCTTTTTGTAAATGAGTAAGGTCACTTTTGGAATATTTCATCTAAAGTCAAACATAAACTTGCTAAAGCCACCATTAAATTAAAAGTGTATGATGAGATATAAAAGGTAACAAACATAACTGAATTAAACTATTTCAGATATATAATTTTAGTTTCAAATGTTTAATTTGTTCACACTTCAAATAATAACAATGAAACAATGGTGATTACTAACAACCAACGATAATGAAGTTGGTTTTTTAAATTGTTAAGGAATAAAAATCACAATATGATAAATGCCAACCTTTTTTGATGTCACTGACTCTCCACTCATAGCAACTGGGAAATTGACAAAAATCCAATGGTATTATATCGCAAGCAATATTTAGTGAAATGAAACTTTGCTAGTTCTTAATAAATCAGTCAATAATCCGTCGAAACGTCAAACACATATTAGTTGAATTACCGCAGTATTTCATGAGCAACTAGTAGGGGATTTTTAAAGAGTAATCTACACAAACGGCTACGCTTGTTTATAATGCGGAGAGCCCTGGTGTCACCAAAGATTTTTTGAAAACAACAATCAAATTTCACTCGGCGATAAAACAAGCGAACGATATTGTGATTTTAAATGATTTTTATTTTGTCTTGATAGTTGATTATTATTCTGAATTACTTACTATATAAATTAGATTTACATATTTTATAAGCGATATAAACTTTACAAATCGGCGAAGATTATTTTAACGAAATTATCTGATTGATTTCAGATTTTGGAGAGAGGTCACACATAAATAACGTTGCACCCGAGACAATATTTCTGGCTAGGCTTGTTGCTCGTATGATATAAAAAGTTGTTAACGTAACATAATGTAATAAACGACGGGGCTTAATGTATGCCGAGTTTATTGTTGGATAATTTCCAAGAGGGCTCTTAGATTATGTGAGATATTGTGAGATATTGTGAGATATTGTGTGATCTTGTGTGATGTTATAAACTTAATCAGCGCACATAGAGGTTATCCTAGAAAGATTCTAAATATAGCAAATTAATTAATAAACTTAATTAATATAAACTTAATTACAAAAATTAAATAATGGTATTTCGCAGGGTTATAACTTTGTCCCCTTTTAAATCTGTTCGTCACGAACAGACTCTTTGCCATGGGCAAGCGAATGGTTTCATCTTCACTCTGGGGACGTAGTCACTATATCGATTCTTTTGTGTCAACCGTCTCCTCAACAGACATTCACCACTAAAGCGCAGCCCCCCAGCAATCGTTGTTGTCCAGCCCGCGACCTCCTTCACCAAGCATGGCCCACGAATGCCTTGCCTTGAATCCGTAGCAACTCTAACATTTCGGCAATTCCATTCTTCTCTATAGTCACCCTGCCTCTCCCAATATCCTAAAGCCGAACATTGAATTCTCCACCAGCTGAGTCCCTGACAGATCATCTCCATCGTTTCATCGACACCCGGGTGGTCTCCTATAGTCCAACCGAAAGGTTCGATTCGAACCTCAGGAATCAGCGACTTCGGATGATCCACAGCCTCACCTCCGTCGAGAATTTCACTCTCTCTGCTCCCATCAGCAGATTCCACCCTGTCCACAATTTCTGACTCTGTAACCCCGACATCTGCTGAACTGCCATTGTTCAACTCCACGTCAATCTTTTCAGCACCGCCCTCCTCGCCCAGTTCCTCCACCGATTCCTCACCGCATGGAAGCATCGCTTTGGTCATCTCCAAAGTGCCTCCATCAACTATTTCCTCGATCCTCTTTTCAATCGACACAAACGAGGCAATCGGGCACGAAACTGGCACATCGGAGACTGGCGTGATTTCTTCGACGATTGTCAAACTCACAATCGTTCAGCACTGTTAACTTCATTCTCAACATTAGCAGTAACCTCAACTAATTTGTTTAGAACATCCATTTTGCCGTGAAACTCACTACTTGATTTCTCCTCGACCTTCACTGCCAAGCTCTCGCAGTCAGAGCCTGATTTTTTCGTCTATGCAATAGAAACAACAATTTCAGCTTTTGAATCATTGTTCCAGAAATTGATCCTCTCCCATCGAAATATTCCGTCCATTGGCCGCCTTTATGCTAGCGTATCCCCGATCTACAAATTCGTATTCATCCACATCATGACCATTTTCGATTAATGTATCAAGGCGCTCTCGCAGCTCTTCCCCGGTTCCCTTTGGATTCAACTGCCTCTCTTTGAGTTCGCGTCTTATTTCTGCAACATTTAACTCCTCCAATGCTTTCATCATTTTGCCGGTTCAGCTGTTATCCCACCGTTTTTTCTTCGATCCCACTATTTTTCTTCAATCCCGCTCGTTTCCTCTGAATCCCACTATTTTCCTTGTATCCCACTCTCTGACACCAGTGTAATAAACGACAGGGCTTAATTTATGCCGAGTTTATTGTTGGATGTATTCAGCAAATATTCAGTTAACAAGTGAGTGGTATTACCTGTTAATACCACGCTTAATAATCCTGCTGCCAGTTATTGCGTAACGATCAGTTGCGTGATCATTTGCTGAATAGGAATGTTCTTCAATGTCCAGTATTTTTGTGGGCCTCTAATTTCCAAGTGGGCTCTGAGATTCTGTGAGATATTGTGTGATCTTGTGTGATGTTTTAAACTTAATCAGCGCACTTAGAGGTTGTCCTAGAAAGATTCTAAATCAATATTCCGAATATTCCGAAACTTAAAAATAAGCGCAAGCACAAGGCTAAGAACGCTAATCCCGCAGCAAACGAACTTCAGAAACCTGCTGAATCTGGGGCAAAGCCAGAGGAAATGCTAACGCATATCTCCACGGGCTTCTTTGTTAAACTAATAAAAGAAATAACCGAGCAAGTTCAATACCTCTCGACCACTATCATCGCGCGATCAAGGAGGCTCAAGATTGAGAACTTCTGGGTACCCCTGGGAAATCTTTCTCGGAGGAGGAGTTGGATCCTGAGCCACCAAAACGCCATAATCTGCGGGGATATGAATGCACATTCTCCCATATTCGGAGCTCGACACTCTGATCGCAGAGATAAGATAATGGTAGACCTGACCCAAACCTTGAACCTTGTCGTTTTAAACACAGGTGAGGGCATACACCTCGCGACAAACGGCAGTACGTCTTCCATTGACATATCGCTGGACTCCATGCTGGGTGGCAAAAACAACGCGGTAGGTCCTCAACAAAAGCCTTGGCAGCGATCGTTACATCTCGCTGACTTTCAAGGGGCATCGCGGAAAGCCACATTGGAACAACAACTGCAAGGAGGCGGTAAAAGAAAGGAATAAAAGGAAAACTATCTGCCGGCTACTCCGATTGAGTTTTAATGAATATAAGAGGGCCAATGGTCATGCCCAGTGAAACATCAAGAATTCTAAAAAAAGAGTGTTGGCAGAAAAACTTTGCCAGTTGCGACGGTTACAGCGGCCTCGCCACTTTCTGAAGAACCATCAAAGGACTGAATGGCATCTGCACCGGCCCACGAATCAACCCGATCGCTCGGACTCCGGGAAACACTGACAAAGCCGAAATCCTAGTCAGATCCTTTGCATTAGCCATAAGCAACACTAACCTGTTCCCGCACATAGCGCGCATCAAAAGCTACCAACAGCTGAGTCCAGAATCTTTTCAATCTGACGACTCCCCCTCTTCCTGATCCAATCAGCCTCTCGGAAGTCCATGCCTCTCTGAGGAAATGTGGGAACTCATCTCCAGGTCTTGACGGTAACCACTACGATATGCTTAGAAGACTTCCTCTTGTAAGTATCAAAGGTGTACTGGCTTTGTTCAACCAGTCTTTGTTGTCCGGAGAGGTCCCCTATTCCTGGCAAAGATCCAAAATTATTCCAATTCCTAAAAAAGGGAAGCCACTCTCAGAGCCGTCCTCCTATCGCCCAATCTCTCTGACTTCCATTGCGATTGCGCTTTCGATTGCAATAACGTGAGATTGCGACCGCGATGCTTTAGAGCTAAATATGGTCGTTGGAGCTTCACTCCAAAGATCGCGTAATCAAAATTTGGAACTCTCTCCCCAATAACATCGTTTCATCCACAACCTACAGTCGATTCACCTGCCTCATCAATGAACACAATCTTATTCCCTTCATTTTGTACAAATGACGTGTCACACCTCTCATAAAACATTTTCTTGTTTGTTTGCTTGTGAGCAGTTGAGGCACTTGTCCTCTGCTCACTTTTGAAATAAATAAAAATTAAAAATAGTAAAACAGAACATTTTTATTTTTCAGTTTTTTGATATAATTTTGACAGGGGATGTTTAGAACTTTGACAGTTGTTGTCAAGGGGAAGGAGGAGGTAAAAAATTACCTTAAATTTGTTGACATAATTAATGGACGTCTTTCTAGCTTTCTTTCTTGGTGGTCATTTTCGTTTTTTTTATTAGCTCTGAAATAAAAAAAAAGGCGTTTATGACTTAGCTATATAATTAATTTTTTTAAACTTTTTTAAATTTTTAACTTTGAAATGCTGACCCCTTAGCTCATGAATAATTAAGCCCTAGCGTCCTGTATTTCTCTTCAGCCTCGCCGAGCTGTTTGTCTTCACATTAGCGGTTTTCCTCAGCTATTCAATTGAGCCATACTTCGTTTGTTCTTGTAATTCAACTTTGCTCGGCAGTTGATTTTTTGAAGAAAAAAATGGAACGCGCCACGGTCGTGGAGGTAGATATTGTATTTCAAATGAAAACCAACATTAACGGCACGGCTTCTATCTTCACGTGTTCCGAAATTATTGACTGTTAAAGTACTTTCAAAATCTTGCCAACTTCAGCGTCGCGAATTTGATAATTATTGAAAATTACTCGCTTTTCAGCCCGGTGAGGATTCCGGAGCTTGTGAAAATGCTAATTACAAGCATATTACCGATTGGGATAGGTTTGGTTGAGACTAAATTCGTTTAAATTTGTTTGCACTAGCTTTTGTTTGTTGTTTCGATTTAGCCTATAATGTACTTTAAAGACTTAAAATACAAATTAGTTCTTTGAGAGTTGAAATATTTTATTTATGTTAATATCAGCATTGTTGAACAAATTACAAACGTTGTTCGGAAAATTTCTGATGTGCAACCCTCTGAGTCATCAACTCGGGAATATTTTGATAAAGAGCTAGATTTTGCTGACTGCAAATTCATCTTGACTCGATTCTCGATATCTGGAAAATCTGAGAAAAGAAGGGGAGATGCTGATGATCGAGGTGCTTTTTGTTTGTTTTTTAATTGATTTATACAGCACTCAATGATTTTAATTATAAATACTGGGTGCCAATAAAATTACAAAGAGTTGCAAATATGCTTATTAAATGAATATAACAGACAAAAAGGAAACATTTGAAATTCCAAAAGCATGGTTGGACATAATGGACAAATCAAGCATGTTTACCAACGATATTGTTCCCAGTCTTTATAGACATTATGGCCTCAAGGATTTCATTGTCTTGGAATGTGTCAGGAATGTTAAACATGCGATGAGATTAGGGGTGTTGCTCAGAGACCTCAGGCTTGTTGCCCGCAAAACTGGCTGGTAAGTTGATTGATTGGTGCAACTTAATTGCCTTAATGATCAAGATGTTTAAATTAGCTTTTTGTAGCCCATGGAATTGATATTCTGTATCTAATTGTTGTTGTTTTTTATATTATTACCATCAGCATCATCGTTATATCTCATTTCAGCCAGATTCCCTTGTTTGTGAAGATTAGATCAGATACTTATATTGGCACACTTGAGTGGCCTGGTTTCAGGACATCCTTTGAACTGCTAAACTCATTTATGGACTCAGATTATTACAACATGAAATACTTTTCTGACTGGTTCAAAGGGAAGTTGGTTGGTACAGTTCGTGAATAATTTAGTTATGAATATTGATGAAGTGATATGATATTGATCCCAATTTTTGAGGAATCAAATAGAATTTTTTTATTTTTTACAACTATTATAAATATATTAGGCTAATTGATATTGATGTGCATAATTATCATGATTGTTATTCACAAAGGAGAAAAAGGAGGATGCAGTTGTTAAGGTCTCTGCGAAGTTGACTTATGTCTTCGGTGAATTGATAGGTTATCCACACAAGCTCATCGATGGTAGGTTTTAGATTTGTTTATTTTTAGTCCATCAAGTGAGGGGTTGTCTTAAGGAAGTAATAGCTTTTGCTAGAAGAACCCCAAGTTCATAAAGCAAAATTCAAATTTTATTTGTATTTTTAATTGAAAATCAAGCAATTTTTACATCAAGCCATGCAACAAATGCAATTTATCAGATTTTTTTAAACAGGTAGATGATGTGAACATTGTAGACTAGTATATGTATTGAGGACGGAATTGTTTCATATATCCTAAGTTTTATAAATGATTTTCTTTGATTCAACTGGTTTTTTCAAATGAACGTTGATAATTGTTTGTAATATTTATCACCCAACCTGATCAGCGCAGGCCAGCTCAAAGGCAATGTTCCCTTTAAGCTACAAGCCTGAGAATATAAAATCAATTAGGCAGGAAACACATTCAGTAGATATTGCTGAAAGATAAACTGAAAGTTTTAATTTGATTTGATATTCTGGGTTTACTGTGTCTATCTGTACTAATGTTCCTGTACTATCTGTGTCCATGTTGCACATTAAAGGATCAATCTTTATAAAGCGTGCAACTTTGAATGAGAAATAAAATAAATAATTTTGAATTAAACTATTATGAATTACGTGATTGGTAATTAATTTTGGTATCATGTACAGGGCTTGCCATCTCAGCAACTGAAATTGGGGTTGAGGAAGTTGAATATCTTAATTCAGATTGTGATGGAAACCCACTCAAGTGAGCTTATATTCAGAATGCTTATCAGGCCATTATAATTATTTAGTTTATTCATGAATCTATTCATAGCCAACTCAAATAGCACATTCACTTTTGCCAAAATATTTTGAAATTATTCGGTTGCAGTGAATTTGAGCTTAATGCTACTTGGTCAGATCTGTTGGAATCCGAAGTCAGCACCATGTGAGTGATTCGGGTTTATTAATGTTTACTAATTAATCATGGAAGGAATTCGTTTATAAATTACTATTAAATTATAAATTGTAATTTGAAACCAAAGAGATTTGGATCCTCTCGATGCTCATGAATGGTCGGTTCGAACTACAGTTGCTGATACAACTGATGTTCCACTGGGTTTGCAGTTTGTTGTCATTTATTATTAATTAAACTGCTGTTCTCATCAATTTACTCTTTACTGGTATTTAATTATATAAAGATGGCATCATTGGCATTAAATTAGTTAATGTTAATGACGTCAGTGATGTTGTCATCATCAACTTTCATCAGGAGACTGTTTAAAGAGGTTCCTAAGTCTATGTTCAACACAAACTGCATCATTCTTAAAGAGTCCTCAAACCTCTTCAATGCTGAAATATAGAAGAATATATAAACAAAGAGAAGGTGGGTTATAAGTCCAGTGACATTTTAACAAACTCTTGAATGGATGTATTTATTACAATTACTGCAATGTGTCTTATTTTATAGCATTATTCTACTTTTTATAGCATTGAGTTTAATTTTGTAATTAATTAAAAAAAATTATTATTATAATTATTTGTTGCTATTATTCAAACTTTATATCCTTACATAATTCTGTGCATTGGCAAATAAAATAACTTAAGATGAAACATTTAGAGGTCAATGCATCCCTGGCTGTGCAAGGTTTAATGGAGCCCAAGGTCAGGAAGGTCACCTCAAAACTCATCCTTAAACCTGATGAATCATCCATTCCTGTCAAATCGCTCAATGCCATTCTTGAAGTAGGTTGTGATGGTGATGATGACTCATCTCAGATAACTGATAGCATGGTGGTTTAGTGATGTTGGCATTTGGTAGAGTTTTTTGAATGCATAGCAGGGTGACCATTGACATTATGACTTGTAATTTTTATATAGTAATCTGGGCTTTTAGGTAAGGATTGATGATGTTATTGGTAGTTTTGAAATTTAAAATGTTTCATTTTTCAAATTTCTGCTTTCAGTTCTTGTTTTGTGAATCAAAGTTACTACCATCTCAACACTCAAATGGAGGTGACCCCAGTACAACAACCACTGTTGAAGATGAGGACGAGTTCTACCTCTCGTACAAAGTAATAATACGATAGTATCTTGTCATTATTCATTGTAGCTTCATTTGCATGTGCAAGATGTGAACATAATTAAAAATTTAGGAACTGTCAAAATGCTTCAAGTCAGCTCAGCTCTCTGGTTTCATTGGCCGATTGGCGACATGCATGTGCATTGTCAACAAGTACCACGGAGGTCTCGAAGCTGTAAATCAGCTCTGGGGGGAGTTTGTTCTGGAGATGAAAGATCGCTGGGAAAACAATTGTGAAATTAAAGGGTATTTATTCATCATTTTTGAAACACAATGAAAACTTCGAGAGTGGTTAATTTTAAAGTGATGCATAAAACAGGAGGATTTTTATCACCTCATTGTAATCAATGACCCTAGCTTTCTAAATCTAATTATTTAATTGATCAATGGAGTGCCTAATAAATGAGTAGATGATTTTATTGGCCAAATTAACTCTGCCATTTGTTTATTTTGTGAAGTTTGGAACCTGAAGAGCCAAACTTGGATTATCCAGAGCTGCTGGAGAACCTGCAAGTAAAACTTCATTTGCATTTATTATGATACAATAAACAATGGTGCCATTGACATCCATCATTATCATAATTACTTTGGTTAAATCACCATGGCAGGTGTTGAATAGTTGCATTGAGAAAAGGAAAGCCAGTGATGCATCGTCACCAATTATTGCTTCCAGTGAGTCACTTGTCATTAGCTATGATTGTGATGATGTTACATTTCATTGAATTCATTTGCAAACATTATGGGAAATGGCATTTGGATGGATTTGCAAACAGTGACTTGTAAACAGATCAGCTGGAACCTAAATATTTTTTCATTGTTTGAATTTTTGTAGCATATTGATTTATGAATTAACCTATTTTATTTGATTGTCAAAGTTATTATTTTTATGTTTTCAGCCAATGACAAGAGCAACACTGAGATTTCTAGTGAGAAATTCATAGATATTTCTGAATTGCCTGTAGATGAGGAAAGTATTGACCAATCGGATGCCAGGTATAAGCTTACAAACTCATTTTACATTTTCTTTTGATAAAATATCTGAAATATTTACTGACTTAAAATATTTTAAAATTATGTTTTCATGGGATTTGGATGCTTTGTATTGCAATTAAAGTGGTATATATTATTTAATACAACGAATAAATGTCAATGTGTACTGTATTTGCATGCATATAAAATGTGTTTTATATTCGATTTTACAAACCATGAATCCCCCTCGGGATGCCATGGTTGTATTTGTGCTATGCAAAGGCCACAAAAAATATGAAATGAAATCTGCTTGTGGGAGTTGAGGTTGTAAACAAATCATAAAGTAATTATCTTCATGTGTAGCAGAAATTCCTTGCCTTTGAAATACTGGCTTCACTGTTGCAATCATTCATTTTGGTCTTGCAAATTGCTATGCATTATCCATCCAGTGTTAACAAAGTAGGTAGTTGCTGCAATGTTTTGAAAAATGTTTGAAGCAATTTCAAGGAAGAATTGGAACAACACAATGGACGTTGTTGATGTGACCAATTTCATTCACAACACTGGATAAGTATGAGCATGAATTTTAATCAGCTCTGTTTTAAAGTTTTGATTTGTGTGATGGTCGCACGATTGTGTTTTAAGCACATGTAATTATGTTTTAATTAGTCTATCATAATCATCACTTGAACATGTATAAATATATTGTGATAATGCATTATATTTATTATAATGAGGAGTTATTTTAAAAGTCTAGATACAAAATATCCTATTAATTAATAACTAGTTAAAATGTTCCAGAGAGAATGCATCAACAGAACTCCTGAGAATTCGAATGCTGATTGACCGTCTGTTGTCGGATAAGAAGGCCTTCAAAGCTGTCAACCCAGGATGTGTCTTTGGGGATTTTGTGAGATGGTGCTCAACTGAAGACTGGATGGAGGAGATGGTCATGGATGAAGGAGATGATGAGGTGGGTGATTAATAAGCACACATACATACTACCAGGAAGCAGGCTAGGGGCACACTTATATATATATATATATTATATATATATCATAAAATAATGTAGGTATCTGAATAGGATGTCTTTTTAGCCACTCTATCATTTATGCAGTGCCCCTCCCTGCTCCCTGGGGATTATCCATATTATTATTTATTTATTTTATTTATTTCATTATTATTTAGGCGCCTCCGACGCTATGCAAATGGCGCATTATAAATTAACTATTATTATTATTATTACTAATTATATGTATGTAGATTACATAAATAATAATCAAAAATAATCAAATATTTTTCAAAAAGTCATAATCCAAATGTATAATATAAAGTTGTAATATGTGTATGTATTGATTAACATGATCACCTGATCAGATGGGCCAGCTGAGCCAAAGGATAAAGTTATCAGACAATGTATCGTTGGTACTTCAGAAAAGTGCTCAGAGGCGAAGGAGGTTTCCTGATGATGATTCTGCTGAACAGGTGATGATGATGATGATGATGTTATTTAAACAGTGCCTGCGATAATGACATTTTATTAAAACGATGAAAATGGTTGATGAGCATGCTTTGAACAATAATTGAACAACGGTGCATGTTGCAGACATTGGGTTATGTATATTATTTCACCAAAGCAGTTGGATGGTGATGGCAGTCGTCTGAGACTTTATTTATAGACTGATTTGTAAATTAATATATCCATTACTGGTTAAATAATAATGATGACGACCAATCACATGACTGCAGGTCCTCCATTGGCTAGCTTTGGTGAAGCCCTCCGATCTGGTGTTTGGACTAATGCCAATGCTGATCCATTCAGCTGCCACCATACTTTTGAAGGAATGTATGTATATCAGGCTGATGTCAATGTTGTTTTTAATACAATATTGATTGTTGTTATTACTTTGAAAATCTAAGTTAGTTTACTTTTGGTGACCAAATGTTTATTTATGTTATTTAGAATTGATGTGTAATGCAACATCAATGTCTGAAACAGCAATGTGACAATTTTTAATCCATCAGCTGAACACCAGCTTCCCTTCCTTCGAGATCTCCTCAATCAAATAAGAAACAAAGTGGAGAAGTGCAGCCATGGAGCACCTCAGTGTGATTCCAGTGATGGGATCAAAGAATTTGAGGTGAAAATTATTTTGAGGGTTTTACTGAGTTAGTAAAGGAAGTATGTGGATTGATGTTTTAGATTGAATTTGTTTTGACATGATGTTCCTGGCAAATTTTTGAACGTGATCATGTTTTGAGTTTCAGTGTCAGCCTCTTCAAACAGAAGTTGGAATAACCTGATTTATTTCTCGATTTCATATTATTAACAGGACCTCATTCACCGTCTGACATTCGTCGAGGAGAGAATGGCAAAGGCACAATACCTATTGAAGAAGTTCAGACATGTTGACTCCTCCCATATAGTTGATGACCTCGAGCTTCAGAAATTTGTCTGCAAACTTGTGCAATTCACAGAAGTTTCAATTTTGACCTCAACCAATGAGCTGCCTTCAAATACAAACCTAGGCAGGATCATTCATAAGTTTTTCCTCAATGGCTGCAAGGTGATACAATAGTAATGTATTATTGTGATGTTAAGTGTTCACATGATAAAATGTATAGAATATGTGCTCTAGTGATGATTGCATTTTCCAGTAAGATGCTATTCTCTCAAAGTAGAATTAATGTTGCAACTAATATCAATAAACTGCAAAGCACTAGGTGATTTGTTTGAATTGCAGGTGCTTGAAACTTAGGATTTAATGGTGTCTTTGAAACATCATGCTCATTGTACTCATCATTCTATGCATATGTCCAGTAGCAATTTTAATTGGGACTGAAATTTAACTTTGTGTTATACGATGAACAATACTCGAATGTAAACTGCTGCTTTCTGATTTCACAGCAAACAACCGAGGTTGCTGGGGAAACGAACCTTGTCGCTGAAGCTGCTCACGACCAAGTGGATAAACTTCACAAGCCAAAGGGAATGGAGTACATCTTCAGACTTGATTATTCTAGCCTGACTGATCCCACATCCTGTCTTCAGCAATTTCACTGTCGTTGTTTTCCAGATGAAGTCATAAATGCTAGTGCATTCACCTACTCAGTGTGTCCTGAACAGCTGAACGAAGAGAATATTTGACAGCCATGTAGAATATGTCACGAAATACGAACATGAGTAGTGATTTAAAATGTTTAAAAATTAAACAAATGATTAAAAATTAAAATTGGTTTAAAACCAATAGCGTTTGCCTGCTGAAAAACAGAACGATGGGGGTCCTGCAAGATCGAGTCCCTTGTCGCCCTAGTGATCATCAATAGGTCTTTTGCACCTTTAACAATAGCAAGTAATTAGACTGATGATTTGCAAGGTTATGTATTGATTTAAGTGGCAATCATTAGATTCTCGGCAAATGAGGAAGTAATCTGCTCGAGAATTGACCTTAATTGTCAAAGAACATTTAAGATCCAACAGACATATGCCAAATCGTTGAACCTTGACGAATCAGTAATCTAATTTGATAAATTCAATCAGCCAATATTTAAAGTGCCTTGTACATATGTATATCCTAGGATGTCAAATAACAATATAACAAACCAGAGAAGGCAGTCGAATAAAAAAAAAATCAAGTGGACGGGGAGGGCATTCCATGTTCTAGGACCACTGACGTAGAAGGAGCGGTTACCAAACCTGACACTATGGGACCTCGAGACCAGGAACATGGGATGACATGAAGAGCGAAGGGGAGCTCGTCCGGATATTGTTGTTTTGGCCAGTATAGAGGAGAGATATTTTGGTGCATCGTAGGTTACAACTTTATATGTTATTGAAGAAATTTTATATGATATCCTGTAGGGATAAATTTTATTTTCTAAGCACATAAATGAAGATGATAGATAACGATGGTAACTGGGATTATTTGATTGCATGGTGAGTGGGCAGCATCTCCTTCTGCAGGAATTCTTTTTGAATTGCTCCAGGTTTACTGATCTACGGACAAAAGTTTGTTTTTGGGGGAGGGGGTAATTAATGAATTAATGTGGTGTAACTTAAATATAACAAAGGAATTTAGACTGATTCAATTCACAAATTATTATGTACTATATTGTGTAGCAATATGGAAATTTTGAATTTCCGTATGGATGTTGAGATTTTTTAACCTTTTCTGAATGCGAACAATTGTTAAATGCGTTACTTTCAAGCTCATTAATTTCACATCCAGAATTTGTTCAGAGGGATTTAATTTTTGATTAATTTAGTTTTAGGTTTTTATCTTTTCAGTATTTTCAGATGATTTGTTTAATGTTATTCCAGTAATATTTGTTAAATATCGAGATATCGATGATAAAAACCAGTTAAAAATATATTTATCCGTTATTGTTTTATTTAGAAATTTTTTGGGGGGTTAGACCCTGGAGTCGTCACTATTTTACTTCACTCAGCCCTTGCTCCAAACTTCGCCACTGAAATACTGGGGCAATCGCCCCCAAATTATAATAATAAATTATGTAAATAATGAATTACAATTTAAAACAACATTTAACATACGCTTAAATAAATTTTAATAAACGCTCTGTAATTAACAAAAGCGATTAGCGATTATCATATATAGACTTTAAATATCTGATCTATTTAAGGAATTAAATATCGCTTTTTTAGATTTTAATTAATTATTTACTTAATATATTATTATAATTTAGGGGCGTGGTTTATTACTGTTTACTGTAGAATGTCAGCTGAGATTACTCTAGTCACTGAAATTTTGTTATGGAGTATGTCCAAGTAAACAAACTGGGAATGGCCTGTCGCAGCGCTATGATTATGTGAGTGCTGTTCGTTAAGTTGATTCTGTTAGCATAAATTTATTTCTCACATTTTTAGAGTATTTCTACTAATCTGTCCATGGCTTGTTGAAGCAGCCTCCGACGAGTCCTACATGGACTTGACATCTGCTCTCCTTTCGATCGCTATAACATGCCTGGTTCTTGTTAGTACTTTTGAGCAATGAGCAATCGAAATTTGAATTCGAAAATCTTAATTTTCTCTCATTTGTTGCAGGTGATATATAAAAAAGGTGAGTTCAGTGAAAACACTGACTTTAAAAATGCAGCTGTTAATGAAAATCTTATTAATAAATAATTTTTCCATACTAGTAACTTTTTGACTAACGTTGTGAGATTTTAAACTTTTTTAAAAGGTTCTAGTGAAAACATGTCATCTATAAAAGATGAATTCTTCAAAATCCAAAGAAACCTTGAAGTGGAATTTAGGTCGTTGCCGAATGCATCAGAGAGCAAAACGTCTATTGTGCTAAAGTAAGTTAAAATACCAAATTAATAATATATTGCATTGCTGCTCATTCTTCATACGTCATTGATAGTGATCAAGGATAATGATATAATAGTGAGATAACGAGTGTGAATGCATGTAGATTAGTGAGAGTGGGTGGATACGTGCAATGCAATTATAGCATCATTGCTATAATTATCTTTTTGCAGAGGCACCTTCAGTGGAAAGAAGATTGCTATGAGAAAAATATCAATGGAGCACAAGATGCGAGCTGACCGAGAATTGCAGGTCCTACAGGTTACACAGCACCTGTCATGCACAATGACTTCATTGCTCCATGTTAGCATTTCAAGATCACTGCATGTAAACTCAATTATAAGATTAAAGTAATGTAATAAAACATTTCAGTTCAATCTCCTCGATGATACCATCATTCTGATGCATAATTATGAGTTCAACCTTGAACAGTTTTTGGAAAAGGAATGTAAGAACATCACAGAATTTACCAAAAATGAAGTTGTATTCCAAATTTGTAATGGCCTCTCAGAGCTACATAAGCTTAGAATTGGTAATTAAGTCATTATATAGATTTATATTGAGAGTGTCTTAATGCAAGCTTAATATTTCAGTCCATGGAAATCTGAGGCCTTCTTCCATATTAATGGAGGTCAGAAATGGAGTACATCGTGCTGTACTTTCCAACTTCAGGAAAAGCCAAGTTGGCCAAGAATTTACTAAAATCTTCAGAGGAGATTTGCACTGGGCTTCCCCCGAAGTTGAGAAGGACATTCCATCAAAGGTGAGTAATAATTTTGTAAACTAGTAAATTAAAAAATTTAACCAATTTAAATTTTAAGTTTTCAGCCAAATCCGATGTTTTTTCTCTCGGATTACTGGCTTACTTTGTCTGGTCATATGCTGAAAAACTGGATGGAAAAGTTGGGTTTGTTAAGCCTATTGACACTGAAATGCTCAGAAGAAATTTGATCTTTCTAGACAAATACAAAGGTAAGCAGTAGAATTTAATGCATTCAAATTGGTGGTTGAGATGCATTTTAAAAATGCAGCTGCTGATGTCCTCGTGAAGATGCTTTGTCCTGAGCCGCATGCAAGAATCAGTGCAGCGGAGGTTATCAAACACCCTACCTTCTGGAAGATTGGAAGCATCCCATTTTATTTCCAGGTGAGTTGTTTTTAATGTATATGGTAATTATTTTTGTGCATTACTTATTGTATTCTTGGGTCATTTATTTGGGAATTTTCCAGTGTTTGAAAAGCTCAATGACGAGGAAGCCATTTGACTTAAATTGTAAGAAAACATTTAAATGGGTGGAGAAGATGAAGAAAGAGGCACCAGCTCTCATGCAAGGTACATTTCTAACATTAACAGTTGAAATCTTTGACGAACGTCTGTTATTGAAAGTTAAATATTTATAATGCATAAAAAGTTTTGAAAGACTGCTTGAATAATAATAATGCATAGCATCAACAATACTCATAACTCTGGGTGCAATGGATGCCAATACCAGGCTCTATTTGACAGCAAATCCTCTCCACATATGGCTTGCTAGAGTCACACATAAATAGCTTGAGCAGGATGATGCTAGCCTAAGTCTGAGATGTTCCCATTTAATGTGGCTGAAAGGATGTAATATAATTTGCTTGAATTCATTTGATTGAAGAGATGAAGCAAGTGGCCTACTACACAGATTCCCACGAAGACTTCACCAGATTTATGAGAAATTTAGTGAGTGTTAGGGAACATGACATAAGGACAGATTTGTGCTAAAGTTTTAAAACATCTTTTCAGCATGTGCATTTCAAAGATATACAAGCAACGAGGAAAATATTTGGGGAAAATCAACAAAAATTGGAACCATGGATTGAGGAACATTTCCTTGATTTATTTTTGGACATCTTCAACAACTCTCTCACACTGGTTGACAACAGATTCAATGAAGAGTTCTACTTTGGCAATTTGCTTTGTTGATTGAACCTTTACTTTGATGTTTGCACCTTTACTTTGATGTTTGGAGATTAGAAATTATTATTATCAGGATTTTTGTTGTTAATAATATAATTTAGAACAGGATTTCAGAGCTTTGAGCTTTTACTGAGTAATATTTAATTTACCACTTCTTTTATTGGGTGCTGTCTGGTCCTGGCCTGGACTTCTTTTTATGTCAGGAGATGATTAACAGTAGTCGATGGAAATGGTGATGAGTCAGGAGGGTGATGGTGGGAAGTGCTTCTGGTGAGTAGTGTTTGCTCCAGGGTTCTGGCTGGGGTTGATGGCTTATTTGGGCAAGGAGGTATCTTGTGATTTGGGGAGAGTTTGTAGCTTCTGTGTTGTCTTGGAGGAGCTGGAGCTGCTGGGATGGCAGTGTCTTTGTTGATAATTTGAACCAGTCCTAAGAATCGGTGTTTTTAGATACTGCTTACAATGATAAAAACCCAGCGGCATCGTCAGGGGTTGCCATTTTGTGGGCCAAGTTTAGGGAGGTTCAAGAAATTATTCCCATTATGAGGAGGTCCCCAAATTTATAGATTTATTTAGGTTTTTATAAAATTGAAATGACAAATAATTGCTCTTGCTGTCAATAATGGGATACCAATTGAAGTTCAGAATCGAAACGGATGTAAAGTAAACTTTTCAATTTCTGAATGTGATTCTTGACACTTATTGGAGCATAATAAGGCCATTAATCTGGTGTATTAGAATTGTCTTTATTTTTCTGCCCTGTTGAAATGCTTTGAAATGGCAGGTTGTAAGGTTTCAACATTCAGAAAGATACTGGAGCACCATTTTGGCAGAAGGCTGAGAGTTACTGATGGATGAGAGACAAAATCTACATAAAACTGGGTGTATTGGAGTATGGGTTCTTGGTTTCTGCGATTTAAAACTCCCAACCGACAAGTTCCCAGAAGATTTCAAAGTTGACAAAGAAAACTTTCTGACGGCGGGACTGAGGTTTGTCGGATTGATGTCCACAATAGACCCTCCTCATGCGACAGTGCCCCATGTTGTCAGCAAGTGCAGGAATTAAAGTCATCATGGTTGATGGCGATCACCCCATCACTGCAAAAGCAATTTCAAGGTCGGTTGGAGCAATTTCCAAAGGAAGTGAAACTATGGAAGATGCAGCCAAAAGACTCACAGTTTTGGTGAACAAAATTGTATTGGTGAAAGTAAGGCATGAAAATATCTTTGAATTGTTTGCAATTATTTTAAATAATATTTATCTGTAAAAGCATTGGAGCAAAAGTAAGTTATTTGTGTAATCATGTTTGAGGGCAGGCATGGTTCTCAGAGCAGATTTGAAAGAAATGAGTTCTTCAGATATCAACAAGTTTTTGATGCATCATTTAGAAAAAAGTCTTCACATGAATATCCCCTCAGAAGAAACCTATCATTGTTGAAGGGCAAGGAGCCATTGTGGCTGTTACAGGGGCCGATGTCAATGATTAACCAGCCCTTAAAGTAGCTGATGTCAGTACTTAGCTATTGTTGTGAAGACTTTTACACTTGTATTGTTGTTGTAGATGTTGTCATGGGAATAACCGGTTCCAATGTGAACATGCAGGCAACAGATGTGATCGTGCTGGACAATAATTTTACTTCCATAGTTACAGGGGTCAAAGAAGGTTAGTAACAATTAAAAATGAATCATCATCATTATTATTTATCATTATTATTTTCAATAAATTGTTATTGTTACCAAATTAATTGATAATTAATAGAAACGATAGGCATTTCCAAGCATGTTATTTTAAAATTTAATTCGTAATTTGAAATTTTAGGATGTTTGACCTTCAAAAATTTAAAGAGCTTCATTGCTCTGTCGATTACACTCTGTCAAGTAACACACCAGAGATCTCACCACTTTTGCCTTTCATCCTTGCCTATATCTCCCTATCCCTGGGCACCATAACCATCCCCTCCATTCACTTGGAGATTGACATAGTACCCTCCATCACGCTTGCTTATGAACAGGCTGAGAGTGACACTATGAAAAGGATGCCAAGAAACAATTTGGTCAATCAGGTTGAGGAAATTCCCATGACTCTTTCTAAAGTTTATGAAGTTTTTTACCTTTTCATTAGATATTGAGCAATGTAATTATTGCTAAACTATTGTTATTAAATTTGAAATTACTTGCACCTGAGCTTACTTATTGAGTTCAATATGTGCAGTAATATCAAACAACTATGAGACTATTACCAATTATTTTATAATAAATGCATAAATACCTTCCACTAACAGGCACAAGAATTCCAGTGAGTACTTTAAAACTTGTCAATTATCTCATAGACCGAGACAACGAGAAGAAATCGTCTGCTTCTTAAACTTCAACGAATCGTGAACATCAACCAACATTTTGAACGTTGACATTTGTGAACCTCATTGATGCGTAATGATACTGATACTTAAATAATTTGATAATGATAATGCTTACTAATTTTATAGTAATTATACTTCTTAGATACTAACTGCATGGTGATTAGACATCATGAATACTAATGGAATGGCAATTAGATTTCATGCATATGATTTCATGATGCCTTCGAATATCCAGAATTTCTGCATTGGCTTTTCTGAGTCAACAAACCTTCTTAAGCACAACAACATTTGAGTTTCAACCTTGCGCAGTAGCTTGAGTTGGTTTTTCAACGAATGTCGTTTTTTGGTGTAATTGTTAATGACGATTAATTACTGACTTTTTGCCGATCATGCACAATAAAGGATTCTTGCACAACCACACCAACCAATATTTGACCCCTTTGACAAGGTCTTGGGTTTGATATTCCTCTTGTTATGGCTAATTTGGGCAACCTTGTTGACGTTGTTATCATAATATGTATTAGTTTATTATTTAAGTATTACCTAATATTAATAATTTAATGGAATTGACGGTGAAGCTGGAGAACTTCGTCTTCTGATATTTCCAAAGACTGCACTACATCCATTCTTTAAATTTTGCCAAACTTTCGTCCCAGTTTTAAGATAATTTTGTTTAAAGAAAAAGGTGTTAAGCGATTGGTTAAAAATTAGGCATGAATAGGATGTACTTGATTTCATATTCACTATCAGCATAAAAATGAGAGAATTAATCCAAGAAATATCATACCAGGAGCCATTGACTTGAATTTAGCGCAGGTTGTCCCGTTAAAAATTGGAATTCCAAAAGGGAGGAAATGATTGTAGCAGAAGGAAGGTGATGGAAAAAATTGTTACAAATAACATCTAACTTACTGTTTTATACGTGACCGCTGAGTTGATATCTTCAAGAAATAAAATAACTAGCAATGTATTATGTTTAATGTCATTACCTTTATTAGATATCTTTATCTTAAGGATCGATTATAATATTCAATTTTCATTAACAAATAACAGGCTCATTGATAAATTTCATTTTAACAGAGTGAAGAATTAAAATTTTTGAATAGAATTTCGTCTAAAATAATTTATACAATTTAATAATTGAAATAAAATAAGCACATAACTTGATAAATCAATTAAGAAATAGTCAACTGAATATGTGCATCCTACTTAATCAATTGCTGCAAACGAAAGAATTCCTTCCCCATTGCATTTATATTTAAATTTCTTTCCAGTGTTCAGGATGCATTTATCAGTTTTACCACTTAATCACTTTTATCAACTCATGAATCATTTACGAGAAGTGTGGAGAAACTACAATGGTTTTACCATTAATTGCCCTCTATGAGTCATGGTTTCATCCTTCGTTAGTAGAAATTAATCAATTGTACTACGTCGAAAACAGATCGTGGAATCACAAAATTTTTTTCCATTGCCGGAAAGAGAGTTTGAGGTCAAGCAGTGCATAATCCGAAGAATTACATGATTTACAAATAATATTGATGAGTAACTTTTTTGTACACTTGCTCTAATTTTTCTCTTAAATACTTTTTTACTTTTACTTTTTAATAGATTCTTCATTCGATTAGATGTTCAATTATCCAAACCACACTCAGACCAAATTACAAATTACATTATAATGTAGTTCTGGTAACACAGGACGACAAAAACATTTTATTTTTGCGAAACATTAAAATGGCTGATTATTGTAAATTCAGATGTGCTGCTTCCAAATATGATATCGTTTTTTTATATCACCCTCCAATTTAAATTTTTTTTATTAATAATCACCGAAATTATTTAGTTCGTGGAATCAAATTGATGTAACAATCAAAATTATTTAATAATTCATGCTTTGACTTTTTTTTGCTTGTCGTTTTAGCTTTCACATGGAGTTTCCTTGTCCAGCAATGTTATATACCACTCGACAAACACTCTTTTTTGCCAGAAGATTCTGATGAATGGTGCAAACTTAAAAGTTTTTTTTTTAGCTTGTCCTGACATTGTCTGTGACATCAGTGAAAAACGAACGCTTCTTTAGCCGCGTGAAACGAAGTCATATCTCAAGAACAGATGATGATCAGCGACTGAGTGATCTCAAAGACGGTGCTAAAAATATAATTATTGAATCAGTTATTGATTTTGGTCGTTTAAAACAAAGACATTATCCTTTATTTTAACTAAAATCTATATTTATACATGTGGAGACGTAAATATTATGTTAATAAAACGATTAAAATAATCGCTTTAAAAGCTTTTTAGTGATTTCAATGTTCGCAGCGGAGTCGAAAGAAGTGATGAGAAGCAAAAAAATGGTCATCTTATCGGGAAGGATTGGGAGAGGGTTTGCCCCCCTGGAAAAAGTTGAATTGAAGTCCCTAATGAAAATTTTCTGAAGACAAATACTAGTACTTAAATTTAAAGGCGGTAGGGATGTCAAAAAAATATATAAGTAAATTGCAGCATGTAGCGACATCGGCATTGACGAGTTTCGCTACAAGGTTTATTTACAACAGCGGCAACAATGCTCAGACTGACAACATAACTGCTTGAGTAGCAGCGTAGCGACGTAGCGGATAGAGTTGGAGAGAGAAGGGAAGAATGCCCTGACGTAGCTTCTTAAACAGCCAGTCAGGACAAAGGAGGATGTCCACAAACAACAAAGGATGCGCGCCTGGTAAGTCATCGCTGATAGGGCTAGGATCAGCACGTGATTATGATGGATGTGCGATCCTACAAGCACTGCAGCCATTTTTTATTAACGAATCATTTTCAAAACTACTCCAACCATTAGCTGCACAGTTACAGAAAATGTTGAAGAAGTCTCGTCCCTGTGAAACTTTAGTGCCAAAATCGAAGGCGCATTTAAAATATATTTTGCATAATTTTAAAATCGACCGTGCTATTTTCATCTATTGAAGAATAATATGTAATTGCGATCGATTATTCTTTCGTAAATAGAAACGAGAAAACGTCAATTAGAAAAACACACATAGTGTTTTTATTTTGTTATGAAAGATGACAACGATTTCTTTTTATCTTTGGTCAGAATGTCTGACTGTATTTTGAGTTTGAATTAAAACAGGAGAGAACACATCTCGAGTATATGTCATGAAGCGTAAGACAAATATTTCAGTTGCCACAATGGATCAGTTTTACTTTGATTAAACTTTTTACAAGCAACTGCATGTATAAGAACAAAGGTAGTGGACCAAGTGTACATGGAAAAGGCAAAAAGTAGTCTAATCAGACATAAAAATATCGACTGCATATATGTATAGCAAAACTACGACTAGAAGATTAATGAGATGAGCTAAAAACCATTCTTGTCTTCCCAGTCCTTGAGCAATAGGAACTCTTGACCAATATTGCTTGCTACAGCACTTGGTGGCTTATCAAGACCAATAATCACTAGAACAACATTTGGAAATGCTAAAATGCTTTACAAAAAGGAATTTGAAGACGCCTAGCGGTGCTTTGTAGAAATTAATTCAGGATGGAATGTTATTGCTTTCACTAAAATAAATTTAAAGTTTCATTATTATAAAATAAAATAAAATAACCTAATCCTCATTTAAGAATACTTCGTTCAACTTAATATTAAATATTGACATTAAATAACTTCTGGACGAAATTAAAGCAAGAAGAATACTAACGTCATCACTTTTGAGAGAAAGTTCCGTCATTTTGTATTCAAATCCGTCTTGAGAAGCAACAGCAGGTTTTGAGGCAGTCGTTGCCGAGGATTCAAAACTGGGTGCATAGCAAAACTTATTATCAGACCTTTTAAATCTAGCAAGCTGTAATGATTGACTCCTACATCGTTCAGAATTAATTTTAAAACGATGTTTGCATTAGAAAGCTATCTTCAGATTCTAAGATGTTCCCACCCCTCCCCCAAATTTCGAGGACATCCTCAGGAATTGTTCCGCAATTGGGGCGATGGTGTACCAGAACCAGAAAAATTTGTATTTAATAAACATTCACAATTTGTAGTTGTATATTCTATATTCTCATTTTCTCATTTAAATATTCAGAATATTTTAATTAAAAATTTGTCAGATTAACCTTCCAAGTTGCCTTTGCAAATCACTCATGTAAAGATTACACTGAGAAAAATATGTCATTTCAGCTTCTATAAAGTCATATAAGCATCTCAGATGGTGAGCCTGCAATTTGAGTGAACAATCTTTGATCATTTTATAATAGTAATAATTATTATTAATATATGATTAAACTATATTATTATTATATATTATTATTATATTATATTATATTATTATAATTTAATTATAACTATTATTATATTATAATAATAATAGTAATTATAATTATAATTATAATTATATAGTAATTATAATATAGTAATATTAATATAGTAATTATAATATAATAATAATAATAATTTATAATGCGCCATTTCCATTGCGTCAGAGGCGCCTAAATTATAATTTACTAGATTATAATTTGTTACATATAAATTATATATATTAATAAATTATTGTATTATTAGTTGTAGTAATAATTAATATTATCATCATGATTAACAACTAAAGTTGAGAAAAGATTACAATTTTAAAATGTAGCCTTCAACTAAGCATAAAATCTAGCGAATGAAACAAATCAATCTCCAGAGAAACGTACGTGGGCACTGGCGAGACTTTCAAGCAGTAATTTTGTCACTTCTGATTGTTTGTCAAATTCTGATTGTGCCATCCTGAGCTCTATTTCAGCCTAAGGACGGGAGTTAGTTATTCGAAATTAATTGAATTCAATTATATCCTATTAGAGACACGATAAAAATGAAGCAAGGTTAAAATGAAACATTTAATAAGTGAATTCCAAGGAAGGTTTCGCAGAATTTCAAAACAGTCTGATCATTCTGCTAATTGAAAAGCAAATTCACAACTTAATCATTTAATCGAATCAACAAATGAAGCACCACATCACGAGTTATTCATAATAGATTCATTTCTTTGCTGTCATCAAAGTTGACATATATTAACAAATATATAATATTACCGATCAAAATTGGTAAACAACAAACAACTTACTTTTGCCACAAGGTCTCCGGATTCCTTATGAAAGAAAATATGCCTTGGTTGTATCAAATCAATTAATGGGAAGCGACAACTTACCGTATCTTTAGCGGGCAAGGCTTTCAGTTTTCTCAGTTTTGTTTTAGCCGCGTCTAAATCAAGTCGTTTCATGTCCAATACTTTCCTTTCTTTCTGAAATTAAAAATTTTCAATGTTTAAAAGGATGCTTTAATTGAACAAAAACTTGAACTCCCACTTGTATGGTTTTCATGTCTCCTTCCAAAAACACATTAAATGGTTGAAGAAAGTTTTTAGCAGCAGCTTGGATGAAGTCTCGCTGGGCCTGACCCAACTTTTGTTGCGTTTGTCCACATCGGATCAGCGTGCTTCCTTTGGATTTAGCAATCGATATTATCAACTTTCACTTCATACGAGTTGAAGTTAGGTTATATTATTTAATTGGCACATTGTTACTAATTACTAGAAATAAACTTTGAATAGCAACCATCAAGCACAAGATTTTCCGTTCGACATGCTACACTTACAAACAATTAATCCACTTAAAATGAACGAATAATCCATTCAATCTCTGGAATCCTCTCGAGCACCACCTTCATCAATATTCTCAATCTTTTATCAACGTAGTGCATCTAAATCTAGAGAATACAAATCATAAAGCATGACGAATCAAATAAATAACATCGAACTATTTTTAATTAGGGAAAACTCAATGGCAAAATTCTAGTCAAAATAATGATCGAAAATGGTTTTAAAAAAATCTAGCTGAATATGAATAAAATATGCTTCACTCATTGATGATGCGTATTTCTAGGATGATTTTGTTAATATTGTTTTGTTCTATATTACATTTCCTATACATCCCAATATTTTATTTATAAAATAATTTTAAGGTTATCGTAATTTGACTAAGTTACATATGATATGGACGATGTTTGACAAGACTGAGGAAATCCATTGTGGTGACAATGGAGCAAAGTCTCGAAGCGTAGAAAAAGCATTGAGTGATAAAATATACAAGACGAAAAATAAGAAGTATGTTACTCAATTCTGTTGATATTATTTTGTTATTATAATTTTATTATTTAAAATTAAATTGAAATGGGAAACAGTGGAGTCCAAAGAGATGCAAATTAGTCTGAATCAAAAGGGTTAATAGCAGAATTGAACTTTTATTTCAAGTCATTGAACTAAATTCCAACTAACCATATCCTGTGCCAGGTCCGAATTCATTGCCAGCGTCTATCATTGACTGACCAAGGACATCGTTTTCTACGAGACGTGAAGGCTTTTTTCCCTGGACTTTTTCGTACAGAAATTCCTCCAGGCGCACATCTTAGCAGGTTGTAAGGAAATACTTGAGTAGTCATACAAATAAGTGACCTAAATCTTGGTATTACTTGGATTTGGTTGGAGAACTGATTCTGTCTGTTTCAAGATCTTTTCCGTCCATTGTTTCGTTTTATCAGCCTTTAAAAGCAGAGCCTCAAGCTGAGGATCCAATTCCGTCTTCTCAGCCTGTCCCAAAATCTCTTCCGTAAACTGCAGAGCAAACAAAATTTAATAAAAAATTAAATTGTAATATGACGTTAATCATAGACTTAAAGGCATGGCATTAATATAGTTTAGCTAAAATGCTTCTCACTTGCTTCGCTCTGTTGAACAAAGTACCAGCTTCAGAAGCAAGTTTTTTAAAATCCATTTCGAACGATCGTCCTTCTTGCAAATGCTGTTCTGAGAGAATGGAAAAATTCAAATGGTGAAACTACGACGTCGCTTGCTTCCAATGTAGCTCCTCATAATTAGCAAGCATTGTAGCAGAAATAAGATCGATACAAGCGCTCAGCACCTGTCTGAGCACTCTCCTACCTCTTTTTCTCTGGAACTTAGATTTTTGGTTCTCTATTAAGGATAACTGTAGTGCATTTATTTCCGCCAAATTATGTATCTCATTAAATGTAAATTTATTAGAAGTTTTATAGTTTGCAGAACGTCCTTCATGCGGTCCAAGGTCAAAATGAAATGTACGGGTGACAACAGTCGAAAAAATAATTAAAAAAGTAATGACGCAATGCATTTAATATGGTTTTTTATATAAACTTGTAGATTTCAAATTGAACCTAAAAAAACGTGATTGCATTTTATTTCTCAACGAGTTAATGACTTCCTTGTTTTAGCAAGCACAATTCATATTATGTTGTATATCTTTATTCCATTAGTTTGCTCACAAGAGTGCCATCATTTTACTTTCTTTATGAGAAACGATTTTGAGACAGGTGAAATGATATTTAGCAAATATTTTAATTCTAAAAAACTAAATACAAAATATTACATATTTTTCAAATTCGTGCGAAGTGATTTTCAATTCAGTGTTTCAAAGCCTAGCTTAGTAAATTATTTAAATTCAAATTAAAAAGCAAATGCCTAGAAAATTATGATTGAATAATATAAACCAATTTGTTTCGAAATATTTGATGAATTTTCTCTGTTTGTCGGCTTGTCGTCTGCTTCTTGATTTGTTGGCGGAACTTTTATCGCCTGTCGCCAAAATAGAATTCGATTTCGTTTAAATGTTAGAATTCAGAGATTGTATGTAATGTATTATTGAAAATATATTATTTAGAAAAGATGGAACTAGTGAGGTGCCCATGTGGTGACACTGAAGTTTGTTTTAACAAGTATGATTTTTGCTACTACATCTGCTAAATTAATTATGCTTTAGCGCAGGATGATGGTTTAATGATATGCTGCGAGTCGTGTAATACATGGCAACATGCTCTGTGTTTTCTAATCAATTCTGAGGATAGAGTGCCAGAAAAACATATTTGCAACTTATGTGATAAGGTGGGTCACAATGTGTGAAAACTATATTTTTCTTATTGCAAAATAATAATCGGCAAAATATTTTTCGAATTTTTTTTTTATTTGAGGAATTACAAAAAGATACATCGGCAGAGGATTTAAAGGTTGGTTCCATCTCTGTTGGCAAGACTTAAAGTATTGTCCAAAGGAATTACCTTCCTTAAAATGTGACAGAACTTTACTCTTGCAGTCACTATGTCTCAAGAGGAGGGTAGTTGGTGCTTGTAACGAATCATCATCGTTTAGTGTGCAAGGCATCAGTAACAAACTTGGCTGTGATCTGCCCACAGCTAAACGTGTTCTTGAATCTTTGCGTGAAGATGGATTTGTGGTGGTGAAAGGCAACAAGTATGCGATATTTATTCGTTTACAGTCAAAAATGTTTAAATTAAAAATGAAATTACTGTTATTCATAGAACCAAAAGATGGTTTGTCAAAAAACAGGTGAGTGACATTAACGATAATTGATAATTTAATAATCAATAATAAGGTTAGCGTGTAGGCCAGCTCAATGTTGCGTTTCTGCATGCATTGTTCTCAATCCAACCTGCCCCTCAGGTAGGGACGCTATATAAATGGTGCCTTCACATCCTATCCACAAGTTTTAGTATCCTCTATTGATAGATCAATATTACCAAGATAATATAAAGTAATCGATAAATCGTTTAATAATTATTTAAATATTCGGAAAGGGGTATCAAAAATGACGAGCCATATTTTAAAAATATCTGAGACCACTGTGAGGAGACTAACGAAAGAATCATAAGCTTATGATGGCTGAAATCTCGAATTGTGAAGTTTGAATCTGGCAGACGTCACTAAAATCAAATGTTCTTGAAATGTAGGTTTCTAAAAAAAAAATAAGGAATCTCCCTTTTAAGTATTACTTCATGAAGCCTTAGGATAACTTTTCTAGCAAACTGCATTCCAAAGCTGTCGAGGGAATGCTGGTGAACATTTCTATTAATTTGGAGGATACTGTTGCTTCAATATAAAAATTTGTAGCAATTGGAAATTCATCAGCTACATTTATTTTAAACTTCTTATAACTGTTATTTTTTCCAGCATATTTTTCCACATACAGAGAATAGAAATTTTTTATTTAAAAAAACGGTTTTGTGAATATGTACACCAAAATAAGAATGGTTCTCAAGATTAGGGTTTGCTTGAATAACACAAATTGACAAATTTCCGAAGTTGTATTTATTTTGTTGTAGAAATTCAGTTCACAAGATGTTCCTGGCAGAACCACTGATGGTTCCCCCAAAGAAAAGAAGTTTTTCATATGGGATCTGTGAAGTTATTCATATTTAGATTCAGTAATTTGATCGAATTCGTCAAAATAAAAATGTGTTTTTAACCTCCTAAGTTTATTAATAATTTTATTGTTGCTTGTGACTGCTCTGGAAGAATTAGCTAGGCTGCGTTTTCAGTCATTCAGTTTACCTCAGGGTCTGTAAGCACAGATAGAAACAGGAAACAGCTTGAGGAAAATCATCAAGGACGTCGCCCCCTGACCTTTTCGAAAAGCAAAAAAGAAACGATAAAGGTCATCCCAACAAGTTGCGCGAGGGTTTGCCTCCCCAGAAAAAGCATAAATGAAGTCTCTGAAAATCAGGTTTATGTTAAGAGGTTCTTCAAGTTTGTGAGTTCTGTTATTCCTAGGGTGAAGAAGTATTAAAAATATTATGAGTGGAAAGGATGCTTGAATATTTGAGAGAACTGAAACATTAAAAATTAGAGTGGTGTAATAGCAATCGCAACGGGAGTTCGGATGCTTAAGTGAAGGATTGCTTAATGTATTTGCTTTCAAAAGTTATCAGTAGGGTTCAATCGTTTATGTAAGCCCATCGAGAAGGTGGCTTGCGTCTTTGAAGCTCTGCTACTGGTTCGCTGTCTGCGAGAGCAACGGCTAGGCATGCTAGAGTCTGAATATATCATGGGATACATTCATCTAGTGCTAGCTCAAAGTTTTTTGTTCAAATCTGGAACATCAAGAAGTCACTATCTACTATTTTAAAGGATCCGTGACCAAAAATTGAAAAGACCACTGATGAGGATTATCACAAAAAATTACAAAATAAAATCATAAGTGAGGTGGACAAGTTTTTCGCATTTTCTAAAATGGCGATAAATATTCACACTAGCTTGGGGTTGATTTAAAATTCTTACAAGCGATGAAAAGGCGGCTGTGTAGATGAGGTGAATCTCGCATAAATCTCATTAGGTGACTAATAAATGCAACCTATACTCAGATGTCTTCTACTTATATTGAGGTATAATCTAGTATAACAATAATAATAATAATAATAGTTAATTTATAATGCGCCATTTGCATAGCGCCTATCATGGGTTTTGTGTCATCTGTTTAATATTTATTCAGAAAATAATAAAATTAAAATAGTCAAGAATAAGTTATCTTCGTATTTAAAGCAACGATGTACATTTTAATGTCATTTGTGGCCGTTATCTTTGCTCAGGTGTGGTTCGTTAAGCGCCCCTTGATTCTACCCTTATTATTATTACTATTGCATTTTAAATACATTACAGAGAATCTTTAATATATAAGGCGCCCTATCCACAATCTTCAAATAGCAACTCCTTCGGGAATATTGTAAAAAATGCTGCTAATATGGATACTATCAGTATTATTATTATTGTTGCAATTATTTTGAAATATAATAACATATCAACTTTTAGAAAAAGTTGGTCAGTATATAACTTTCGAAATTGTTGAATAACATATTTTCATTAATTAGCATTTTAATCAGTTACAAATATTATGAATCAAATAAAATATCACATTCCATCCCATTAGTTATAGCATTCCCACCTAGGTGCGCTCAAGGCCACCACGAAAGCGTTTTTTTATTATTACCTGCCTCAAGAACGAGTCACTTATTGTTTAGTTAAAACTTTTTATAGTTACACATATTTTTTGATGGAGTCTACAAAGTGCAAATTATTAATTTATTAAAGAATTTAAAGATTGTTTTGAGGAAATCTCGCTTTCCAAAGAAATACAAGCTAGATCATGAAAGCCAGAAAGGGTTGACAAGAGATTATATGCTGAAAAGAGCTGTTATGTTTGCGCAATGGACCTCGTATCTCTTCTCGAATGCTATTGGCTATAAAACTTTTCACGTGACCCAATACCTGCGATAATTTTACCTCACACCTGTACACAAATTCAAATCAACTCCTTCATACACTGTGTATGTGGTGTGGAAGTGACACTGTTTTTGAGTAGGAGACGTCAAGACAATTCAAACTTATTTCGATCGGGTATTAACAAGCTTAAGAACTAACCAAAGCAATCTAATTTCAACGATTGCACATTATGGCATATCGTAAAGGTAAAATATTTGATTTTTGTTTGTTTGTTACTGTTGTAGAAACGCATCAACGTTATTTAAAACACCATTTCTCACGTTGACTTTCTCACCGACTGTTTATCCTAAATATGAATGTGGAATAGAAATGTTTTACACCATCCACTTGACTCCATTAAAATTTCATTTCCAGAAGATAGCGATGAGGATGAACTCGTCGAATTGCACGAAGGCATTGTGAACGATGACATAAACATGGTAGGCTCTAATGTTTATTAATGATCAACCATTAATGGCTATTTAATTTAACGCATATTTTCTTGTACCACGCAGTTAAAGCAGGTCCTTCAGTCTGGTGTGGATGTAAATCAGAAATTCTCGGAAGATGTTGATCAACAGCACATTGACATGACACCCCTTTCGCTGGCTGCTGCCCTCAACAAAGTGGAAGCAGTCAAGGTTGGTCCTATTGATTGTCAATGCTTTTATTGTGATGAGAGATAATGAGATACATCATTAATATTGTTGGTTATGAATACCTTTAATTGACTTAGACAATTGTGCTACAGCAGACTAGATGCAAATACAATTCACCTACCAATTAAACAATATTCTTTAAAAAAATATTCTTCAAAAGAAGTAATTTTGAATTTTAACAGCTTAAGTTTCTGAGTTGCTTTTTTTAAGTATTACAATAATATCGAGACGGGTTTATTCTCCATTTTCACTTTTCAGCTCCTACTGAGCTACAAGGCAAATGTTGATGATACGTTTGCAGCACTGAAAACCACAGCTTTGATGACATCTTCCTTTCATGGACATTCAGAAATTGTTAAACTGTTGATTAAAAAGCAAGCAAATGTGAATGCCACAGATGTCCAGGGAAGCACTGCTCTAGGTTATGCCTTTGGGGGTAAGCTCTTTTTTGATAATGACTGCCTAATTTCTCGCAATTAACATTTATTAAATCACACTGTTATGTTAATATTACTGCAATTCCTTAATTACAATGACGTAATAATAACAATATTTCTAATTTAAACTTTTCTTGATTCAAATATTGAATTTCAGGAACCAAAAACTTTGAAGTCATAAATCAGTTGGTCAATGCAGGCAAGTGTACATAGGTCATAAATTATTACAACATTCTTGGTAAAATAGCTAATGTTTTTTTTCTTGGAAGGAATTGATGTGAACTTGAAGAACATGCTCGGGATGAACGCATTGCTGCTTGTTTCTGGATACAGCAATGACAAGCTCGTCAAGATGATACTGGATGCAGGGGCCGATGCCAATTCCGTCAATGACTTCAACCACTCTGCTCTCCATATCGTTGTGGTTGGAAAATGGTCACAAATCAGAAGCATCACAGGCTTTGGAAAGATGAACAGTGCCAATTATGGACTTCAGAGAAGAAATATGGATATCCTTATGAAGGATTGGGCAAGGTTTACAACATTTAAATCTCTTTTTAGTTTTCTTTTTTCAACACAGCAATAACACACTCTGCTATTATGATACATCAAAAGAAATGAATGTTGCCATATATTATTTCACTGGAAGACAATTTTTGACATTTTTGAAATTGTTGGAATGGATTAAATATTGCATTTCCAATGACATGGATTGAGATCAATAAAAAAAATTTTTTTATAAATTGAAAGGGTATTATGAATGCTATTATATCCAAATAAACAACATACAGTAATTTTGTCGTCAATTTGCAGTGGCATAAATATTTGAAAACTCAGTATTATTTTATGCATTTATAAAATTGTAAATATTATAAATTATTGTAAATTCTATTTGTTGATATTTGCATTTTATTTATATGTTCCATATATAAATATTGTTCCTGTTGAACTGAAAATAATAAGCTTTGTTAATATTTATAATTTACATTTCAGATCCCACAGACATCTTTTAAAGAATGGCCGAGAAGATGAAAGACTTCTTGAATCGATAGGCCAGTTCATGATGGAGATAGCAAGTAGATATATGGAGCCTGAACACAAGCCTGATGGAGAAGATGATCAGGAAACAATGAAGAAACGAGTCGAGGCCGTATGGAGGTATTTTTCAGAATTGAGTCGATTCTTAAAACACAGAGTTTTTAAAGCAGCTTGCTTTTAAGTTACCGGCAGGATAAACTGAATGAAACTAAAAGCAAAAAATCTGGAGGAGTCATTGACAACCTATTGTCATGTGGTGGGAAGAGGAGTAAAAAAGTAAAGCAAGGGGAGCGCAATTCTCGTCCTTTGAATGTTGCTGACCAGAGACCGAATGTTCCTGCCGATTCCGAAAAGGAAATCCTCGATATATCCGAGAAGTGTGCAAAAATACTGAAGTACATTTTGGATGCTGGTTGTGAAACCGATAAAGCAAGTTTATAATAAATTCATTTGCAAGTTCTTTAATATTGAATGTATTTAGCACTTACTATTATTGAAAATTGTTTATGATTTACAAAATAATTTAGATCTATTGACAAATATTTGTCTGAGATGTGGATCATACATTTAGACTTTCATAGCCTTTTTATAGGTTGAGAAAACATTTGGAATGACTGCTTTGGACATGGCCATATTGTTTGGAGATATTGAATCCACTGCTGTGCTTGCTTCTGCTGGTGGTGACCCATTCCACTTGCTCAAGATGTTCTCTTTAACAGAACTCCAAGATGCAATCATCTCTGTCAATAAGAAAAGAGTCAAAGAAATCCTGGCATCTGACCCACACATAGATGTCAACCAAAAGTTTTCATCATTCAATGTGACTGGCAGACAAGAGGGGGTGATTATTTACAAAATGCATTATTTTTAAAAATACAATGAACTTGCAAGATTACTGCCATTTGTTTGATCATATCAGATGAAGAAAGACCTCAAAACAGATGGTCTCACACCCATTGCAGTTGCTGCACAGTTGAGTGACATTGAGATCCTGGAAATCATCAAAATCCTTCAGAAACAGGGTCAGCTTCCTCTTGCCCAAGCAATTAATGTTATTTGTTTCAGTAGAAGGTTTTATGGAGGATAACAACTCAGTGCATTTGAACCTTCCTGATTTAGTGATCAGTTATTTGAATTTTCAAATCAGGTGGAGATGTCAATGCAGTTGGTTCCAGTGGAAGCACTCCACTTGCCGAAGCTTGTAGGGTTGGAAACTTGAAAATGGCTGAGTTCCTGATTTCTCAAGGAGCTTCGGTTGAACTGCCAAGTCCATGTTATGACAATGCCACCCCTATTACCATGGCTGCATCTAACAGACATTACCAGATAGTTGATTATCTGCTTGTAAGATAGTGCTTGCACAAAAATTTAAAAAAAAAATTACTTCATGTAATTTATGTACATTTACATAATGTAAATGTTCATTACAATGACTCATTTAATTGTAAATAGGCAAAAAATTAAATGATTCATGTTTTACTTTCAGAATAAGCAAGCCAAGTTGGACAAAAAGTTGAGCAATGGCAAAACAGCCCTGATCCTTGCTTCAGAAAAAGATGACAAAATGATGATTGATAGAATATTAAGTGCCAATCTTCTGGACAATTACACTGATAGGAATGGTTTCACATACGAAATGGCAAAGGAGTTCCAAAAACCTGAAAAAAGTCAGTTATAATGTGTTTAATTCAATTTGGATATCAGCCTGACATTAATGCATTCTGACATTTGATTCGAGAAGGAATATTGGACAATTCTCTGTAATTTCTCAAAGATTTTTCCAAAAGTCAAAATGGTGTGAACTTAATGTTCCAGATTTTACTCTCATCCAAAGACTCATAGCAGAAGAAACTAGTAGGTTCAAAGAAGACAACAAAAACATGAACCTCCAGCAACAGCCTGAGATCACAAGACCAAACAACTACAAATCCCCAGCAGCAGACAATGCCAGAGTCTCAGGCCCCATCAACGTTGGAGCAAACCAGACAAGGCCTCAGTACAATTTCAAGCCTACTATTAAACATCAAGAAGAATCTGAAGAGGAAGAGGAGGAGGAGGAAGAGGAGGAGGAGGAGGAGGAAGAAGAAGAATCACCACCACCAAGATTGCCACAGCAGGCAAGTACAAGAATACAATCCTATCTGGCACAAATACCAGCATTGATCGGTAAATGCTGAGTACAGAATGCTGCCCTGGAAGCTGTTACGGCACATTCCAGTCATTACTAGATTTGCATGTGTTTTGTAATTATTTAATTTAAATTACATTTCCAGAGGAAAGTGCCCACTCAGGTAATACAGACAAAAAAGGATCAACAAGAGTCAGAATCAGAAGAAAGTGAAGATGAAGACAACAGGGCTGGGGCAAAGGTCATCAAACAGGTGACGACAGCTCGACAAGTAACTAAGGTCATTCAAAAAACCAAGGAAAGTTCTGAAGAGGAAGAAACTGAAGAGGAGTCTGAGGAGGAAGCACCAAGGAACATTCCACAGAAGACTGTTGCAACAGACAAGGTCCTCAGTGCAGCCAGAGTAGCACAAGCCTCGAAACAGCAGAGTGTCAGTCAGCCTAAAGTCCCCCAAGCTCGTCCTGTGCAGCTAGCAAGGCCACCAAGGCCTGCTTCGGAGTCTGAAGAGAGTGAAGAAGGGGTGGAGGAGGAGGATGAGGAGGAGGAGGAGAGCGAGGAAGAAAGTGAGGAGGATGAGATGCCAGCAAAGCAGGTCAATGGGAATACCTTGAAAAACAAGGAAGCCTCTGCCTTACAGAAGCCCACAATGGGCCAAAGTAAGCAAGTTCAACAACCAGCTCAGCAAGATTCTGAATCAGAAGATGATGATGATGATGATGATGAGGAGGAGGAGGATGAAAGGAGTTACACAGTTCAACAAAAAGTTGTTCTTCCATCTCAGAAGATTGAAGGACGATACACGAGTCGGACAACAGAGAAGCTGCAACCTTTCATATCAAAGCGCTTGATTGAAACTCACAGGTTATCACCTATCAATTTGCCTCCTCCACTTCCTGTTACTTCCCCACCTCAGGATGATGACGATGACGATGACGAGGAATATGATGACGATGACGTTGACGAAGAAGGCTATGGGGAGCAGTTTCCAACACGAATCACAAACCTGACCGTATCACCAAACAAGCAATCAAAAATTGTCACAACAAAAACCCTGCAGGGGAACAATTCCAGAACTGTTGTGACAAAGACAGTTGTCATGACAACCAAAACAACTGGCAGGCCAAGAGCCCCCATTCCAGTGGAGAGTGATGACGACGACGACGTCGACGAGGAATATAACGACGATGAGAACCCAGCCCACGGAACCGAAACAGATATTTAATCGATCAGAGCGACTGTTAATTTTCTTAAGACAATTAATAATCAATAATGCCAAGATGGAGACTTAATTGTATTTAATGTGCTATGGAATGTAACACAAGACTCCATAGGCAAGTTTATAACATTTAATTTAAGACTAGTGGGTGAATTTTTTAAAATTAGTTTTTGGAAATAAATCTCTGGAGACATTTTCTTTGCTGATTCTCGCTGGAAACATCCTGTTCACGTTCTGTTGGATGCACTCTTCGGAAGGGGTGGTTTCCTTGCCAAAACTTTCATCCAAAACAAATTTCACTCTTGGTGTGACATTCTGCTGCCTGTTGCTAACAAAACGTGAGCTTGACTTCAGTATGCTGTGGCAAGTGGCAAGATCACAAACTCTGGAAAAATTGGAGATAACATCAAGATAACAACAAGACTGAATGCTAAAATTTGTTAAGGACTCCAAATAAAATCCTTTAGTTTTTGATTTTATCAGGCCAAACACAGCTACAATATGAGGAATTTTTGCAGTTCTTGACATGTGGCAAGTAGCAATGCAAGTCTTGCTCAAAATGGCATGCAAACCTGTTATCGTCATCTTTCTGAGCCACTTTCATTGGTGTTGCCTCATACTTGAGATATGTTTCGATGTTGTTCATGGAGGACCTAAAATTCAGTGAGCAGGCATGAAATGTATCACAAAATGTTATCTTTTGTAAGAATTGAATGAAATAATAGATAACAAACTTGTATGAGAAGTCACCTTCAAACAAATCTGAATGAGGCTCAGCTTCTCTGGACAGCTTCTCTTCTGGCCATTCCTTGAGAATTTCATCAATGTCTTGTAAAGACCACTTTGCTGAAGTCATACTTTCACTGAAGGTTTAAGTTTATTCTGAGATTTATTGCTTGATAAGTCATTAGTATAATTAGTTACAAAATCACATGTAATAATTGCCTTGCAAGTTTGATTTTATATAATCATCATTACGGTCAGTGAGAAGAACAAATATGATTTAGACTAATGTCTATGTCAGACTAATATATGAGAGCTATATAGTCTTAGAAAGTGAATTCAAAAACATTTGACAAAGCTATTGAAGCACTTTACTTTATCCCCATTTTGTTTGCATCTGAAGTCTCAGACAGCAACAGCGAATCAAGCCTTTTGCTGAATTCATCATTTACTATCATTGGTGAAATCTTGCAATGTGTGAGTTCTTTTGACTCGATGTCATTTGTAATTTGTTTAAGAAATTCGTTTAAATCTGTGTCTTCGTGAGCCAAGCTACTTTGCTTGCAGCTAGTTCCAGATCTAAAAATAAATCTGTCTATCATAACAATACATTCTCTTTAATATGAAACTGACCCTAATACTAACCCTCCAACATCATGAGCAGATGAAGGGCCACAATCCATTAAATCTTCTAAAATTTCTGAGAAATGTAAAAAGTCTTACATATGTGTAAGTAAATGCATTCATAAAATGAAATGTTTAGTATTGTAAAATTCTACATGCAGCAATATCAAAATGTCAGGTTTCTAATAACCTTCTGAAATCTTAGTATTAAAAAGTGTTTGGTTTTCTGAGAGAAAACACAAATAATTTTGCATTGCCGTCTCCAGAGGGCTTTGAGAAAGAACTTGATTCAATTTATCCTTAGAATTACGCTGTAAAAAAAAATTCCTAGTAAACAGAGCATTATCAACAATGAAAAATTGCGAAATACCACTAAAGACTTTAAATCTTCTTTGATGACACTCAGTTCATCAGTTTCGATTGATTTCACATTGTAATGCTCGAAATTATTTTTTGAGTGAGTGGTGACATCAATGACAGTGCTCCTTGTCTGGTTGTAAATTGAATCCAAATTATCAAAAATATTCATCTCGGCAAAAGTCGTTGTCATACAAATCCCGCCTAATTTTTAAGTATGTTTACAAAAACTTCATACTATATGTACAAATACACTTGCTAGTGTTGATATTATTACTATTAATTATTACTAGTGAGCTTTAAAAAAAATACAATATTACCTTACAGGTAATTAATACCTAACATTCAAAATTAAGTGGTGATAGTATTTTTAAATAGTTGAAACTAAATTGAAATTCAATCTTGTGAAAATTAAAATAAAAAACCGCTTATTTTCAACAAACAACTTTTATTAAAATTTATTTGTAAAGGTGATTGTCAAAATTTTCGACAACTTCTTTCGCGAAACCACTCTAGTATATTATAAGTATATGCTAAATTAGAGCCGTTGTTGTTACTTCATTATTAAAGTCAATTAAATTTATTGAGAAAGTCAGAAAGAAAAATATTAAATGTAACTCAGTTAATCGATATATTATTCGATTACTATTGCGTTATTCTAGGATGACCTTAGCAGCTGGAAAGACAACTGCTGTTGTCCATTAAAACGGACATTTATGGAATTTCTATTTCTTTATAATCGAGGAGATATTTAAAGACGCAACGTTATAGATTTTCATATTGTCTACGCATAACGTTTCTGCTCAACCAGGTCAAATTTATAAACAATGTCGATATGGTGAAAATAGTTTTGATAATAAACAAAAGTTAAAGTATATAACAACAAAGAAAATATGAGTATCTAAAAATAAGAGTTAAACACTTAAATTTAAATCTTTGACCATCTCTATTTTGCGAATACAAATCATTGTTATGGCTTGGGTAATAGCTGTTCTAGAATATTGAGGGTCGAAAATTGACCGATGCCATCGATGTTAGTTTCGTGTGATTTGTTTACAAGCTGTGTAGTTTTACATTCACAACTTTTAACTGTTTAATTGCTTCGCTGATACTTTCGAAGTGGAAGTAATTCGAATAACGTGCTGGGAAAATGGTCTCCCGCCAACTAGAAACAATGGAATATGTTCGATATCATGAAGTCGCTCGAACTGGACTACTAGTTTGATTTAATCTGGCACATATTTGAGTGTTATTTGTTGATAACCTGTGGCATTCGCTAATTTTTCGATTCGCTGATTAATTTAGAGAGCACGTTTTTATCGGTGATATTTTGATTTCATCATCGTTCAAACATAGGTGGAATAATTTGGCGCTTTGTTTGCTGACTGAGGTTTTATTTTGTAGTGGTTCTTCAGAGATGAGTGGAGAAGCTTCTGTGCAACACCCACCTCAGGAATCTTCGCATACAAATGTACAAATAAATGACAACATGGAATTTAAACAAAGATGGGATTCTACTCCTTCAAAAAAGAATGAGGCGGTGCCTTTCAGTCAGGTTGGCGTAAGTATTTGAGTGACTTTGAAGTTAAGTTTACTTTAAAGATTTCAAAGGGCATTGCTTCATCAACCACACTTAGCTATATTTTATGAATAATAATTATTTGGTGTGAAAAGGAAAGTTTTTGTTACTAAGTTTCATGAATCATTGCGGTTTGAAGAATTTCTGATGTCGCCCATTTTATGCTGCCAGTCAACAATTTTGATTGAGAAAATATAGACTGGCACGTTCGGTCATCAATCAAATTTTGTTGCAAAGGCAATATTCACTCTTAGAACTTAGACATCTGATAATTTCATTCAATTGTGCTTGTCTTCCTGTTTATTGCACCTCGCTAAGGTCTCATTAACCAATGCTCTGCTTTCCCAATGCCACACAATTATTATGGAATTAAAAATTCTGGATTATGATTAGTAATTGAAACCCTTCATTAACACCTTGAATGCCAATCCATTTCATAGATCATCTATTAAGTCATAAGTTTTAATGGTTTGTTTATTAAATATATATTAATTTTTTAAATTATCCTCATGTTCTGAAATGATTTACAGGCAATAACTGTTTCTGATCTTGAAAGGGAATTACATAGATTGGCATTTGATAGTGGTTCAGTGAGTTGAATGCATAACATTAAAAGTGAAAAGGCAATTAATTCTTGATTTGCTTTTTTATTGAGGATGCTGAAAAAGCATGGAGCAAGAACTCAGTTTGTGAGGTCGACGGAGCAAGTAAAGTGTTCGGGCCGGTCGGCTCAAACAATCTTTGGCTGAACAGAGATGATAATTGGAACAGCAATTCAGGTTGGTTGATTTTTGACCATATTTTACCTGGTTTTCTATGTGCTTCTTGATATCAAAGGGGATACACTAGGAGTGAACATGGCAGAATATGTTTTAGGAACATCGCCATCTCAAAGAGAGAATCTGTCACGTAGGATTCCAAATAGATTCGTAGGTTTTGTTCATTGTAATTTGCATTTGTCTTTTGAGAAGATTCTTGATATGCTGATTGACAGGGCAACATCAATGGCAATGATCCGTCAGACCTGATGACCGCAGAGACTTTGGGCTACGACACTTTGAATCACAATACCTCCGACAATATGATCGGCGAAAATTTGTGTAATGGTTTCGATAAAAACTACAGGTAATTTGCTTGCAATGTATTTTTGCTCTTGACTGAGGAGTGGCAGTTGCAATTATTGGTAATTTTAAACCTGCTTCAGATTGGTGACTTCAAAGGAATCTCAGCAGTTGTTGGCAGCAAATTCACCCAACATGGATTTCTCTATGTCATCAACCACTAACATTCTCCCAGTTAGCCACAGGAGTGTGAACGACAACCTCTTCAGTCCCTTCATGAACCCTCCGTCACTCTTCCAGCGGTCGCATCTAGAACAGAATTTCCAACAGACTCAGACTTTAGAGGAAAATGACCAGGTTGCTCTCGATCCAAACTGTGCTTCCGATTTCCATCTGGATTCTTCGTGCTACCCTCAATTCTTCCAATCTTCTGGTCCTATGATGCACTCATCTCCTCCTTATGTCGAGTACCCCAACCAACAGGCAATTCTCCTAATTCTGAATTGGTTTGCTAGATGGAACAAACTTTGAGCGTTTGTGGTTTTGCAGATGATGCAGCTGCGCCAACAGCAGCAGTCTGTTGCTCTTGTGCCGCAACAACAGTACGCCTACTCTTCGGATCAGATGCTAGGTGGGTTTTCGATTACATTGTTCCACTGAATGTTTTATGTGTAAATTTTTTTTTTATTTATAGAAATATTATTCAACAAAATACCTTTAATATCTTACAAACATAAAAACCACAATAGAAACTAAAATAAAATAACTCAAGAGTCAGCCTTAAGGAAGTGCACGTTTCTGCCATGGGACCCTCGTCACCAAATCACTGGTAGGCACCATCCATGTCAGAAAACAAAAACAAACGAGCCAATCGAAGATTGCCACACCATATGTACAATTTGTAATATTTTTTAAATAATACAATATATAAAGAACATTGAAGGGCAGGATTTTACTTGATTTTTGAGGGAATCGAAGAGTCTTGGACCATAACATTGAATGGAGAAGAGCTTGAAAGTAGATTTAGAAAATGAATAGGATTGTTGTAATTGTTGCTGTCAGTGAAAAAAACTTAAAATATCTCTAGATAATTATAAGAAAACATAAAACAACAAAACCGAACAAGATGACGCCAGACATAAGTTTATAACTTGTATTTTCTGTCATTATGCAGCCTATGTACCACCCTCCCCTTGTGTCATAAATTCACCAGAATCCTATACTGTTGGAATGCCTGTTGCCAGTGAGTTCAGTTAGAATTCAGAATAATTAACCAGTTTCTCTAAATATAGCCAGGATTTTTGAAGCGATCGTGATATGGTGAGGTTGAAATGAATATTATCTAATCAGCCCTGCACCTATTTTAGGTCAGATGGTCCCTCCTTATTTCGGGTTGCCGAGCCAATGGCCCGTTTATCCCTCGAGCGACCCGGCCCTCCCGCAGCAGGCTCCGCCACCGAAGTTCCTTCCGTCGACCCAGCCCTCGTCTGCGAAGAGCGTGAGTTCCAGCAGGGACATGAGTCCTCGGCGCGTGATGCCCGATTCTAGCATGACCGGTCTCGTGCCTCTTCAAGGTATGAAGATGTGCCTTTTAATTATTCTTTATTTTTTAACCTCAGTGCAAAGGCATGTTGTTCCATTCAGGAGGTGCCCAACAAGGCTACCAGTTTTTAACTCCAGCATATTACGACCAGAGTGGTCAACTCATGGCCGGAAGTGGAAGGAACGTGCTTAGACTGGTGTCTCCCGCTCCTTTGATGGTTAACACGGCAACGCCTTCCCAAAATCCTGGTATGGATTTTCATTGGTTTTTATGTTACACAACATTATTATCGAGGGTTGTGTGTGGGTGACGGTACTTTTATTTCTAAAAAAAAAGCAGTTGGCTTATGATGTTTAGGTGACATGCAAGACATTTGATAGATATTAACATCTTATTTATTCCATATAATATTTGGATTAATTATGAGACTGCTTATTTCAGGTGTGAGGTTGCCTCAATCAGGTGGATTGTTTACTCCAGCACCTGGTGGCAACGGAATGTACAACTCGAGACTTGCATGGTCGCACCATGGGCAAGGAGGTCGGCTTTCTGTAATTTATGCTTTTTTGGTGATGCGGTGTTCCTAATCCTGAGTGAAGAATTTTTTAAATAATAATGACCAATGTTGCCAGACAAATGTAAGCAATGTTTGCAATAATTTTTTTAAACTTTTGTTAAGGTCAGAGAAAGGATCATGAACAGGACTTGGTGAATTTGGTGAATGTTCCCAAGTTCTCTGAATCAAATGATTTGTTCCAACCTAACTTCTCATCCCTTCCTTCCAATAATCTACCATCTGGATTGGGTGGCATGAATAGTAACTATTTCTTTCTCCATTCAGAATCTCAGCAGTCCCATCTATGTGTTGTCTATTTTAGATTTTGGAATGCCAAGACAGGTTTCAGACATGAAGTTCAAGCCTGCCACGCCATTCAACAACATCTTCTTCAACTCTGCCTTGTTTCCACCACAGAGAAATGACTGCATGCCAAAGGAAGTTACTGGTCGGAGTCAACTGCTGGAAGATTTCAGGGCAAACAGAGTTCCTAGTCTGTCGTTGAAGGACCTGGTCAACCATGTTGTCGAGTTCTCGCAAGACCAGCATGGATCCAGGTTCATACAACAGAAACTGGAACATGCCACTCCTGCCGAAAGACTTTTGGTTTTCAATGAGATTCTCTCGGCCGCCTACACTCTGATGACCGACGTTTTTGGGAACTATGTGATTCAAAAGTTTTTCGAGTATGGGACTCCAGAGCAGAAGCAGACTTTGGCACTGCGTGTGAGAGGCCATGTTCTCACTCTTGCAGTTCACATGTACGGCTGCAGAGTCATTCAAAAAGCATTGGAATCCATTCCACCAGAAATGCAGGTTTGTTTAAGTTTCTTGCATCTCCTACATTGCATACACATTTTGAACTAATTGGCTGAACACTGAATATTTAAAATTGTTTAGGTCGAGATCGTGAAGGAACTTGATGGGAGTGTGCAGAGATGTGTCAAGGATCAAAACGGGAACCATGTTGTTCAGAAGTGCATTGAAACTATTGATCCCATCCATCTTGATTTTATAACTAATTCCTTCAAGGGACAGGCTGTAGCCTTGGCAATGCATCCTTATGGATGTAGGGTCATTCAGCGCATTTTGGAACACTGCAACCAGGATCAGATTAGACCAATCATGGATGAGCTTCTCCTACAGACTGAAATACTTGTCAATGATCAGTATGGAAACTATGTTATTCAGCATATTCTCGAGCATGGACAGGCAGAAGACAAGTCAAAAATTGTCCAACAACTGAAAGGCAAGATTATGACCCTCAGTCAGCACAAGTTTGCCAGGTATATGACAATAACATTATCTTGTGTTGTAAGAATTTAACTGAAGTGTAGTCATTATTATAACATTAACTCAATTCATCTTCAGCAATGTCATAGAAAAGTGTGTGACACATTCATCTAAGGCAGACAGAGCTGCCATCATTGAAGAAGTTTGTGCCATGTCCGAAGGGTTAGTGCACTGAGATTTGTGTCAATGTTAGCTAGTACTTTAGTCCAAGCTTAAATTAGCTTTAGAAAATTAGAGTAGAGTTGTAATTTAAATAGTTCAATATTATTTAACTGAGATTGTATCTGAAATCCCCTTTGAAGGCCATTGACTGCACTGTACACAATGATGAAAGATCAGTTTGCCAACTATGTTGTCCAGAAGATGATAGACATTGCTGACCCTCCCCAACGTAAACTCCTCCTCCAAAAGATCAGACCCCACGTGCCTATTCTTCGTCGTTATGCCTACGGGAAGCACATCTTGGCCAAGCTCGAGAAGTTCTACGTGAAGTGCGCATCGGAGATCGGACCGATCGGAGCTCCTCCTACGAGCAACTCCATGTGATTCGCAGAGGGATTCGTTTGAAGATGTTTTGATTTGTAACAAATTGTCTACCGTCTGTAGTGTGGATTATATTGTCTATATTCTTGTGTGTAGTAATATACATAAACCATTTTAACTCTTGTCTCTGTTATTAACATGGAATTGTTTCATCATGTGTATTTGCATCTAATGAGATCTTGGTTGGACGTGTTTTGAAATGATGGACATTTTGTGCTTTAGCATGTTCTGTCATCTCTTCCTTGCATGAAGTTTGCACTTGTTAAGATTCTCTTGTATATAATGCTGATTTTCTATGACATGTCGTGTAACTTTTTATGTGTACATACTGTGCTCAAAGGTGGTTACGAAATGTCTGTATATTTACCACTGACGATGCAAGCACATGTCTGAGCAGGTTGTGTCGTTTGGAATTGTTCAAATGTAAAGTAAATATCACCACCTCAGGTTTGCATGATCAATAACATGGCACTTGCGCTGGTGCATGAAAAATTGGCCTGGGATGGTGTCGACGTCGCCGTAAGTACTGATCTGTATGACCAAGGGCTTAATCAAGATTTTAAATTGCATTTCGTTTCTGTTTTTCATGTGAATAATAAAAGTGGACGCTACATTCATTGGATGTATTGCTCTCGTCGCCATCTCAAGTGTGTGGAATTTGCCTTTTATGGAATTTATTCGAAAGTAGATTGAGTGAAATATAATTGTTAGTTCTTAGTTGTTGTGCTGCGTTTCATGGGAAGGAGGGGTAGCTCCAGGAGATATGATTAGATATGTGCCCGCAATCATATTTGGGTTGAATAATTCGGCTTCCAATCTAGGAGGGAAGACCTCGATAGATCGCCCGGTTTTTCCCGTTTTGAGGTGCGCCCACGGCTTCGATGCGGGGTCCCTCCGCACCAGGCATGGATCGCCCGAACTTTTCATTGCCAATGCTTTGTTAGGTTGGCCTCAAAAAGCAGTCCATTCCATTCCATTGGATTCGAATTTTATTAAAAGTTTTATGATAAAATCAGTTTTTGGATTCATGAGGCATCAGTCATGGATCTTATTGCTGCCCTTTAATTAGATTCCAGAATATCCCTTTTCGTTTTTTTAAGTCTTCTGGTTTTCCAATCTGAAAGTGCAGAATATACATTATCAATTATTGTCTTGAATTAGTATCTTATCTATAAGCAAGATAACAAACCTCTACAATTTTTCCGTCTGAGATGACTGCAACAGTGTCAACATCCTTGATTGTTGAAAGCCTGTGAGCCACAACAATCAGTGTTCGGCCTAGAATTGAATTTTTTGGTCAACAATGTTCTGTGATTGAAAGACTGAAGAATGACTACAAACCTTTAGAAATCTTGTCAATTGATTCTTGAATAATCTTTTCAGACTCAACATCAAGGGCACTAGTTACATTTAAAATGGCTGAAGTTAGCATCCATATGTAATAATCACAAGGTTACAAATACTAAAGTCTCAGTAATGACCAAGACACAGTTTGGAATCAAACCTGGTTGCCTCATCAAGGATTAGAATTGGTGGATTTTTAATTAATGCCCGAGCGATGGCTATCCTTTGTTTTTGACCTCCAGAGATACTCTGACCTCTCTCTCCTAAAACTGTGTCATAGCCTCTGGGAAAGGACATAATGAATTCATGGGCATTTGCTTGTTTGGCTGCTTCAACAATCTGAAGTTATAAGATAAGTCAAGATTTAAAAAAATATTTTCTTAAAACAAAAAAAAAAACATGATACAAGTCATATCTTGGATTCCAACCTCGCTTTCACTGGCATCTGGTTTTCCAAACCTAATGTTCTCTCTTATTGTAGTTGCAAATAAAACAGGCTCCTGATAAAATCAATTTCAAGAGTTATATTTTTCATAAGACAAATCAATGCAATGAACGGGTAAATCAAGAGTCAGCACAAAAGTGGATGAAAATATTCGTTTCAGTAGGAAAACATCTGCAAGTAATAACAACCTGCCCAATGAAGCCAATGAGTCTTCCCCTCAGCCAGGAAGGACTAAGTTCTTTCAAATCAACTCCATCGATTGTTATGCTGCCTGAGTCCGCTTCATAAAACCGCTCAAGCAGAGAAACCACTGTTGATTTGCCTGAGAAAATATTAAATTGTCAACAAAAGGTAATAAAATGAAACATTATCTGTGTCACAAATAGCAGTATGGATTTTTTACATACTAACATGGCTAACTGCATGATGTAATCAAATCATTAGTTAATAAATAATCATCCAAGCAAGGATGTGTTGCAACTGACATTCCTTCATAAAATCATAGACTTGGCTATAAGAAATCAATAATAAAACTTAGAAATAATCAAAATTCCAAGCAAACCCCCTCCTGAAGGTCCAACTAAGGCAACTTTTTGACCCCCTTTGATTCTCAATGAAAAGTGTTCCAATACTGGCTTCAATGCAAAAATTCAAACAATAGAGAAAAGAATATTCATTGCTCAAGATTGTTCTTTTTTGTGCGACTTACATGATCTTTTCTGGTTGGATAAGTGAATGAAACATCCTTGAAATTAATATCACAATTGAGGCTGTGATAGGGAATGTACTTCTCACCTTTCAAAGTTTCACCAGGATTCAACAGCATGAACTGTAATGAACAATAATTTACAAAATTGTCACTCTTTGAAAAACATAAACAACTTAAGCAAAAAGATCAAACCTCGAAGACTCGAGCACCAGCATTGAGGCCTTGGATTGAGATCCCATACATGACAGAAAGTTTATCCAGAGATCTTAATCAATTTACCACTTAATTAGACATCTGCATCACTCAAATATTCACAATTTATATGGCAATCAAAATGACACTGTGAGTTTGAAAGTAACATTTCTTAGCAGATTAAGCAAATAAAAAAAAAAAACTGACTTCTGGATGGCTTGAGATGCAACAAGGAATGACATAAGAGATCCTGCATTGATTTCATCCCTTGACATAAGGACACCACCAATGCAAAGTGTAGACAACACCAGACCTGTTGCAGAATATCGATATCAGTTCTAATAAATCACAAAGCGGAGTGATTTTAATTTCTGACCATTGAGGGCAATGTTTGAAAGTCCTTGAAAAACAGCAATTCCTAAACCGAGAACCTTGTTGAGGTCCGAGGATTTTTCATTTTCTTTCTTGAAATGTCTTTGAAATAAATAATTGAAAATCAATGAGTGTTTAACTACAAGATTTTAAGATAACCAGACTTGATTTCAAGGTCTTCAGCTGCAAAGGCCCTCACAGTTCTCACATTTCCTAATGCTTCTTCAGCAATGTTCGATGACTTACTTGACTGATCAACAACAATTATTAGTTTTATTTCAATCCAATTGTGGACGATCATTAGATAATGGTGATGACAAATGCATGCATTAAATTCATTCGTGATGCATAAAACATCATTTAAGCCTTAAAAAAAGTAATATCCTGTGTGACATGGTGGCATTGCTAAAAACGATCAAGATAAGTGTTGTAGAAAACAAATTTTTTAATTGTACGTTACATATAATTGGCATGTGAGTTATTTATTGCTATGTTCCTGTGAGACTGAAGAAATAATACAACTATCATGCTCACAACCTCCTGTATTGCCAACAAAGTCCAGGAAATTGGCATTAATTATATAAATGGTCCTTGACAAGTTGTCTATCACTATTTATAAAATTGAACTAAAAATAACCTGGCTCTGTGCTTGCCTCGACAACATTCTAAGTCCAGAACCAATGAGGGATCCACCAGCAATAAGAAGGGATATCAGTCCAACCATATAAAAGGTGAGTTTTGGGGATATCAGCGCCATCGAAATCACACATCCTGTTGCCTGTGACATGCATAGGAACATTAGATATTGTTATAAATTTGATCTTAATAACCCAATAAAAATCATGATAAACTGGTAAAATGAATTTATTGGTGTTAAATACTTATTATAAAATAAAATCATTGCCAAAGAAGATTAAAATAAACCTGAATAGCATGTCTAAGTCCTTGTGAAATGCACAATTTGAATGAACTTTTAAATTCCTGAATATCTACTGTCAGTCTGATGTAAACAAAATCCTTCTTGTGGGAAACAGATTTTTAAAGCATTTCAATGAAGCTTACCTGTGTATGAGATCACTAGCTTTGTTCTCATCAAAAAAAGCCACATCTTGGACAACCAGAGTTGCAAATAATTGTTCTTTTAGGTTAGATGACAGGTTTTCACTAAGATTAAACAAAAGAGAAATGCATAGGGTCGTCAAAAGGCCCTATATTTGTGAATGAAAAGTAAAACAATTAACCATCATTTTTAATAATCACCCAATAAATGTAACAAGCCATTAACATACCTGAAGTCCATATAAAGATACAAGCTTTGTGGCTGGTTTGTAAACTTCTTTAAGAAATTCAGTTTCTGCAGTCGATTTGCCAATAAATTGTACAAGAACGTTTACCAATTCACCCAGCATTATGGGTATTTGAATGTTTATAAAGGCCAGTGCTATAGTACCCTATAACAGTAGATAAATTTATGTAAATGTCATTATTTATCAAGAACAATTACATTGAAATCACTTGATAATAAAATATGATACAAATCAAATATTATAACATCACATTGCTAATCCCATTCTTGGATTTTTTTTTAGTCTCTTTCTCTTCCAAAGTGGTGAAAAAATCGTGCATTTTCCATAAGTATATATATATATATATATAAAATTGACATATTTTAAAATATTAACAATTCTGACTTGCTAACCAATATAACTCCGAGGAGCCACTTCCAATATCGTTTAAGAATTCTGAAGAATTCTCTCCATGGAAAGGGCTTCTGATCATTTTCAGATTTTAGTATTTTTAATGAATTTACAGGATTAATGCTTTGACATTGGGCAACTTTAATGAAACCGGATGCAATCACAAAAGAACCGGGGAAAAATAATTTAGCATTCTTGGAAGGTTTAAGCAATGAAGTAAATTTTTTGACAGATATCTTCAATTCCTCTTTAAAGCACAGCTCAGTAGCAAGTTTAAATTCAACTCTGACAAAAAATTCCATTACTATTTTGGATACATGTATACTGTAAATCGCAAAAAAAAAACTAACTTTGCTTTCAACACGTTTTTGATTGAAAATCTGTTGCAAAACTTTAAAAGACAATACATTCTCGATGTGCGCAATAAAATTACCTATAAAGCAAACCTAAAATAATGTTTTACATGAACAATATCAAAAACTCGTTAACATTATCAAGATCACAAATAAAGTACTATCCACCGGCAATCAAAACAAAAGCAAACTAGAAGTTTAAAGGCTAATGTGATTATTAAGATAAATTGTCAAAATTCAAAAATGTCATTTGAAAAAATAAGTTAAGGTTCTATTTTAAAATTATTTTAATAATAATTTAAATATTGCATAAAGCGCAAAGCCGAAAATTGCCTCGTGTATGAATCAACTGAATAAAATCGATACTCGATATGGTAGGTGCGAGCAAAGGCCTAGGGATTTATATCACTTTATTTCTCAGCTGAGAGAAGACTTGTGAGAGAAAGTGTCTTGCAAGTTAAGTCAATTTTGGTAATGGAAAAAAAAGAAAAAGGGAAAAAGGTCATGATTCCATTTTCGAGGCCCTTTTGAAACAGAGGCTAGGGTCAGGTGGCCTGGCCCACCTGCCATCCCTTCCCCTTTCACTTTTCATAGGCCCTAGTCGAACAGAGACGTAACTACAGGGTTTCAGTGATCGGGGCTGAAAACTGAAAATTTGGCGCTCTTATAAGAGCAAGCACAAGAAATCGGGACCCGACTTGGTCCCACGCGGGAAGAAATTCTTCTGAATTTGGGAAACGAATGAACCACGTATCCTCATCAAATTGTCGATGTAATTCATCGTCGGCTGACTCTAATACTCTCTGGCTTACACTATCAGTTGAATTTCTAAATCTAGAAACATCATTTACATCTGTGTTGGAGCATGAAGGAATATGCTCAACGTTAACATAAGCATCAGTTTTCAACTGATTCATAATTTCTTCAACTCGTCTAGCTAATTGACGTCTTTTAGTTCTCTGAAACGTATGGTGATAAACTCATGATGCAGAAGGTTTATGAAAAATTATCGTTGCTTAATCTTCTTCCCTAAAGCAAATGTGCCAAAAATGCGATTATTAAATTGATTAATTCACTTTTTCGGTGTACAACTCGTTCAACTGACAGCGCTTGTATCGTTGAATTCGGTAACAAATCCACAACGAATGTACAATGAGTCCAATTTTACCGCTAAATATAAGACCCGTGCTGTTGTATAATGAAACTATAGTTATATGTAACTAAGCAATTTTACAGAGTAATTGCAAGTATTCACTAAATGTTTACATTATAGAAATATCATTAATTATGAATAAAATTTATCTTATACACAAACATGCACACAAACACATACACACATTATTTTCCGGCGGGGATAATAAGCAACTGGGCTACGCACGGGACCCTTGTGGACTCTTTGACACATTAACGAGCCCGGCCATAACCCGCTGAACTGGGCAAACCGGCAACCCGTCTTCAGACCGCACGGTCCCCGTCTGTCGGTGCTTGCTGGGTAACATCATTAATTTGATATCCAAATTTAATAACTTGGTGCTCTCCCTACCCGCCCTTCAACATTTTCAATTTGGCGCCCCCGCCCCTAGCTACACCACTATGGTCGAGAAGGGGAAGGCCTGAGACCCAGAAACTTTCGCTTAACACTGCTCACATTCTGCTAAAATATCCATCAATAACAATAATAATTATTTTATTATTATGGGGCACTTAAATGCCACATTTAAATATTTGTATTTGTTGAGATTTGTATTAATAAGAACAAACAAATATATACATGTATTTATGATGAGAGGATGGACATTTGTCCAAACAAATCTGACAACACCAACTATAACAGGTCCTACCAGTGGCCACTTTTGATGGTAAGAGCCAATACCTATCTATTAGAAGGCATTGTACCTGACATATATTTTGCTTCTAAGAGTAAAATTCAAACTGCAAGGAACAAAATGAAATTTTATTGCAATTAATTAATGTGCTTGGCAGATTCTGAATCAATAAATGAGAAAATTGTGATCAAAAACTTCACTTAGTTCCTTGCTTCCAAGACACAAAAAGTTTATTGCACCTCAGATCAGAAGACAATGCGTTATAAAAATTACTCAAATTAGCATCTCTGACATTTTTTTTTGTTCAAAATGGTGACCAAATGAATAGAACCTTCAATTCTCATCATAACGTACGAATGCTGAGACATCTGCAAAGTAAATCAATTGAATTATTAAAATAAATCACAGCAAGTTATCCATTCAAATAAAGACCACAACTTAATCAAACATCTGAAACATAATTTTCTACATTTATCATCATCTGTTTACCTCATCAGCTGCAGGGACAATTTTATCAAGCTGTTCTAATTCCACCTTTTTTGAATCCAAGAGATCAAATAATGTTGAATGGTAATTAACTGAAGACTGGTTTTTGTCCTGCATTCATGGTTTGATATTGCAACATTAAATCAGGCATGAATGCTGTAAGTATCTTACTATATGCATACTAAGTGATAAATTTTAACAAATTTGCAAAGAATTCAAAACAACTTTTCATTTACAACTTTATGCCAATACAGAATATTAAGTCAACACGGGCAACTACCTGCGGATATTCGAAGAATACAATCTTGTTTGGTTGTGTAGGTTCTGGTGATGAAGTCGAGGGAAAAGATGAAGAGATGGAATTGTGGGAATTGGTGTCACTGGTTTCGGATAAAATGTTTGGTGGAACTGATTCATCTTCATCAATTTTTGAGGGCAGGAGATAACCCTGCCTCCTGCTTGATTCTTCCAACTCATTCAAATTGGTCAAAACCAACAAGATCTTTAGAGCATCTGTTTTTTTGCAGATTGATGCAATCCTACAATCACCAATAAAAATTTACTTTACCATTATTTAGAAGCTTTTTAATGAAATATTTTATAACAATGAAGAACCAATAAAATTATGTAATCATCACTGCAAATGTTCTAATCATTGTCCTCAACATTTTGAAGCACTAGAATCTTAACCATAATCATTTATGAAAAAAATAATTCAAGACATTAGTTACACCTTGAATAAAAGTCAAACGGAGCTTTTGCAGCGTTGTTGCGCACCTCGGCAGGGTTTCCCCCATTTTGACACAAAACTTCAAAAAAGTACAAATTGAACTTGGACAACAGAAGACCTCTAAACTTGTTCAACCATTCAAAAAGTTCTGGAGACCAGGTCTTATGGGAGCTATTTCCAAATGTTAGCCTCCTGGTCTAGCAAATATTAATGGAAAAATGAAATTAATAATACTTTAAAAGCTGGTTAAAATTTAACTTTAACCTCTTTGATGCATGATAATCTCACTATAAATAAACTTCTATTTAATAAGAATCAAAGAAGAAGAAACCTCTTTTGAAAATAAGATGTTGTGCCAAGCAGAGTGATATTTCAATGCACAGACATAGCTGGTTATTGATTCCAAGTACTGACATTTCTGGAGATGGATTTGCATTTTGAGTAGATTCACCACCACTTCACACTCCATCCTGAAATTCAACATTCATCAATATTTTAACATGGTAGGAGTTTGTATAAGATTGAGAACCATTAGTGAGTAACCATTAAGAACAGAAAAAACATTTGGCACAACCTGTATATATCTTTGAAGCATGCAACAATTGGTAGGAAATTCTTTGACAGGAATTCTTCAAGAGTGCTATTAATGATTTTAAAGAGATCTTCAAAGCTTACATTCTTACTGCTTGTCAGTGCTGGTAATTGCTCATAGCTGCATTAGTTGAGGATGTTAACAAAAAGTAACGTTTGAAACACAATTTACACGGCCAGATGTTAGAGATGGTAAATAGAACTATAAGTTATAACAACTTATAAGTTAAACTGACTTAAAATTACATGCTTAGAGGAAGAAAAATTATTCATTGGAAATCAAAAGATACAATGATATTATGTTCATCCTTGCAACAATGAAATGTTGAAGCTGTCCACCAACACCGTTGACAAGCTGTTTTAAATTTTGAAAACATGGTGATTCCTTATCAGTATTGCATGTTAGGACCAGATCCTGGTGCACAGTCTCAATTTTTTTGAGTTCTGTGAGCAAGCAGCTGTATCTCATTTTCAGAGTCTGAATTAAAAATATTAAATAAATATTCAACACAAAGGAAATTAAATTGTATTACTCATTAAAATCACCTGTTCACGCTTTGTTAGCCATCGACTTCCAAAGTTTGATGAATTGCCCATAAATGCAAGGGAGTAGAAACTCTTTTCTAATTCTGCAAAAATAGAAACCTGGTGGAGGAATGAACTCCACAGGAGAGAGCATTGAGTCCTCTTATCTTCCTTTTCTTTCTCCTATGCAGTCAAACAGAAACATATTGAAACTATTAATGATCGTGGGAGCAATGTCCAACATGAAGTACATGAAGTGCCTAAGCCAGAACCAGGGCTCGAATGTTCAATTTGTTCTAGATTAGTAGTAAAGATTAAAATTATGAGAAATGTTTGGATTACAAAATTTCTGAGAACACATATTAATAAACCAAACACAAACCACTATTTCTTTCAATTTGTCAAGCAAAAATTTGCTGAGCAAGACAAAGCAATGCTCCAAAAATTCCTCCTCTCTCAGCTTTCCATTTGCTTCCATATTAAAAAAAGGCTGTAGCCTCCAACTCCTAGGTAATATTATGTTTGAACGAAATTAAACTTCACTCCCTTTAAATGTGGCAAATCTGTCCTGAAAAATTTTTAAACACAATGAATTTACAACCTTGCGAAAGATCTCAATATTATAGGTATTGATAAAACTGCAATGTGCTTACAGTACTACTTTTTCATAAATGGTCGTCGAAGATTTTATAGTTAAGCCCTTTGATAAAGGATTTCATCAGCGATCCAGCCTTAGGCAAACCTCAACATTGCCAAACTTTCAAATACATAACATATCGACGACGGTGAAGTTGAAAAAAATCACTGGCAAAATTTTCGAGCGCTAATAACTTCGCAATGGAATAAAACAGAACGAAATTTTTTTCTATAAAAAAAATGTGGACCAGGCAAATTGTTATAAAAGCAAAGAAGTTTGTCTTTGTAAATAATGAATATACGAAACCAAAGGGGCCATCCATAAATTAGGTCGACAAAGTAAGGGGAGGGGTTTGAAAAAGTTTGACAATTCTTGACAAGGGGGAGGGGCGATGGACTTTAAGATTAATTGACGTCAACAGTGTTATTTTTTATGATACAAAATCTAAATTTTAACAGATGGATTTATAACATTACTGTTACTCCTTCAGTTCGGTCGTCACTGCTTGAACGGATTTGCAAAATCTGTAACCTCTATGTTGCTTCACAAGCAGGGCCGCTATGAGGGGGGACAAGGGCCCGGTAATTTTTAGGTATAATTATTGATATATTATTATTAACATTTTTATTTATAAATTAGTATTCGTTGCTGACATGCAGAAATGTCAAAACGCAAAGAAACGATTGAAAGAAATTTCATGATGAGGTGGATGAGCAAGAAAGCCCGCACAGGGAACTGAAGACTTTGATCGATATGGCATACGAGACATTGTTGGAACAGCCAAGGCTTGGCATAGCTACTAGACTATCAAATCGACACTTTTGCTAGAGACCATCATTGTTGTCTAGTTGTGGCCAGCATACATTAATTCCTTTAATTTGTTCTTTTCTTGAGAATATGCACATTGCAAGGATACCGTCTGTATTTACATTATTACTTGCTAGTTTTAATATACCAGTTGTGATTGGACACGCAAAATGAGAGCTAACTATAAGTAATTATAAAAAGGCTCTAGAAGTCAATGGCCGGTGAAGTCAGTATCCATGGGAGGTGCACCTCCTGCTTTTGGTTGGCACATCCCCAATTACAAAATCCTGTATAACTCCCTGGACCAAGGTCTGGACAGTGATATCTAAAAATGGACCCTAAAAACGAGTTATTCATTACGTAATGAATAATGTTTTAAGATTCGGTATGCAAAATCGTAAAGAAAACTGCCGGATGATCGCAGGAGACAAGCTTGCATGTCACAAACATATGTTTGTAATGCATTAAAACATGAATGGTCTCGAAATTGATGGACATTTAGATCACCTAGAGCTTTGAGATGTTGCTGCAGTCATTTTTAATCGTGCACCGATCATCGCATTGACTAGTTGTTTGATTTTTACCTGTGTTAAGTTTAATCATTCTGTTTTATAACTGTTCTGTTTTCGTCTGATGATAAATTTAAACATGTTTTTATATAATTTTTATTTATATTTTAAACAAACTAATGAATTAAATTCGTTATTGGTATAACTTTTTAAAATAAAATTTTAACATTAAATGGCCAGTTCACTTTCAATAACGTAAATTGGCATTCATTTTTAAATTCTAAACAAGCATGGTGTTCTTGACTCGCTTGTCATTTTCGGTAAAGGTACGAATTTTCCAAATTACTAAATATTAGTGAGATGCTAGGCATTAGTTTTTTAATATAATGTTGCTGATTTTGATATTATCGATGGATAACGTGATTTAATTAATAATGTAAGATATTTATAGAAATCAGCTTTATGTTACCAATTCACTATTTCAAAGAATGATTCTATATGCTTTTTAATGTAAAACTTAAGCATATTACATTTGATTTTAACTTTTGAGTTACTTTAAGTTAGCATTAGCAAACTCTCCTTAACTTTATAAAACTCATGAATAAAAACATTAGATTTCTTTAAACAGCAAACGGCCATCCTAGATGCCCAATCCAGACTTGTTTTTATAAACAATTCAGCATAGCTTATAAAATGAAAAATATGATAATTTTGTAAAAAAACATTTTGATATTCTTGGAAAATGCTGAACTTAGAAAATCACCAATGATTCACTCACATCAGATCTTCCTATTATGAGGATATAGTGTAAGATTCATCTTCCCTGGCAAGAAAATGTTAATGTTCTTAGATTATAGAACACTTTTCAAGCTTTAAACTCAAGTGTGTCAGCAAACGGTATATAAAAAAAATCTACAGCAAGGGCATATTTTTATTAGAATGGGAATTTTGGATAATGACAGTGACCTTCTTGAGTTAGTTTAAATAAAAAAATATAGGGGCATTACCCTTTTAAAATATTGCTTAAATCTGATGTTGTCATTGATTTGTCTTTGTTGTGGAGGAAAAGGCAAAACCAAGTGGGTGTAACATGAAATATGAACACTGCATATGATGCGTAATTCAAGTTTAATAATGTTAAATAGATTAATTTTCAGCCTACTTTAATGGTAAATAATCATCCCACATAAATAAATGATTTTATTGCACAAGTTGTTCTAATCATTTCACATATAAAAATCGAATTTTATCAGCCTGTTTTGTTGAAGTTGCTATAAATTTCTTTTATAACACAAATTAATTGATCGTAATTGATTCACATTATCCAAAAATATGCGGCTCACCAACTGGGAACTGCGTGAAGGCTTTGAATTGTTACCTCACTTATTAGTTTCTAATTACGAAACAAACTTAACTGAACTGTCAACATTCAGAGACAGTTCATAGACAGACTGAGATTGAACGTATGTGGGGGTAGGGGTGGACAAGGATTGGCTAAATACGGGGGTCTCGGAGGTCGAGGAGGAAACATTTATTTGGTTGGAGACAAAGAAGCCCAATTGAAGGATATCAAACAACTGAATCCCTCGCAGAAATTTCAAGCCAGTAATGGCCATAACAGCAGGCAATAAAATTATTTGATATAAATAGAATGATTCACTTCAATGTTGAGTTTTGAAACCTGTTAATTTTAGTTCACATTCTTTGCAAGGAGGACCAGGTGAAGATATTCTAATAAGATGTCCACTTGGAATATCAGTGGTGACTGATCAAAAAATCACTCTGGGTCAGAGTTTTATTATATCCTTTTGGCAGATGATTTATATTCTTTAGTTTATATTTTTAACAGCTGAAATCAACAAAAATGATGAAAAGGTCCTGATTGCTAAAGGTGGCAAGGGGGGTTCTCCTGCCAATAATTTCTTAGGGGAGAAGGGTCACCAACACAACCTCAATCTTGATCTCAAACTCATCGCTGACATTGGACTGGTGGGGTCAGTGCTACCACTGCTACCAAATATTTTGTTGTCATGAATATTGTAATTGAATCACATTCTCTGGATCATGGTTTTATATTTCTTTTTAAGATGAACTCTTTGTTTTTTTTTTCTGTTAGGCAATTTAATTCAACTTATTACTGTGATTTCTTCCTTTAAAAATAGTTTAATTAGTGATAAAGAACAAATTCAATAGATTTCCAAATGCTGGCAAATCTACTCTTCTCAAGAGCTTATCAAGAGCTTCTCCAAAGATTGCATCATATCCATGTAAGTTTTTTGTTATGAAACATCCTCTAAATGCTAAAGCATTTGATAATTAAATTAATTCATAAAGAAACAAAAATAATGAGATGACAATTTAAATGTTTGGTTGCACATGTTATAATTATATGGAATATAAATGTAATTAGCAGAATGACAAATAGCAAATTATAGGTTTTAGTTATCGATAAGGTTGCACTGATAAAATTATATTGAAATGACAGTCACCACCATTGAACCAAGAATTGCCATGCTGGAGTATCCAGATAAGAGGCAGGTTGGTAGACTTCAAAATTCAATGTTTATGTTTCTGTAGTAGTCTCAATTACATGACAATTGCCTGAAATGGATGTCATCAGATCACCATGCAGACTTGCCAGGTCTAATCGAGGGTGCCCACGTGAACGTCGGCATGGGACACAAGTTTCTGAAGCACGTCGAAAGGACGAAGATGCTGCTCTTTATAGTCGATATCTTTGGCTTTAGACTTAACCCTCAATATCCATTGAGGAGTAGCTTTGAGAACATCCTTCTTCTCAACAGGGTTAGAAACCTCAGAT
>MPNW01000043.1:227198-250457 GCA_011800805.1 Hirudo medicinalis
TAATAAGCCATTTCTTTCACTGATGCTTTTTATGTTGCAATGGAAACTGTTGAAAATTTCATAAGCAGTAAAAAATAAAAAATAAAACAACTTCAGGAATTGGAGCTCTACAAGGAAGAGTTGGTGAGCAAGCCTTCAGTTCTGGTTATCAACAAAATAGACATCCCAGAATCAGATGTGAGACTAAAAGAACTCATGGATAACCTTGAGAATATGCAAGGTAAGGTCTTAATTTGAATGAATTTACTGCTTAGTATTCATTGCAATGGCATGTCATTATTATACATTTGTATTATCTCGTAATTATGTTTTTAAGTGAACTGTTCGTACATCTCAAATGACCGATTTTATGAGCATTTACCGAACAATCTCGAGCCTCTATTTTGACAGTTCAAATAATGATTATAATATTAGTTTTAGCCTTATTTGAACATTGGCTAATTTTTAATATGATTTGATTGAAATCCTTCAGAGAGCATGACAAAAGTGGATGAATCTTTAAGACCGACAAACCTTGTGCACTTCGACGACATCCTCACGATATCTGCCAAAATGCAGAATGGAACGGGTGTTCTCAAAGAAAGGCTGAGGGAACTTCTCGATTACCACCACAAGAAGGAGCTCGAGAGGGAAGAACAGGAGAAGGAGGAAGAACAAGCGAATTACTTTAAGCTCACCAACACTGAACACATTAACGTTAAATTTGTTTGAGCTCGTGCAGGGGGCTCGTGACTCGTCATCTTCTTTGTATGTTTTCATTAAATTAAAAAGCACAATTTATCATTTGGAACATTGTTTTAGAGGAGTATTTAATTGGATGTTAATGTTTGTTATGGGCTGTGAATCCAGATTTTAAGAGTTATTAGATGATTGTGATTGACTGGTCATGTGGTGGTGAAGAACACTTTCCTAAGGTCAGTGCTTGATCCCAAGAAATGAGCAGCTACAACTGAGTTACAACATGCCTTTTGAATGAATTTATGCTCTCCTGGTCAATGTTAACAACTGGGAGAAATGTAGAGTTTCACCAACAGGGTTGAAGCGTTTTGAGCGCTTGTGTTTATAGAATAACGTTTTCACTTTTTAAGATGAGGACCATGAAGAAAATGACAAGGCGAGAGAATAGCGTCAACGATAAAATTATTTGACAAGAATGTTTTGCGAAGGATGTCCTTGAAGTAAACTCGGAAAAAAGTGATGGGGATGTTGGTGACCTCAGCGTGATGAGTCGCAACCAACACCTCATTGCGGGTGATGAATACAGGAAAGCGATGACCTTATCGCCTCAAACTTCTTTGATTTACGAGCACCTTGATGCTTCAAATTAATTCCAAGCAATTCGTATCCCTCAGCAGAAACAGGTTCGCTGTGAAGAGAGGAGATCGCGTGCCGCGGTTTCATATTTCGAGATTCATTAAACCTGATTCTTCATCAGGAATTTCTCACAAGAATTCAGATGGGGATTCACGTCGGGAATTCTGGCGACGATGGTTTCGCTTTTAATAACGGCTTCTCGTATTTCAGAGGGCATATCTGGATTGGTATGCTGTCATGATAATGATGACGATGATGGTGTCGACGATGATTCAGATGAATGAAAGAAATTAACCGTTGTCATTGGATTTCAAGTCGAAGCTTTCAAAATAGATTTAAACTGACATGTTAAATGAAGACATGTTTGTTGAAAAGTTAAACTTGATTAAATTCGATTTCATTGAATTAAATCGTGATGCTTTATAAAATGAGCTCAAAATGGCATCTCAAAATGTAAACATCTGTTTTTCCTAAGAAAATCTTGTGGATTTTGGAAAACTACTTCTTCGAAGAGGAAATGTAAGCGTGAACAAATCGCTACACAATTAATAAAAATATTAACATAATAACACTATCAACAATAACAATAATAATAGCGATGATAATAATCTTTTCCAACATCAGGCATGAGCAAATTCTTGACCGTTTAAGCTCCGTTTTTAAGTACTTTTCTAAGGCACAGAAGAACGAATAGAAACCAATGGACGAACGGATTCAAAGAATGAAGAAGAAATTTCGAATCTTTCGCGTGGTGTTCAAGACGCGATGAAGCACAAACAGTCCACAGATGGTTACCATCGACCGTTGACCGCCTATGATCGAAGCCGCTGGGAGGTGGTGGCCCCGCCCTGCTGCCCCTGAGTAGAGGGCGTAATATTCGTCGTAGGGGTGGGTCAGGTTGCACTGACCCAAGACGAGCTGCCTCGTTTGTTCGACCAGAGGCAGGATGTACCTGTGCTGGTACTCGGTTGCTCCTTCCTGTCTGCACCTGTGGAGGATGTTGTCCTTGATTTCGTGGAAGCATTTCATTGAAGCGCTGACGACCCTGGTGAATTGTTCAACGATGGTTCTGGATTATGACGCAGATATCGATCATGGAGGAATTAGAACAACAAGCTTAATGCTGAACGAAGTGTGAAAGTTCGTGAAGAGGCTGATAATGATGGTGATGAGGATTGCAATGATCATGCTGTTTTTGCTGATACCGATAATGATGTTGTTAGTAATGGCGATGATGATAACGATCAAACAATTGGCGAGAGTAATTGTGGCGATGAATGGATGGGAAAAGCTAATTTCCGAAGGCAATTTAACTTAAACAAGTGTGCCTGATGGATTATTTTCCGAAGTTACTGCAATTTTATGGCTTTCGAGTTGAATCGGTTGAAATCCCAACACGAGGCCTGAGTGTGTGTGACTTTGGCATGCATTCACAATGCATCGTTCAGGTGCTCTTCTCATATTGATGAAGTTTTGTCCCTCGGCGCTAGAACAAATGTTCTTTTAGCGCTCTTCTCCAGATGGCGTCTAATTCGGCGCGCCTTGGATGAATTTTGGAATGATATTGTGCGGTGTTAAGATAATTCGCATGGAATTCTGCTTCAAATTTTGTGATGGCAACCTTTTGCAACTTTGATGTGTTGTCAAAATAATGGTTAAAGTGATAAGGAGGAGATATAACATGTTCATTACATGGAATATATGAAATAGTGATGATGAAAACAATAATAATAACAATAACAACAAGAACTCTCAAGACTTTCATTAAAAAATCAGTCGACACTCAAGTCTTGAAATTGCATCCTACTCCCGTAAGAGTGCACTTGAATTCGTAAATAATGGCACATTTTGACCCTGGAAACGGAAGGTCGGAGGTCGAACTTTTCACGAGGTCACCTCAGGGCAGTACAACAGAAAGGTCTCACACAGGAGAATGTCATGATTTATCAAACAAGTAGCAGCTTAATACTTAAGAAATACCAAGCGGAATGTAGGACAGCAAGCGGTTGACATCGAACCATGCAAGACACGCATACAACTTCACGCCTCGTCAGCCCTGATTGAAAGCACCAGGAAATATTTCCATTGCACGAATTTCAATTTTTTTCTCCACCTGGAGAAGAAGAAAAAATCTCGTTTATTGTCTCCTCCATCCTTCTGAGACACTCATCGGTGTTTATCCTCCCTTGTACTTCAAGCGGTTTCTTCTCATTTGGTCAGTGATTCAACCTCTTTGCCGAAGCACTTGAGGAGAGGAAATGATCCAAAGTAGAAGCATCGAAATATTCGTGCATAGAAAGGTCGACCCAATGAAAGTATTTCGTAGCATGAAATCATGCAGAGACACGCTTAGAGGGGATGGATGGTTTTGAGATTGTGCTGGACTGAGAATAGTCGCTAAACTCTTTGACATTTCTCAGCGAATATGTAAGGGAGATGATAATGATGACGACGACGGCGATGATGATGATGATGACGACGACGACGATGGGACTATCTTTGTCGCGGAGGAATTGAGGAATAAATTGGACAACCTTTGGAAGTTCTTAAAACAGTTTTTTATTTAAATACATTCCATGAAATTAAACTCGTGTTCTTCTCAAAATTTGCAAAAACAAACATTTGTAGTTTCAATGCCAAACAGAAACCTTACAAAAAATCTTCAAAATTGGTGAGGGAAACATTGGTTTGAATGTGTGGTGGTTTAGGAAATCCAACACATTGTATCTCAAGTTTTCAGATAAATTTAATAATAATAATAACACAAAAAATGATGACAATTACAGTGCTAATGTCTGTAATTGTTGCCACACGAAATACCATTGATTATTGCTCAAGAACTTCATTCTCATGTGAAGTTCTCATGTGGATTAAGGAACATTTTGAAGAAGAAGAAGAAGAAGAAGAAGAAGAAGAAGAAGAAGAAGAAGAAGAAGAAGAAGAAGAAGAAGAAGAAGAAGAACAACAACAACAACAACAACAACAAGTAGAAGAATAAGAAGTATTGTTCAATATCTGCTGCAGTTCGACAAGTGGAAACCCGAGTGAAGAAAATAATTTCTTCCTGCAGATGGACACTGAAAAATAAAAAGTTTGAACGAAGCACCAAGAAGACTTGAAGGTTGAATGAAGAATACTTGTTCAATTAAAACATGACAGAATTAAATAATTGGTCCCAGGAAGGAAGGATTGAAACTCGTCATTTTTCAAGGAAAACCAAATCAAAGTCCTTCAAGTCATTTGCAGAACTTACATGTATGTGTCTGTTACAGTTACGTATCGGACGTTAATAAACAACAGCAGCAGCAACAACGACGACGACGACAACAACAATAACACGTATCTGGTTCGTATCTGGAAATATCCATTCACACGTCAGCTTCAGTCACGTAAAAGCAGTAGGCATTAGCCTCGCGAGGAAGCTTCATGATTTAATGAACCAACATCGAATGTGAGAGGTGTGATCAGCAGCAACCTTTAAACGTCCAGGAAATTCAATTTGCTGCTCAATTATCCACCTTTGACAAGCACATTAGTTTCGGAGTTGGAAGGAATTTTGAAACTTTTCCAATGTTGACTGAAGATGGCATCGTTAGCGGAATCTCATGAAATTGGCTTCGTTTTCTCTGCGAATTTTGAGAATTTATCAACTTTTCCCCATTTCAATCCAATGCTGCACATTGAATCGAGTGGTTGTGGAAAGATTATTTCAGATGTCAATCAGGAAATAATGATGAATAATATGATAATGATTAAAAAGAAATAATGATTGAAAGGAAATAATGATTGAAATAAAATAATGATTGAAAGGAAATATTGATTGAAATGAAATATTGATTGAAAAGAAATATTGATTGAAAGGAAATAATGATTGAAAGGAAATATTGATTGAAAGGAAATATTGATTGAAAGGAAATATTGATTGAAAGGAAATATTGATTGAAAGGAAATATTGATTGAAAGGAAATAATGATTGATAGGAAATGATGATTGACATCTATTTGAATGCCTGAGTAGAAGTGGGTTTTTAAGCTTTGAAAGTATGCAAAGACATTGGACGGAAACATGATGTTGCAATCGAGTTATCAATTCAAGATTTCAATTCATTTCTCTTTGTAAACATTTTCAAGATGACAATCCATCTTAGATGTACATCTTGTTTACCACCTTATTCGTTATGGTGTTATCAAAAATTCTCATGTTGAAACCGGTCAAGACCCACGTGGGCGATAATAAGTTGCCTCGGAATGAGCGGTGATTGGGGAAAGCCACAAATTTTCTTCCGAGTAAAAAGCCTGATAATGAGCAAGGAAAAGTCGATAGAGGGCGCATGGAAGTTCAATTTCGCGCTAAAAAATGAAAAATATTCCATAAAATGTAAATTTCTAATAATTATATAAAGATTATTTCTTTAAACCATAAAAATATATTCTATTAAACTCTATTCTGGCAAATTGACTTAAACCACCATTGGAAAGATTCATGCTGGAAGCCATCTTAGGAGCGTCAAAGTGCAAATTGTCTTTGCATATTTTATCGCTAAGTACCCGTTGGATAGATACAGCTGCAGATAATTGTCGAGCTTCTAATTTTCAGAGATGATGATGATGATGATGATGCCTAGAGAACACTTTAAAGATGATGATGATGATGCATAGAGAGCACTTTAACGATGATGATGGTGATAATGGTGGCGAAGATAGAAATGGAGCTAATGATGAAAAACCCCGGCATCGTATTGTTGAAGACAGAGATAGTGATAACGCGATGGAGACGAGGACGAAGGCTGTGATGATGATCACCTGCAGGCACTCCTGTAGTCATTGCTGACTATGAACCTCCTCAGGAACTTATCAATTGTCTCCGTGCAGGTGCGTGTCGACTTGACATCGGGCAGGAAGCAGTCAGCCATGTTCTGCCGATCTGGAAAAAGAATTGGAAAGTCTCTGTAGTTCTGAATGTGCTCATGAAACTCACCCGTGCCACTCTTATACATAGTTCGCTAAGCGTGTTAAACTCAAGAATGAGCAACAATTGCAATACTAGTGAAGGTTGACGGTGTTGATAAAAAACAACTGATGTTATAAGCATTTTATTCCAACCAATCTTCATCGGAATTTAAACGACAAATTAAGAAGTATTTTCTCGAATAAATCAATAAATTAAAGAAACTGCTGAATAAAGAACAGACGTAAAAGTCCTCGCAATGGATGCATCCAGCGTTGGTGATCCTAATAAAAGTGCTTTATCTACGCCTAAATCTTACAAGGTATGTCGCCTCTTCCATCCTATCCGACGTTTCCTGAATAACTGCTGACCTTTGACCTCCTCACCTCAGCTCTCACTATCTTCTCCTCATTCATCCTTTCTGCAGGCATCCACTTACGTTGCCTTTTATGAATTTTTATGAAACAGTACTAATGATATGTAATAAAAATAAATAAATAAATAAATAAAAAATAAAAAAAATAATATAGTAGCCTTTACAGTCTGTGCTCAACCATATCTTTCATAATTTTCTTAACCTGTTCCAACATTAAGTTCTCTCTCTTTAACAGCTCCTCATTTTCCTTCTCTAACTGTTCGCTCTTCCTCTTAAAATACTCTTCACGTTCATGGCTTTCTGATAATTCCTTCACCTTTCGAATCTTTTCGAATTCTTTTCTTTCGAATTTTTCCACCAATTTCTTAATCGATGGTTCCAGTTGTTTCAATTTATCTTGAAGCAGCAAATTCTTTCACATCATCTAGATTAGGCAAAGCTGTTTCATTTATTCCTTCAGTAATTCTGTCCTCATCACAACCATCACCAAAATCAGACTCATGATGATAACAGTCAACGTGACATTTGTGGACGTATCTAAAGCATTCGATTCTGTTTCCCACGAATCGATTATCAGGGCAGTCTCTCGACTCGGCGCACCACCCTTGTTGACGAGATATCTGTCGGAGCTGTACAGAAATTGCCAAGTCCACATTAGAATGGGAAAGGAGCTCAGCGGAGCTACCCGGGTCGGCAGGGGAGTTAGGCAAGGCGACCCCATGTCGCCGATGTTATTCAATGCTGTGATTGACATGGTAGTCAGTGATATTGATAGATCTATCGGTGTCACCGGAGGAGAAAAATCCGCTGTGAAGTGCAACTACATCGTCTTTGCAGACGACCTCCTTTTACTGTCCAACATCCAGCACGGATATTGGAATGAAAGTGATGTTACAACAACTAGAGATTTCGTTGGCCAAAGTTGGATTCACCATGAAACCAGCCAAATGTGCCTCGATGAGAACTGAGATCATCACGCGGAAAAGACAATGGATGTACACCCAGAGCCGTACCTGCAACTGCAGAGGACATCAGGGCACTCTCCATAGTGGACACGTACAAGTACTTAGGAGTTCGGATTTGACCTCGAATGCAATTTGCATCATTGGTCAACAGAATCCCAACAGACCTTCACTGGATTTCGCGGGCTTCTTCTTCTCGTGCCATGCCAGAGAGTATATATCTTAAGGACCCATCTGCTCCCCAGTCAAAGTTCATTTCCTCACCTTCGGAACAATCAGTCTCAAGTCGTTAAATTCTGTTGATGTTGCAATTAGGAAGTCAGTACGAAAATGGCTCCTGCTACCAAAGGACACTCCAAATGCGTTCTTGCATGCCCCGATCAAAATGAGAGGAATTGGGATTCTTCAACTGCATCTCTGGATCCCGGAAATCAGAATCCGTAGAATGTCCAATAATGTTCTACGACAGGCCAAAGCGAGCAATGACAATTTCTTGATGGATGCTTTGAACGAAAATACGACTGTCGTTAGCGAAGTCAAGAGATTTGGTAGGCCGAAGGAGCCGTGCGTTCCTCGTGGACTTTCAACCGCAAAGGAATTGTACAAAACGTTGACGGTTATGGGTTGATGAGATTTCCGGAAGCATTAGTTCCAAACGAGTGGTTGGTGGATGGCATCAGTAGAATTCCATCCACCCAATAAGAAACTGTGTGAAAGTTCGGTCAGCAACGCTTTCAATGGACTATGGGCCTCGAGAAGGACACCAATGTCCAACACAGTTTGCGCAGCCCGTCGCGGTGAAATGGAGTCTCTGGCCCACATCGTCCAGAAGTGTCCGAGCAGCCCCCGAGAGCCCCCGCCATGCAAGAGAGAGCCTCGAATCCCCACCGTCAAAGGGACAAGAATCTCTGACTTATGCGCATGGAATGGTGAACGCTACGTTGTATGTGACGTTGCCGTGGTGTCAGATAACTTGGGTCTTGATAGAGTTCACCAATTCAAGACCAACAAATACAACATCACTGACATCCATCGATGGATGAGACAGAATAATCCAAGACAGGATTCGGGTCAAATGGAGGCGATTGCCACTGCCTTTATCATCAACTGGAGGAGTGCAATCTCATTGGAGAGTTCATGGAAAAAATAGGTCTTCCAAAACGGTTTTTGATGTGGACTTCAATAAGAACTCTGCTGGAGACCCACAGAATCTGGAAGATCTTCAGAATCAATGCCTGGAGAGAAAGGAAAAGGAGAAGGCCAAGGAAAACATTCATGTGAAACTAATTCATTTCAAAAATTCATTTTTGTGGTTGTTTTAAGTTATAGCATATAGTTATACAGTCCTTGGGTTTTCCCGGGCTCGTTTGAGGACTTTAAAGACATTGCTGAGGATATCTGCTACTTTACTATTACCGGAAATAATTTGCAGAGGATTGATTTAATTGTGGCTTCAACAGAATGTTGTCATTTCACAGGAAAACATGGCATCATTTTGATGTGTTGACAATTAATGGAATTATTCCCTACTTGGAGCACCACAACTGCCCCAGTAACATCGTAACATTACTCGTACCTCGGAAATAGTTTTGGTCAATTTTCTTTTATGCAATGTATCTTGTTTTAGTAGCATCTAGAGTATCTAATTCTAAATGTTGTTGTAATGATTATTTAAATATTATAATCTTTGAATAAATTCATTTTGTTCGATTGATCTGAATTTAACTACCATCATGATCATCACGTTCATCATCTCATCGTCGCCGCCGTCAACATCATCATCATCATCATCGTCACCATCTAAACACAAACATGTGAACATCGCTTAGAAACGAAAGTCTCAATTGAAATCTTCGTCTGGAACTTCCATTGACTTTCATTAACGATAAACTTTCTTGTCCTAATTGCGCTGAAATGCTTTTAATTCCAGGAAATTTACAACCGAGGACATTTTTCTGTTAAATGATGTCATCATTTATTCCTTGGATTCCAAATAAGAAGTCCAACGAACGTTGGAGGGCCGAAGATTGTGCGAGTTTTGGGAGTTTGTGGGAATGATCACCGAGGGAGACTGGATTGTTCTTCAGGGAAATTTTTTTCCGAGTAAAATAGTCGCATGTTCTCGTGAGCTACTCATACGTGTGTCCGACCTAATGATGGCTTGTTATTTTCCGCCAAGAATTGTACTTTTGGTGCAAACGTGGATTTATGGAGGCACGCATAGAAAATTATATTTCTCGCCGATGAAAGTGAAATAAGAAAATGCGAAAATTATTTTATAAAACTAAATACAACTTGCAGGAATATTTTGTTGGCAAAAAATCTGGAAATGCTGTTGCTGCTTACTAAATGGCAATAGCTTTTCGTGCTAGTTGCTATAGTGTAATCGCAGTCAGGACCGCCGGTGAGCAAGTGCCCAGGAGCCCGTTTAAAAAAGACCTTTGTTTTTGCTTTTCCATTATTGATTGACATAACAGTAGGGACCGTGGCCGCTATGCCTAGTGGTCCGAAATTTCTGTCGGCGGCCCTGATCGCAGTGAAAAAGAAGTGAGTCACTTACACCTGAGACTGGGGTCCGTGCAAGGCCTTGAGAAGATGACGTAGCGACTTATGTGCAGTTGAATTTCTTGTAAGGCGTTTGGGTCGTTGTGGCACTGTTGGATGAGTTTCTGGTAGCAATCGTTGGCTTTGTCCCATTCTCTGAAAACAATCATTGATCATCTCGAGCGATCATTTCTGATCATCAATTTCAATTAACTTTTCATTCTCCAATGAAATATGTAGTATGAAGATTTATGATTTAATCCACAGGAGAGTTCAGTGACATGGAAACAAAAACTTTCATCCAAGAACACGAAACGAAAAAGCAAAAGATTTTAAATCTCGATCAACTTTTCACTTCTTTCATTCGATACGTCAGCGTCGGGTTGCCATGACAAATTTCTAATTTTAGATCTCATGCTCAGGATCGTATCGTGACGAACAAATAAATCGTGTATTCGACAAAATGTCGTACGAAGTTTGAGATCGTTTGGAGAAACAAGAAAACGGACCTCGTTAGAACCTTGCATAAACTACACGATTGCGGTGGCACAACTCACGGATTAGGAACCGGATTAAGATGGGTTGTCCTGAAAATTAAATTTGAAACAGTCTCCATTGTTTGGAAATTGATTAAATCCAGAACTTCGCCTTCGTTTCACTCGGTTTTACTTAAGTGCGGGAGTTGGAATTGTCTGAATGCTTTAATATTTCAAGTTCATTGCAGTTCGAGTATAATAACTTCAGAAATAATCTTCAGAAATTTATTGTCTTCAGCTGGAATTTTTGTTATTATATTTTTCATTATAATTAAAATTTCTGACGTTTTTACATAATTAAATAGTTTATGAAGTAAGGATTAATATTATTATAGATAAATAACTGGACGGATAGACGAAAATGAATAGGCGGCCAGGTGGAGAAGGACGGACGGACGGATGCAGGAATTATAAGATGAATCAGTCATGGACACCGATGCTTTAAGACTGAAGTTTGATGCTCAGAACGAGCGAAGTACGTGATGTCAATGTGCCTGAAGGGACTCTTAAGGAATTGAAAGATGATGCCATCGAATGGACGTTATGAGGCCCCTTTTTATACTCCACTTTATAAATAGACCTGCCATGCCTATACCGCCAATCGAATCTTCATCCGAACTCCGCTTTCTTCGTGGATTCCTGGCCGAATAAAAGTCGTTAGATTTGAAATATTAGCCAGTCTTTCAATTGATCATCGCAGCATGATTTTATTTATAAAGGGTCAACCCGAACAAGGGAGAGTTAATTGCCAACGGTGGGAGAAGAAGTGATCATTAATCACTCTCAGCCCAAACGCCCTGCAAGCGAGGAAGCGATGCAGTAACGGATTGCCTGCAATCCATCAAGTTTATTCCACTGTTTCTGCCCGCTCATCTACGTGATGTTCACTTTTTAATCTTTCGATGTTTCCTGTTCCTCTTTCGGACAACAAGCAAATTGAGCGGTTCAAGTGGATTTGCTTAAGTCCTCGATGGATTGTGTCCACCATGTTAACTTTTCATCTGACAATTCCAGTGGCAATTTGAAGGACTTCACGTGAGACATCATTTGGCCTCAAATTATAATCAACTTACTTTACATGATATTTCCTTCTCTGCATCTTCTTAATAACTTGATCCGCAATGTTTCCTGCTTAAGAGGCTGCTTTACTGAACGAAATAAAAGCGTTCGAGCAGAGTCGAAATATTTCATGGTACCACTCTTTGACTTCCCCTAATAATTCATTCTAGGGTTTTCCCGATAGTCGCTAGGCTGCTTTTGACGAAAAACTACTCTGGGAATATCCTGCCTAGAAATCAAAAAAAGTTATTCCGTTATTAAAACTCATAAATGAAATCCCCGCAGACAAAAGAATCACTTTCGATTTGATCAGAAGATGAGATTGCATATCATTGACGTCATCCAAGTGATTGCTTGCAGCACTTTTATTAAATTTTCATTCCAAATAAACATTTGTTATTATAACATAATATCATATAAACATTTTTTATCCAACATTTTGTTAAATATTAGCAGACAATTGGTAATGTTAATTGCCGGTAATACAGGTTTTATGATGATGATGGTGAAGATTATTATTATTGTTGTTATTGTTATTACTATTGTTATTATTTTTTTTTCATTATGTTTAAAGTGATGAGGAATTGAGCATTTAATCTCCTAAATGTCTTCAAAAGAAATTTAAAAATTCTAGAATGCTTACAAAGAAAGGTTTCTGAAAAAATAGTCGAACTTCGGGTTGTAATTAAAAGAGCACGGATGATAACCTCGAACGAACTCTAACGATGGATCGAGTGAGAACACAATATTTCTTCATTGCCCTTCAACAATCCATCCATCCATTCATCCACCGATCCAACTCTCCATTCAATCATTATTCCGACCGTCCACCCGATCGTTGTCATTTCAGATTGGAGGTGAAATTAGCCAGAGAACATGTTCTTGAAGGACGTGTCTTCGATTCTCGATTGTGATTGATGTTCAACTTGTTCTGCTAACCTTTGTTCAATTCTCGTGCCGAGAAGTTCAGCAATCGCTGCGTTGTAACAGAAATTCACATTGACTTTCAGAAAGATTTGCGTGGATTCCACAAATACTACAACAGATCATCATTCATTGGATATTTAGGAAATGCTTGATGGTACGAATGATTGATAGCAGGCGAGAATGAATGAATGAATGAATGAATGAGTGATACAAATGCCTTCCTTCCATGGATGATTTCCATCGTACTGCGTTGTCAAGTTCATCAATAGTTCGGCATTCCTCAATCAATGTTACATCAAGACAGAAATCAAAACCAAGTATGTATTTATGCAACTAAAATTAATCGAAGAAAACCAAATCAAAGCTTGAGAACTTCTCGTAAATGTTGTCGAATTCGTGAGCCTCGTCGTGTCACGTGGTTCAGATGATTTATTCCTCCCGACACCGCTTATGACGGACCATAAAAAAAGGAGATAACCCCACCATCGATACGTCCGCCGAGGACCTTTCTCCTTCTTTTGTCCTCCAACGTTCCGTCCATCCATCCCTCCATCCGTTTATTCATCCATTCATCCGCCACCCATTAATTCATTCATCCGTCCATGTGTGCTACTAAATCACGAAATGTTACTTCTCAATAGATTAACAACTGATTCAAATAAGCTTGGTTAATTTTTTCAAACTCCAATCGTGTTTTAAGGATTGTTTTTTACTGTTTCAAAATTATTTCTATAAAGGCATCCAAATTTTTGGAACAACTTCTAATTCTATTCTACAAATTCTAATGCACTCCGGTCAGTAGAAAAATTGTTATTGTTGTTGTTGTTATTATTATTATTATTATTATTATTATTATTATTTTACTTTAACAATATTCCTATTGGTGTACCTATTTTATTGGACCCAACCATTCTCCTCAACCTATTTTCGAATGCATGAGACAAAGTTCTGAAAGTGGATGAAATTTCAAACCTCTGCAGAAAGTTACATTCTTCTTAGGGATGTTTCTCTCTTCTGGATTTCCTTCCGACTTTCCTCCACTAAACCATCCTTCCATCCGCAATTTATTTGTTTCTCGAATTCTCGGCGAATTATCACCATTTTACTCAACATAAATCCCAATGACCTGCGTTTGGAATGACATGCATTTGCTAACAACTGGACGAATTTCATGTTAATTTCATATTCATTTCATATTCAGTTCATATTCATTTCATATTCAGTTCATATTCATTTCATATTCAGTTCATATTCATTTCATATTCAGTTCTATCAAACAAGAATTGGATCCTCCCCAAACAAGATGAGTAGATTCGATCGGGTTTCCGTCCTTCAAGATTGGAGCCCGTCAGTAAACATAGATCCGCGGAAGATCGTACACCCCTTAGCGGGCGCAACCAACTGGATTTTCCTGCTTAACTTTTAAATTATCCTGTCAATAATGACTTCCTTGTTGGAAGGGTTGTTGTTTACCAGCTTCTATTGGCTGGGTTGAGTTATTATCTGGCTACATGGGACTGGGAACATGACAACAGGTCAACTAAAAAATAATATTTTATCATAAAATATTAATAATTAATTAATAAGTAAATAATAATAATTATTATTATATTAATAAATAATATTTTATCATAAAATATTAATAAATAATATTAAATTATAACAAATTAATATGAAATAAAACGACTCAAATGTGATGCAAAGTGATTCTCAGAAAATGAAATGTTCCTTACAAGGGAGGACAATAACTTTCCTGGCAGAACTGTGCACACGAGCGCGAAATTCATAAGGTCTTCCAGGGTCATAAAACATGGATGAGTCATGGAGGTTAAGGTGCCTCATGCAATACACGTGACCAATGCACTCACGTTCGCAATATTCTAATTTGTGTGATCATTTCCTGAACATATTTCTTCATAATCTTGTATTCTTGTATTGATACCAACGTTTGAATTCTCATTGGTTAATTGAATAGTAATTTATGGAACCAATTAAAACATTTGGTAGTGCAAGTTTTATGTTTCCGGTACCACGTGATGTCCGTGCATGTTTTGCATCTTTAGAAGAAGTAAGCTTGTGGAATTATTGAACTTTCTTGGCTTTGTATCCATCCCTTCATCCATCCATCCACCCATCCGTCTCTTCATTCACCTACTCGTCCATCTAATCATCACGCACTAAAATGTTCAGAAAGATGAATTTCAAATTTCAATGAAATGTTTCAAATTTCTTCTTAAGTTTGTTTGTGTTTATGTTTTCGTTTGAATCTCCTTGTGTTTATCAGAAGTTGTTTTTTTAAACGTTTTTGAATCCCACTCTTAAAAGCTTAGGCGGCACTTAATTAATGAAAAAAAAGGAAGTTATTAAGAAGTTACTTATAATAATAATGTAGCAATATTAATAATTGTAATAATTACTTAGAGTAATAACATTGGAATAATAATAATAATAATAATAATAATAATAATAATAATAATAATATCCAGGGCTCCATTGCAGCCAAATCAAAAAATGTACACTATCAGATCCCATCTAATACCAAGTCTTTTGCATTACCTCACCTTTAGTGGCATTTCGTTAAAGTCTCTCAGTGCTTCTGACACCTAGATAAGATTTGCTGTACGACAATGGTTTTCGTCTTCCCAAAGACGAAAAGGTTGCTTTCTTCCATGCGGTATGGAGGACTAGGGTTACTGCAGCTCAGAAAACGGGTGCCGATCATTAGAATCAATAGAATGTTGGCAATGGTGGCACAGTCTAAATCCAATCAGGATGAGTTTCTGCTTGATGCTTTGAAAGATTACAGCGCAATTCTTTGCGAATACAGAAAGTTTGGAAAATCAAAAGGACCCGCAGCCAAGAAACAACTGAAACATGAAACTGCAGAGAGTTTATATGACTCGGTCGATAGATACGGACTTCAGTCTTTTTCCCAAGGGGCAGTTTTTAGTGTTTGGAAAGTGGACGGTCGTTCCAGGTTAGCGCCAAGCTAGTACATACAATGCATCAAAATCAGAGCGGCCGTCCTCCCAAACAATCTCAGGATCTCCAGGTATCATCCAGAGATAAATACTTATTGGGATTCTGGGTGTGGTACCTCTGAGTGCCTGGACCACATCTTCCAGTTTTTCCCAGGTATGGACGCAGCGAGAAGAAAGCGGAATAACAACCTTGTTTGTGAATTAGAAAAGAAGCTGACTAAGAAAGACTAAATCACCAAAGTTGAGCCGAGAATAAATAGAGATGGAAACCTCAGGATTCCAGACCTCGTAGCACGGGAAAAGGATCAGTCCATAGTCTGCGATGTCACCATCGTCTCTGGCACAGCCCAATAGACGAAGTGCACAGATCCAAAGTTCAAAAATATGACGATAAAGACGTTCAAATATGAATGACAAACAATAGTCCAGGTGGAGTCCCTCCTCCGAAGGTTTATGCATAAATGCATTCGTTTGCAACTGGAGAGGAGTGATCTCATCTAAATCGTACTCCTCTTGGCGCGGCTTCTCCAGAAGCATGTTAATGAATTTTTCAACGACAGTTCTCTCCGGCACTTACCGCGTGTGGAAACATCACAAGCGAAAAACGCAAAAGCGATCGAAAAGAGTTGGATTGTAGCGATGACACTTTTTGTGTAACGCACGGTCTGATTTTTAAATGTTGATTTGCGCATTATGTCCCGGGGTTCTCTCAGACCCAGAAGGGGGACTTGGTAAGGTTCTTGATCCGTGATTATGTTTGTTCGTTTGTTTGGCTGAGAAAATAAAGGAAGAAAAATAATAATGATGATGATGATGATGACGATGACGACTACGATGATCATGATGATAATAATCGTTTCAAATCGTTGATCTTAAAGATACTATGTTATATACATGCCTATGATATCTCTGAGATCGACAACTCGACATCGTGAGTCACCACTTCGTCCTTGAGTTCTTCTGATGGTCACGGAACCTAGTCACAGTCTCAAATTGTTCTGTCTGAAGAAAGCAGAGTGTCGCTAATTCAGAATTCAGAAATAAAAAGCAACAGTGGATTTTATGGATCAGTGCATGCTTGGATGAATCGCTGCGAGCACTTGTGGATTCATCTTTTTTTGCTGAAAAGTCGAGAGGAAAAATATATCGCAACAGCAACAACAACAATAACAACCACATCAACAATATTAATAGCGAAAATAAGACCAGCACGTAAAAGTTATTACAACTATGAACATGGAATTCAATCCACTTTAGAGAGAAAAGTTGCAAACATAACATAGACATAACGGGGTCAGGTGGACAGGTGGACAGGTGGAGATGCACTGGGAGACCAGGGATGGACGTGGCATTCCACGAGATTGAAAATTAAAGAATTCCTCCGGACGTGACCGTAATGCCTTGGAATGGCTGGAAGAAGAGGTCCAATTAAGTCCAGGATGACCTGCATCAGGAGACACGAGAATATGCTTGCGGCATATTTCTTGTTTCCATCCACTTTGAGATGTTTTCCCCAGAGTACCTCAGCATCAAGAAGCTGGAAGTACTCTCTCCCTCCTCCCAGTGAATTTTTGAGCGCAGTGGACACGAATTTTAAAACAAGAACCTCATGTCGCACAGACGTGTTGAATCGTCCAAAGAATTCTTCAAAAGCAACCTTCCTTTTTTATTCGTCCGCGAATATCCATCTTTGAATGAAGTGGCCAACTAAATGCTGAGGAAACAAAATACACTCCACTGAAGAGGGGAATTCTTTTAAAATTAAAGTCACGATTTTCAAAGTACTTTTAAACTTAATTAAGTGAACAATTGCAGGGAATGATCGCTTGATGGATGATCAACTCGCCTGCAAGTCTTGTTGAAGCGATGCTCCGCGGAGACGAGGTGGTTGCTGAATCTGATCTCCTCCAAAACACGCAGAAGGTTTTCAGAACATTTCTTTGATGGTTCATCCCAATACGCGTTTGGACATTTTCCACTGCTGTGATGAGTTGATGGATCCGCTTGACCGCTTCCACCGTTGGCTGGAAAACATGATTTCAACGATTTTAAGAACTTCATTGAAGTTCATTGAACAAGCATTGAACTCGTTATTTCACAAGTGAATTCATAAGAATTACCAACAATAACACATCCGATTTAACTTCCATGTTCAACACTTCTACATCACAATAATCCATTTAGGCGAATTTTGCTTTGAATGGCGCAAATTTGGCATCGACATCAAGTTCTCAATCGTTCTGAGTTTGAAATGATGCATTCGTGTTAATATTCCATTAGCTCAGGACGGTAAACATCCTTTGAGGAGGCAACATTTCGCCAGGTACACGGGCATAAAGAGGTAATAAAACTGCCTGATCTATGAGCAAGTAGCAGTGTCTGCTGTGCTCAGATAAGACAGTTTCCGTGTCAATTGGCAGCGAGATATACCACTTCTACAACTTGTATGGCTTGTAGAACTCCTACCATTGTACCTCTTGTATTACTTGCATTATTTCCTTCGACAAAGATTAATCAACTCAGAACACCAAATGAACCCAAATAACAGTGTTTTTTTACGATCATATTTTCCAGTGAACTAATTTTTTTTCTGTTCACAAAGTTCAATAATCTTAAGGAATGATGGAAGCCATTTTGTGACATATTAAAACCACAGCACACGAGATATTGTAAATCTTATTTGAGGCGGCTTAACATGAAACATTGCGAATTAAATATTTTGATAAATTCATCAAAACTTATCGGAAAATGCAATTTCCAAAATGGAAGTAAATTTGATTGATCCCTGAAGTTTTCCTATTCATCATCACTTTGACATGAATGAATGGAACATCTATGGATGGATGGATGGATGGATGGATGGATTGATGGATGGATGGATGGGTGGGTGGATGGATGGTGGAATAACGAATAGATGGATGGAAAGAATGCATTTGCTCCAATTCAAAAAGTTAATCTTGCTAATTTTCTGCCAAGGGAATAATTTCATTATAGCGATGATGATAGTGATGGCGATGATGATGGTATTGCCAAAGGTGATGATGATGATGATGGAGGAAGATGATGAGGATGAAGAGAACTGTCGCTGCTTCTGGGAAGGCTTAAGTGCTGTTGCGAATCATAAGTTGAGCTGCACCGAGAAGAAATGGTGCTTTGAAGGAGGCTGGACGATGGATGATGATGACGACGTTGATGATGATGATCACGGTGATGGAGATGAACATGATGATGATCACGGTGATGGAGACGAACATGATGATGATCACGGTGATGGAGACGAACATGATGATGATCACGGTGATGGAGACGAACATGATGATGATCATGGTGATGAGAGAACATCGTGGTGACCTGGATGGGGTGTTGTAGGTTTTTTATTGCTCCATTCCCTTCTTAAGAACCTCATGTTTATGCAAATTGTGAAAATAAATTATGAAATAAGTTTAATATAAAATTATTAATTTAATGAGTTAGGAATTATTTTCAGACTTTTTAAGTTACCAGTTGGAATCAATTCTCAAGTCAACTAACTTCTTACAATTTATAAACAAGCATTATGTTTATTTTAATTAATTATATTAAGTATTAATTAATTAATTTTAATTATTTTAAAACATTAATTAATCACAATTAATTATAATAAATTATAATATCATATTGAATTCTTGTTATTAACTTATTGCAAAAAGTATGTGAGAGATCGAGAGTTACACATTTGTCATAAAAAAACATTTTTGACGATTTTTCGACTGAAACTCGACTGAAGCGATCGATTATGAGTGATTGAAATGGACTTCTATTCTTAGAACTGGAGGAGGTGCGGTCAAAGGTCAGGAAGGCATAGGTGGACATTTACATAGAACAATCCAGTTCAGATGTAAAGCATCCTAGCGCACGTTTCAACTTATTTCAACTTCTTGTTTATTTCAACAAAATCGAAGCTCATTGAAGGAACAAAAAGGTGCTCGTTAATGCAGAGATTCCTCTTTATGATAAAAGTAACGGCAGTATTAACAATAATACCACTAATAATAATAATAATAATAATAATAATAATAATAATAATAATAATAATAATAATAATAATAATAATATCAATTAANAATAATACCACTAATAATAATAATAATAATAATAATAATAATAATAATAATAATAATAATAATAATAATAATAATAATAATATCAATTAATCATACGTTTAATTGATTAATAAATTAGAATTAATAGTAAAAATAAATGAAATGAAAAGGTTGAAAACATTTCATCATCATCATCGTCGTCGTCGTCATCATCATCATCATCATCATCATCATCATCATGACTAGTGACAATTCTTAAATAGTTTTTTAATGCTAGCATGTTTTATTTCGTACTTAACTACAGAACGCTGAATAATTTATGATAGGAACAGTGGTAACCAATGGCAACCTCAACGTCAACCACGAAATCACGGGTTGCGAGGGAAATTGAATGTTGGCATCACTCTTTGCCGCTTCATTGAACATCACAATTACAAACATCACACGCTCACAACCGCACAACACATACAGCGGTCATCATCACCACGGGGGCGCCATCGTCATCACCATCGTCATCACCATCGTCGTCATCATCGTATCCGTGGCGACGTCGTCATCGTCAACATCATTATCATCACCGATGAAAAGAGGCTCATCTGCGATTTGAGTAACCATCAACACCATCGTCATTACTATCGCCATCCTCCTCCTCCTCATCATCATCATCATCACCATCACCGTCATCATAGTCATACCAGTTAACTTTAAGAAATCAAAATCTTTTAGAAAAAAAAATTCGATCCTCCTTCAAGTCAAAAAAGAAATAATCGCTGACCGACCACTCGAAATTCCTTTCACTTTTTCCAGGTGTCCATTACAGGTGTCTAATACAGGTGTCTAAAACATGTGGCTGATTCATTCCACCCGTTCCTTAATGAGGGAGATTAAGTTTAAAGTTTTAACAAGGAAATCGTTACGTCATAATGAGATGATCAGTCGCAAACTGTGAATCTTTCGCAAACCTTGGATCCAGCATCACTTTCATCGTCATCGTCGTTATCATCATCATCATCATCGTCATCGTCATCGTCATCATCATCATCATCATCATCGTCGTCGTCGTCATCATCATCATCATCATCATCATCATCATCATCATCATCGTCATCGTCATCATCATCATCATCATCATCACCGTCATCATCATCATTATCATCATCTCCATGAACCACTCATCCATAAACAGCCACACGCACACACGCACTTACACGAACCAATTACTGACAAGAACACATAACTACCATCCTCGCATAACCATGACCAGCAGTCAGCCACGAAAGTCATATTGCTTAAACCTGGCTTACTGTCGGCGTATATTCTTGGATTAGTGCAGTGCTTGTTGGGGACTCCTTTTATTGCATGGACACAAAAGCTCCTTTTCATCTTTTTACGTCCTTTCTTCCCCTTCCTTGGCGGAACAATACGTTGGAGCCATGTTTCAAAATGTTCCTGTTTGGCATCATAATCTCTGAAAACAATGCATTCCCACTGCTGACCGACGGTGACTCTTTCGCTGTGAGTCTCAATTTGTAAGTATTTTTAGAAACCACGTCACGTGTCACGCTTTTTCTCGTTTTACAAAAAACAGGGGACGTTGAAAAGAGTTGAGGAGTGAAAAATAATTTCGAATGTTTTATTGAAAAAAATAAAGAAACTAATGAACTCGTTGACATGGAAGTCTTCCTGAGGAGATTTGAAAGCAAAACGTTGTTCTGAGTGCAAGGAAAATAAATTGTTTAAAAGTGGATTCCTTGACTCTTTAATTAAGAGGAGGTGCTTAAAATATATGGAAATGTTTTCAATTACTTTAATACACAAAACGGATAATATAAGTCGTGTCTTCAAAATTCTTGTAAACGAACGCACAAGTCACAAACATGCAACTTACACATGTGTAATAATCAATCATATTGTAAACACATGCAGGTGTGTACAGTAATCCACGTTAACATTCTCGCATGTGACAACTGCCATGCTGTGTTGAACAGATTTAGGCATTCAACCATTGAAACCTTCCAGGGAAGTGCTAGTAAAGAAAGTATCCAAGTGCTTTGTGTTCAGTGGAGCGTGGAGAGTAAACGAAGTGGAACCTTGGAAAGCTTTGATGGTTTCATGGACTTCTAAGCTTTCGTAAGACCGTTAATCTCATTACCGATGTAATTCTGTCCTACTTAAGAATTTATTAATCCAAATTAATGAATTTATTAAACATTATTCTTTGATTAATGAAGGTCTTTATTCCTCAATTAAAGAATTAAATCAGCCAGTAATTCTCGTTTAATAAAATAATGAATTTCTATAAATGATATTGATGCTTAATTTGACCTCACTCTTGCAGTTAGCTATGTTTTACATCACAAAAAACTATGTACTTTAGTGTATATATGTAATATATAACATGTATATGTAACAATAACAGCAATTATGTCAGCATTAATAAGTTACGTAATAATAACTAATTAAGTATCACGCATGTCACTGTCATGTTACTGTCATGTTAGTGTCATGTTAGTGTCACGTCACTGTCATGTCACTGTTATGTCATGCTTTAATGGGGTTGAAATAAAAACAGAATGCAATAAAAAGGAAGATCAAACTCAAAAAACATTCATAGAATTAATTAACCTAATGACGTCAGCAGCAACATCATCGTCACAGTCATCATCATCCGCATCATCATCACCATCATCGTCGTCGTCGTCGTCATCATCATCATCATCATCAGTGAATGTCATTAATTTAAGAGCCATTTCCAACGAAAACATGTCTTGGATGTTTGCCAGTCAGCAGGCTGAGTAGTGAGGTGAGGAGAAGCAATGAGAATGGAAACAACGTAAACCCTGAGGCCTGAGAGGATGTCATGTCATGCCGATGTCTTGTGTTTGCGTGGAAGTTCAAAATTCTTCTCTCATCAAAGCGTGTTTTCTTCTCTTTTATCGCCTGCTTCCCTCTTCCGTCCGCCATATTTTAATATCGGTCATTTTAAAGAAACCATTCCGGAGACAGACTCAAAAAAATGGAATGAAAATTACGAAAATTGTCTGAAACAATGTGCGCCATGCTGTTGCGTTCCGATGTTAAGAATTTCTTTCATGACTGGAATGATGGCAATGACGATGTTGTGATAAAGATTGTTATGATGACGATGTTATGATAAAAATGGTTATGATGACGATGTTATGATACAAATAGTTATGATGACGATGCTATGATAAAGATTGTTATGATGACGAGGAAAGTAAGAGCGATGGTATGGATGGAGTGTTAACCGAATTTTTGCGAATATTGAAGAGTTTATTGTCCTTAGATATGAATGAATTCGGTGAAGTCTAGATTAATATTATATGAGTATCACTGACATCGATGATGATGATGATGATGATGATGATGATGATGATGATGATGATGATGATGATGATGATGATGATGACGATGATGACGATGATGACGACGATGATGATGATGATGATGATGATGATGATGATGATGATGATGATGATGATGATGATGATGATGATGATGATGATGATG
>MPNW01000043.1:251386-292863 GCA_011800805.1 Hirudo medicinalis
ATGATGATGTGATGATGATGATGATGATGATGATGATGATGATGATGACGATGATGACGATGATGACGACGATGATGATGATGATGACGATGATGACGATGACGATGACGATGACGATGATATATTAACAATAATAATCTAACCGACACTTGCAAAAGGTGTAAAAGTGTTCACAAAATGTAAAGAAGGGTAAAAATAATTTCTCATTTCTTCAGACTGCTCTTTCCTGGTGACGGAGAATGAAAGCATTTGAAACTTATTTTGTTCCATAAAATAACTTAAATCACGTCCAATTATTCAAATAATTGATTAATTAAATGCAATTAATTCTTAAATTATCAAAATCTTTTGCAAAATGATTTTTAAAAATATAATTAGAACCAAATTAGGTCAATTAAGTTGAGCTGTTTACAAAGTCGAGGGAAAATATTCTCTTGACTCTCATTGGTCCAATTACGTGTCATCCAATTTTTACTCTCTCAATCTTTTCAGGTTGTACAAATATCGTAATAAATCATGAGAATTTTACCACTAAGCGTATTACAATTGTAATAAATAATCTTATTTTGTAATAATATAATTACAATGATATAAATATAAACAATAGTAAATATAAATATATTTGCAATATATAAAAAATAATATTTTAATATAATAATAATTATTGTATAATTATTTACAATGGAATTACAATTATAATAATTCTTACTACAGTGTTTTATAGCTTATATTATTTTATGATTTTGGATTGCTTTGAATTTAAAGAAATTAACTTTGTAACTCATCTTCATTTATTAATAACTAGTTTACCCGGCGTTGCTGTGGCTCAGTAGCTCTGGTTAAATGGAAAAGAAAGAAAAGAGAAAGCACACGTTTCTAATATGTTTGATATATAACCACATCAATCGAACTCACAAACATACAAATTTAATTTGAATGCTTTTCAAATTGAGAATCTTTCAAGAGCTGGTTGTATGGAAAACACACANAGCACACGTTTCTAATATGTTTGATATATAACCACATCAATCGAACTCACAAACATACAAATTTAATTTGAATGCTTTTCAAATTGAGAATCTTTCAAGAGCTGGTTGTATGGAAAACACACAAATAAGTTGACAAACCTTCATTTTATTTATGTAGATTATTACATCACGCAATAAAATAATATCGATATAAAAATAGAAGCAATATATTATTAAATATAGTTTTTATTTACATAATATTAATAATGCTACTAAAGTAATTATTAATTAAAATAATAATGTTACTATTACCTATAATACCTACAGTCAGGGCCAACAGAATTTTCGGGCCCCTAAGCGGAGCACCCACGATCTCCTAAGTTATGTCAATTTCGTAATGGAAAAGCTAAAAAGGTCATTATTGTAATATTTTAATATTTTGATACCCGGGCGTGTCCCAAAAAATTTCCGGGCCCTGGGCACTTTCCCCCATGCCCCCTCTCGGCGGACCCGCCTTTAGGTATGGTTACGTGCTGGCTTTTAAGTCTTCCTTGCAGAAATTAAATCCTGGTTGCTTCTCATAAGTCGTCAATATTTCCTCATTGCGGCCTGTATTAACAGGTCCCTCACGGACTGAGGAATATGTGAGGCTTGCATAATTTCAAAGGAATTCAAGTATTGCGAACCCACAACTTTCAAGTTTTTGTAAATATTTTAAAAAATGTTTTTAAATTTAAAATAAAACGTTGTCATGACAATCGTGTCAGTAATTGATTGAACCATCAAAATCATTCCATGTTCGATTCGTCCACCATCTTGTAAACTTTGTGACAACGACTTACAATTGATTATATTCACATGCTTGTCATATTTTTCATCATGTTGCATTCATTCAGGACTTTGTCATCGATTTTGATTGTGACGTAGTAAAAAGGTATTTTATGAAACAATATACAAGTTATTATATAATTACTTACGTAAATTATAAGTAATTTATGCAAAGTACATTGTTTAATTGTTTTACAATCGTTATAATTTAGTGAAAATTGTATAATTCATGTCATTACACAATTTAATTGTTTTAAAATTTATGTAATTTAATAAAAATGAATTTATTATCACAATTATAAACACCATTTGACCGCGTAACAAAATTAAAATCCTCTATTGCATTTTATAAATGTTGTAAACCCATTATACTCCAATCAAGAATTTGATTTTTAAAAAGAATTTTTAAAGTAGTAAAAAAATTCTCGTAATAAAATAATTACTATTATGAATTAAAATTATTATGAATGGAGTAAATCTCGTATCTCAAAACAATTTAAAAGTGAGTCTCATGAATAAAATATATTCGTCCGATATCATCCTACAATTTATAATTTATATTTATTAGTGGAGAAGTCCACGGAGAATAAAAGTCTATTTCATGGAAAATGGTTCAATGAGGCGAGACAGGGGATTGGATGTGATTGAATGTGATTGAATGTGGTTGAAGGTTGTTGAAGGTGGCGATGAGAACATCAATCATGTTCATTTGTTTTGTGCTTTCAAGATCTCATTGTCGTTGCGTGTTGCCATCTGAAGAGGTTTCCGTTCAATTCAAAAAACTGAATCCAGATGGATTAGAATGCGGATGTCCTCCACAGCTCAGATCTGGTCATTTAAAACCTGTTTGGCGCCAATAAAGTCGGATAATGTGGCGCTATAAAAATCATAGTATTTCATTCATCTAAGAACCTTATGCACTGCTATGTTCGTTTATTACCTGCTTTGTATATTTGATGCTTTGTTTCTTTCTTTTTCACATTGTCGATGCTGAATATTTCAGGAGAAAGTTGAGATTACGATAAATAATATAGTCTCTCTTGATCTTGGAAAACTTGCAATAACTTACTATTAATACTTGTTAAAGGGGAAGCTATCAAATGTTGTTATTCGAAAGTAAAAACAAATGCGTCCTTAAACTGCAAAAGTATGAAATAATTAGAATCATTGTTTGTCACAACATGAACTTGTGAAAGAATACAAAGTCATTGTATAAGGATCGATGGTTAGCATTTGTAAAAGCTATAAATAACCGGCATTATTTACAATGGCTCATAATTAATGCCGTTGATGAGAACATTTTGCCTGGAAGAACCCACCGAAGAGGAAGATGACCTGACACAAGTGCTGAATTATCCAGGCGATGTCGGGCCTGCTTGACGACAACATACTACGACGACGACGACGACAACATCAAATATCCAGGCCTTCAAAGGACGACACTTCCATGGTTCCAACACCAACCGAGGTTCGCTGGGTGCTCTTAAAAGGGAGCCCCGTGCCGTGCACGCTAGGAACCTTTGAATGGCGAGAAATGAATGCACACTCTTTAAACATTTTCACAATTGTTATATAATTTTAATGAATGCACACTCTTTAAACATTTTCACAATTGTTATATAATTTTAATTAAGTGGTATTTCTGACATGGTAGTTGTTATTGATGCCCTTGTTATGATTATTTGCTGTTGTTGCTGCTGCTGCTGTTGTTGTTGTTGTTGTTGTCGTTGTTGTTGTTGTTGCTGTTGTTGTTGTTTTAATCACGTTCTTTTGAGTAAACAACTTATAATTGTTAACTTTATAATTGCAAAGTATTATGGCTTATTATTACAATAACCATTGAAAATAATAATAAAAATAATAATAATAGTAATAACAATAACAATAATATAATTACGGGGAAGAAGCGGATGTTGTTTGTTCGCAATTGCATGTTTTTATTTTCCCGAATTATTTATGAATATTTCATTCTGATGCTCGTGTAAACAGAATGTCTCGGAAGAAATAAAAGCCTAAAATACAATATAAGAGATGGATGGACGGAAAGCACGAAGGAGAAATGAGAAGAGCAACGACCATTTCTTTGTCATCTTTAGGTCTTCTCTTAAAAGGGATTAGTCTGTACTTGAATTGTTTGTTGAAAAGATTATAAACATCAAATTAAACTTAATAATCCAGTGAAATCGATCCACATAGGATGCGGGAAGTTTTTCTTCGGAGCTTAAGGTGAAGACCTTATGAGAACCACGATTTCTTGGATTTCTAGGATGTTGTTGGGAGGAGCTGAAAAACATCAATCATGGGAACAACTTATTTTCCTCCATGTTTCCATTCAGCAGGCACACCTCTGTGATGGATGGAGGTGCAGTTTTAATTGACCTCCAATGCAAATCTTTCCTTCCATCTCCTCCCCTTAAGCACTTCCTATCTTACTTTCTTCTGAATTAATCTCCATTGGAATAAATTAATAAACTAGGAACGAAGTGCCTGCTCGAGTGGCTGAGCTGGCAAATCACTCACTCGACCAACAAAGAGAAGTTGATAACCGCGGTTTTCCGCAAATGCAGACGCTTTTTACTCGTCAATAAATCACTGGTCGAAAGCGATTTTCCATCGATCCACGGCTTGTTCTCCATCGTCAACACTCGTCTGCAAACTCTGCAGCCACATATCCGACCACTTGAAGCTCCGGAGAAGGAGCACAGTCGTCAAAATAAAGTATTTAAAAAACAAAACTCATTGAAGCACTTTGTGAATCGATCATCTGAGTGCTTCTTTGGATTCATCGCAGCTCTATTCATCACGCCGAAAGATGACCTTGACCTTATAAAATTTGTCGTTGGATTGTAATACGTTGATATTTCGACGATAGTACGACTTTAAATCATTGCCTGCCTGCAGCCTGCCTCACCAAGAAGTTTAAAAGAATTAAAATGCTATCAAAGAGAAAAAGTTCATCCAACAAATCTCATTTCCTCAAGAAATCTTTTGGAAACCTTCGCACAAGCAAATCAAAAGCTTTAAAGGCTCGGCCTCCTCTGAGATATTTCCATAACGCAGCCTTTCTTACTCCGCTTCGAAAGGATGGTTGGTTCCCATTGTTGAATTAATGTTCATTCTCCACTGCACTGATGAGTAGTGTTGGAGGGGTTTCTTCAGAAGGCATTATCATGTTGATGATGATGACGATGACGACGATAGTGATGAAGATGGTGGTGATGATGATGACGACGACGTCGACGATGACGATGATGCATATGATGGTAATGACGATGAGGACGACGACCTGACGATTCTGATGATGGTGACGGTGACGATGAGGAACGTGATTCTCTTTGAACAGAAGAAAAAGTTGAAAATATTGACCAATGATGTCTCACCAGCACAAACACTTTTGTACGTGAAAATTTACAAATTACAACTACAATTGAAATAAATTATTAGTGGGGATAGAAATTATTTCACTCGGGAGACCACAGTTAACGGTTGAACGAAAGGTGGATGAATGTGGGAGGAAATTTGGATGCAAAAATAAAATGAAATGACAGAAGTTGCTCCCCAAATGAAAGTTTTTCAATAAATTTTGACGAAACACTCTTCTGTTTCTTTTGAAAATTTCAAATTTCACGACGTTGTGCAGAAATAACTTTTACAACTTTATGATTGCCACTAAAAACTCTAAAACTGCATCCTTCAGTGAGACAATTTCAGAAGATTAACATCTTAACCTGGGATCATCTTAAAACATTGAAATTCAAATTGAAATTCAACACTTTCGTTGAAAACAACGGATTTTAATTTTTCATCTGCGATGCACAACAAAAGAAAAAGAAACACACAGGAAAACAGAAGCTTATTTTGAGTTATGTTTTTATTTTGGAGGAGGTAGAAATTCGTGAAAGAAAAACTGGGAAGATGGACTGAATGCCGAGGAAAGCAAAATGCTTATGAGACCAGCAGTGAGGTGTTTGTTATATTTTGACAACCCAATACGCTTACATCATCTCAGAATTCCTGGTTGGCCATTTCGTACTTGCCGAGAGTAAAACCTTAAAAGTCGGTTCATCACTATTTTACTTGTAAAAACCTCACTTGTTCGCAAGAAATATTGCATGGAAGAACGACATTTTTAGTATTTAACGATATAAATAGATATTTATATATGTTTATGTATGTCTATATATATTTATATATGTTTAAAATTCGTCTTAAAAGTCATAAAATATGTACCCCATTATTTTTGATGATGGCATGACGACAAGATTTTTCCTGATAAGAGGTACACTTCTTATCGCTTGGCATCTCATTATGACGTCAGCAGTCTCCCTGCAAGTCAATTGGTCAGCTTGAAATGCTTTTCGTCTTTCCTCTGGTATGTCGCTTAAGGCTTATTTGTCATAGAGGGATTCATTCGAGCATGAAGTAGGTGTTCTTGCTTCTCACGCTTTTATTTATTCTCCTCACACGACCATCCAGCTTCTTGCCAGCAATAATTCACTTCCAGAATTCATGCGGTGCAGGACACCATAAATAAACGGCCATTTTGGTCAGGCACATCTTGGAAGAAGATTTAAGTTTAGGCCTTTGATTGAAAGTCAGTGATTGAAGTAGTGAAGGTACATTGGATGCATAATCACCAAGATATATTCGGTCTTCTGGTTCTTTTCAGATCTTGGCGCACGAATGTGTCGCGTTCAGACCTGAATGGAGATATTTTGTTGAGCAGGATGTGATGGTGATCTTCTGACCGAATAAATTACGTATACAAAACATTTAAAGTCGATTGACTCTCATCAACCACATATTATCTCATTTAAAAAATATTGGTTTTATATTTTAGGTTTAATAAGTTACTAACTGAAATAACAGACTCATCGACTATATTTGCGGAGCATTAATCTTTGAAATTGCCAATATTTTTATTGAATTGACTGAAACACATAAATGTGTTTTATGTATAAACTAAAAATTACCTACAAGTGCGTAATAATAGATTCGAACAAATGTATTCACGATAAAAATATTGTTATAAATAAAATACAAATGTTCACAACTTCCTTCCGGTGTACTACAAGAACAACATTAACGTCCTCTTCGAGAAGGGCGCAATATTAATGGTGCGGAGTGGTGCCATTAATAAACATTAAGAGGTGCCACGCAAATGTTTCTTGTTTTCTCGAGTGATGTAATTGTTCAGTTAATTTTCCTATCCCTTAACTTCTAAGATTCGATTTACATTCCTTTATTATTCTTTTGACGATACTCATTGTAGTTGCCATTGAATAGTTGATAAGTTCATTATATTCGCTATTACTATCATAATTATAATTATTCATTGATTTTTATAATCAACGCTTTGGTTACATTAGCCGAATCGACAGCTGGAGTAAGATAACGAGAACCCCTATTTACTGGTCGCAGAAAAAAAAACTGAAGGATTTATTATTTCCTTGTCCTCCGGCGGCAGGAGACTTAATGATTTTCTTGAGGTTTATTTCATTCTCATAATTTGTCAGTTACTGTTTATTCTATTGCTTACTTCTTCTCTGATGTCTTAATTGTTTCCTAAGAAACGTTATCATTTTCACATATTTGTCTGCAAGATCAATAATATGAGAACATAAGACTATTTGGCTGAATGTGACATTTCCCAATGATCTCTATGAATTGAATGTCCTTCAGTCTATGTTTCTAATTGTCTATGTCCTTTCAGTCTATGTTTGTGAGACTGATTAATATATTAAATATATATTAAATCATATCTTATTTAGGAAGTTCATTTTATCATGGGAAGTGGTTCCGTTAAAAACCTGCGAATAGCCAAAATGTCATATTTCAGGTTATTTCATTTATTTTAATTTTATTCCTCTAAACCTTTCGGTTTCTATTTTCGTGGCATCATTTCAGCTTCATTCATTCGAGAATATTAGTTGCGAGTTAAGTGCCAATTATCAAATCGTTGAAGGAAAACTCGTAACGATTCCGATACGAAATAGTAAGTATTAATAATTTAATTAAATTAATAATAAGTATATTAATAAGTATTGTTTTTAAAATATAATGTTGTTAAAATATGGTGTTTAATGAATTGCTAAAGAAACACAAAAGTAAATAACAAATTCTGCTGCGAAGCACGCTAATGCCGCTCTTGAAATAAAAAGGCCTCGTCGGGTATAGCATAAAATGTGAATGAGGTTCTATATTGCACTCCTTAAGGTCCGCAACGGCTGTCTAATAGCACTTAAGGCCATCTTAAGTGGGAATTGAATGCTATATTTGAACATTTACTTCGCTCCGACGGATTAGCTTAAAGTTTTTCCGAACTCTTAGACCTTCGGAAGGGGGCGCTGTCTTCTCAAAGTATGTTCCCAGGAAACTTACCTTTGTTTGCCTTCATAGGTTGAAAATCAATGTAAAGCATTGGTCTCCGCAAACATTAAATTACCTTGTAAATTAGCATAATTATTGCTAACATTAGCATTTGGAGTAAAAGTAAATCGAAATACTAGAATCTAGAAAGTGAGCAAATTCGAGAAACCAACATCTAGGTCGTGCATGATAAGGCCAGCACCTTGCAATATCGAATAATATATAATATAGAACTCGGCTATTTAGTTTCGCATATTTCTGATTAAAAAAAAATTTTGCTCATAGGGTGGGCAAGTTTTATTTCGGTTTTCTCACGGAAACATTGCCAAGAGATTGGCTGATTGTCTGTTTCCTCCTCCTTCTTCTGATCTTCAGAGGATGCAATGCATGGATCTCCGTAAAACGAGAATAGAGCAACAGTAATTAAGCAGCTTTAAAGAGAGGAAACCAAAGCTAAAACTCTCGCGAAACCATTTGGCGAATATTTCTCCTCTTGTCGTAATCTCAGGGTATCTTTTAGTGCGTACCCTAACCCCTGCTATTTATTTGTAATGCAAATGCTTTGTTTTAGCAATTGGTAGATGGCTCCTGCTAAATGATGCCCTTGGCCCCAGAAGTCGAGGCCTCTGATATGCAACTCCGAAGAGCAATTGTTTGGCTCGCAATCTGTAGGATGATTTATGAAATAGCGAAGACGACTTCCAACTAATTTTCAATCCAGGGCCTCAATCACTCCTAAATCTATTAAAATTACATTTTCATAAGTCATAATAATTTGCTTGGATTCTATTTTCTTGTTGGAAAATAATTTTTTGAGGAAAACCTCAAAAGATACCCAAAACCTTTGTTAATCACGACCAGTCCTAAAGAATGTTTCGTAAAAAATAGATATTGAAAATAATTAAGATTACAAAAACGACATCATCACTTTAACTTCCTTGCTTTTTTCCTTTTAATTTTTTTCACCTGAACCCCCTTTCCAAACCAACCAGGAGTAACCAAGGAAGGTACCTCTTCAACCCTTCTTTCCTTTTGGTCCTCTTCCATGCTGTGATTATCGGATGCACTGATGACCTCTTCGATACTCTCGTAATCACAATCAAAGGTTATCAGGGGATTAAAGGGAGGATCGTTGCTTTGAGAATCAATCGATTCATTTGAGGGGGGAGGAGTCATGGAGGAGCAAATGGAAAACGACACAAGTTCCCTGTTTAAAGTTTGTCCCTCTGCTGCATCCTGGGGAATGCTGTAACAGGATTCAGAGGTCTCTTCTGTTATGGAAAATTCAGCATGGACATCAACAGAATTCTCATCAAATTTGTCTTCAGAACTTTCATGATCTTGTGAAGCTTGTTCATTGTTTGTTCTACTATCCATGCAATCAACCAATAAGTCTGACCTTGAACTTGATGGAGTGACGAATGTACTCAATTCAAATGCTGCAGTCTTTTCAGGTTCCTCGAGCCTCATAACCTTGATAGGAATGCCGGACGTACTCACATCCGATCTTCTCTTACCCTGGACAAAAAACTGTCTGATCTTTGCAAGTCTTATGGGTTGCCTTCTTATTTCGCCTTGGGCTTCATTGATGCAATAATGAGATTGCATGAAGCTGGCCAAAGAGTCTTCGTCGTAAGATGAAACGGCTTCTTCATCGCCTTCGGATTGCATCGAGGCACTTTTCAGAGCAAACTTCCTCCTCTGTGTTCTCATCCTGAGATCTTCTGCTGATTTTTTAACAAAACCATTAGGCAGTGGAAGAATGGCCTTGGATGTTGTGTTCAACTCATGAGGTGAAAGTGAAGTTGAGAGGTGGAAAAGTGGATCCGAGTGCCTGATAAAGAAAAAATCAAATTAAGTTTTAATAGAAACAATCCATCCAAAGTAACACTTTTAATTGTTTGCAGTCAAACCAAAGTTAACTGAACTCATTTATCAGGCTCACTCCTTGCTTCAAAATTGTAATAATTTGAGTTAACAAAAACTCACTTGTCGTAGAGAGGTACGTCGATGCCGAGGTATTTAGTCAAGTTCTTCATTACATCGTCACACTTACCTATCAATTATAAAATGCAACGTGGTTGAATAGGGTGATGTACTTTAATCTACTTAACAAAGTAGACGGCCATAGGATGATTCACAGGATGATTTAATATTCTTATTTCTGAAGTGATGAAACAAATATGACAAGGCTCAAATTCATCAAATGCATAAATAAAATCAACCTATGTTGATGTAGTTAACAATATTGGATATTATGATTCATAATCTGACATTGCCACATGCATTATGCCAAGGGCGCTCGACCGCCTAGGTTGTGTCTTTTCATGAGAGTGCGAGTGGCAAAGCAAGCCCATGACAAACACTACGTACTAAAATGTTCCTCCAGCACATCCCACAGAAAGGGAACCATCTAATACTACTACTCCTTTATATCATTATTTAAATGCACCATTTAACACAAGTACCACTATTAAAGTCATCAATAGTATAACATTGGTCGTCATCGTCCATTGCGACACCCATCACAGCATCAACAAATGAGAATTACTTTTACCATTTATTTTCAACTCGGCCTTTTTATCTTTCGGAGTCCATTGTAGGTTGACAATAACAAGTCTGGGATGCTCATCCAATGGTTTGTGATTTGCCCACAGACAGGCATACTTCTTCAAAACCTTTAATTTACATTTGAACCAATTCTTAGTTACAAGCTTTTGCTGCTCATTCAAACGTACATGTTTCAAATTTAGAAAAACTTGCAAGTATAATTTTGGCAGTCATTTATTATACAAGCAAGTTCAGCAGCATCTAACAAGCTTGAAATAACAAATTTATATTCATTCAGCATGAAAACATTGGAATCGTTTTCAATTCCCACCTTTAGACTGCTACCAAGACATAAAATCACATCAGCTTTGTTGGCAGCATTTGTTGCCTGTTAACAAAAATTTGATTTATTGACATCTTAGAGTTGATTTGTGCTTAAGTTTTATTGACAAAAGTTAACCAATAATGACAATAATAAGCACACAATATTAATCAGCTCGTAATTCTGGTTATTAAAAAATATATAAATATTTGGAAATAAACAGCATAATAATATTTTGAAAATATTTTGAAAATATTATTAACATTGTTATGAATAATAAGGTATTTAATAATCATCTAAGAGATGAATTGATGAATCACAATATATGTTGTTACTTGTTGCCAGTTGTGAGGAGATTGGAATGGACTTTTCTCCCCGAAATGAATGATCGTGTCGAGGAGGGGAGACTTGCACTTGTGACAAATGCGTCCGGTCTTGTGACGCCTCATACCCGTCCTCTCTGTGACGTCGAAGAGTCTCAGGTACTCCCTCGTAGGTTGACAGTTTCTACAAACCTGCAGCAATTGCATTTCAATAAGTGATCATACATCATCTAAAAGTCAGCTTAATGCTATTGTTGTTTGACAGTATAATATATTAGTATATAGTATATAGTATATTTAGTATATATGTATATATTTATAGTATATATAGTATATTTGCAAATTATAGATAAATTAATTGAGCCCATCTTCCTCATGGCCTCAATGCACATACTCCCGCATACACTCATAAATAATTCTCCATTGATTTTCAATAGCACTTAAACAAAGAACAATAATTACCTTTACAGTTACAATTTATGTTACTTATTTAATTAGCAGATTTAATAACAGAAGAAATTGTTGGCATATAAGAATACCAAATAGCCATACAACCTCGAGGAACATGTTGCCATGGAGTTCTGAAAGGGCCAACCTGGGCAGACCACTTCTGAGGTGAAGACCATCACAGTTCTGAGACACCACCCTCTTCACCTGCAGTCAAAGTTCACTGACGATTCACAGAATTAGTCACTGACCATTGTCATTTCATCTAGTCATTTTACATATTGAAGACTATCAATTTAATTCTAGAAAATCTCTTCCAATATGATTTTATTATTATTTATTTATTATCAACTTCGGTCAAAGGGTCTTTCGACTTCTTACATGACCGAGTGTACGCAAGAAAACTATATGTAGGTGAGGTTTGATTGATTTAAGTTAATTTCACAAATAGCTGAGTCAAAAACTTATGTTTAATGTTATCATTTTCAATATTGTTATCATTACCAATACCATAATCATTATCATTATCATTATACAAATCAACACTGGAAAACCTTTTACCAAAAACAAATGCAGTGTTTACAGGTCCACAAAATACAAATAAGGAGATGAGAAACTCACACCCACACATAATTTTAACACAAAAAGCAAACATAATTCCTGTCAATTACTTCAATTTTTTTTTCAGAAATGTGATTCAACAAAAGTATTTTATTCAAACACCTACATAAAAAGGCGTTTATGTCGATCCACACATTAATGATGGATGCACAGCAAAATTAAAAAAAAGTAGTTCCAGACTCCATTATTAGTTGATGTTTCAACAAAGATGACAAGACACACTAATTCTCACTACTGAGTAATACTCACATAGCCTTTCCTATAGAGTTCAGCAATTGCCATGTGAGTATAAGTTGGTTCAGCTAAGCTGAGGTCAGTAGTCCTGAGAATTGTGAAAGAGTTTGTGATAAAAAAACAAATTTTTGAGTAACAAGATTTTAGCTAAAATTAATAACAAAAAATAATTAAAGACTGTGATGTTTTTAATATATTCAAGGAAATGCCATTGATGCCAAAAATGTCAATAACTTTCTAATTATGAGCTGACTAAAGATAACTGATGCGGTTGTAATAATAATAATCATTCAAATCAGCGATCAGATGGAAGAATTGGCTTCATTATTACTTGGCATAAATAGAAAGCTGATTAGTCCAGCAAAAGCTTAAAATTGTAACTTCATACAATTCCATAATGCATCAACATATTCAAAGAATTCACCTGCACTCCTTGCCTTGCTTGAGTAGCGTCCACACACCCTGGGGGCCGCGATAGTCGGGAATCGAAGCAGCCTAAAGCCATGACCGACATTAAATTGGAGAACCCGTAATTGTTATTCATAATGAATGGCCGATTATTTAAACAAAATATCCACATTTAATACATCTTTAAAAAGCAATCATTAACAATTAATGAGAAAATCTAACAGTGCTTATGCCTGCCCCTGTGTAAATAACCAACGATCGAGATTCTTCTACAATTGAGGCCAATCTTTTGCATTTTCCTTCCAACTCTGATGCAACATCTTCCACCTGAAGTTGATGCAGAATCAAATTAATATGAAATGTATATTATCAAACACTGAACAAAAACAAAATGAAACATTCATGGCTTGAGGAAAATAATCAGTTCAAACTTTTCACTCTATTTCACAATTATTAAAAGTTAGGTTCACTTCTATGTAGTCTATCAAAAAGATAGAGAACAAATAAACATTTGTTTATACATATTAAGACAATAACTGATGCTGTGGCTTCCTAAATTGTTATGTAGTTTGTTGAAGAGATCCATGTGAAATGTTTAAGTATATAAACCTCCTGCTCCCTCTCCTTAACCAGCTTATTGTTGACGCTTCTCTTGCAGAGAAATGTCACGATTCCAGGATTCTTTTGCAAGGTTTCTAACTCTTCAGTAGTCCTAGCTACCACATCCTTCTTTAAGATTGATGAAATCTAAGCCAAAAATATTATTCTAAATCGTTCAATTTTTGAAAGATGATTTTAATAAATAGAAAAAATTAACTCACCAATTTTGTCACCGCTTTGGCTTCAGTTTTAGCTAACTCTAAATCGATCGAAGCAACGCCTTCTAGTCTAGTTGATCTTCTCATCGTTATCCGTTTCAAAAATAATATATTTTAAATGGTAAATGATTCCAAGCTATTAGCCGATATAATCCAGAAGATAAAGCCCCAGAAGTAGTGCGTCCTAGCAATCCAATTCCTTTATTTACGTAGCTATTTCACAACTGACCACTAAAATTGAGTCTGCTGATCCAGTAAAACGTATCTTTTCTGAAATTTCTTGAAAATTACAATTAAAATTTGCCACGATTATAGTCACAAAGTGAAATCCAAGAGGATTCATGCCACAACATTACAGTTTCTAAAAAGCACTTATTTATCCTGTGGTTGAAGCTAAACTCATCCAAAGGTTTAGAAATTATAATTTTTGATGGATACCAAAGCAAATTTTTGCTAGTACTTAATATTTTCAAGATCAATTCACTCAGAAATCGGTTTTATTTTCCTGTTCGTATAGCTAAAGCTAGAACATAAGTAATACAAGTCAGGAACATCTCAGAACAGTTAGACATCGAAGGACCTCAACATTTAATTAAAAAGCTTCCAATTCGCCATGGACGAAGACTTTGTAAAATCCTTGTGAAATTAATGTGTGAAACTGCATTGCTCACCGGGATATACAAAAGTTCACAAATAATGTTCATGGCGATAAGTTATAAAGAAAAAAATTGTTAAAACTATAAAGGTTCTACACGAAAGTTATTTATCATTTCAACATACTGTCCATAATTTTTTCATATATTATTCATAGGAAAATTAAACTATCATATCACTCTAAGCTTTTGACAACTTTAATGAAACCGACGATAAATTATTCAGCATCAAAACGCTTTTTTGGCCTAAATGTTGTTCTTCAAAGTAACCCTGACAGGCACCTCTTAACAAATCCAGAAATCGCATCTATTTTGCTTTGCCTTTGCAAAAGATAAGCCTCGGTTAAGGCTAATAGGTAACGCTTACTTTTATAGCATACTCATGCTAATAATGCAAATCGAAAACTTCACAGCAGTCTCCCAACCAACCAGTCACCTACTCCGAAATTTACAATTTCTGCAACGCCATCCTCTTGAAAAATATTTCTTAACTTTAAAGAATCCATCAAGCTTGCTGAGCCCCCCCCCCCGATTTCAAAACTGCAGTAAGCAAAGCCATTCAAAAACAATAACATAGAAGTACAGCTATCAAATTCATCCATCCAAGCATCTGACATTGAACTTGGGCTAAATTCTTTCATTCTAGAGAATGAATCCTGTTTCTTTTGCACTATCTTCCAACCAGTCTGGAATATCTTATCAATAAGGAATATCAATATCTTCCCCCTAAACGTTTCATAAAAATTAATCCATAAATCTATAATATGCCAACTCAATGCTTGACAAGCAGACTTTGAAATAATTGGCAATATTTCAAGCATCTCATAAGTCAGCAATTAATTGCAAAAAATACAAGCACAAATTGCAAGTACAACTGACAAATTATCCATGCAACTAAAATGAAAGATAACGGAGCAAAGGTTATTTTTTTATTACATGAAATTCTCAGGCAAAAACTGCTCCTTGCCAATTTATCTAAATTTAAAATATATTCAATGGTTAATTTGTAATAAACTAATGTATGAGTCTTTTAGGTTTGTCCAGCTGTATTGGTCCAGATTCAACTAAAAATATTATTGAAAACTTTATAAATATAATCACTTCGAAACAAGGAACAACTTTTAAACGATAACCCACATCCAGCTTTTGATTCCTCACCAAGTTAGGATTGGAACAATATTCTTCCAATCTCTTCAATAATGCCAAATCATCTCCATAAAGATGTTCAGCTGTAAAACAAACCTCATATCAACTTAAAGAACTCCACAATTTAAACTCGACACCAATGGCATTACCAGACACTCATTACAATGCACTAACATCATCAATGTCATTATAAAACTTCAGTAACAACCTCATTAAAAGTAAAAAAAATGAAATGCTTCTACCTAATTTTTATCTTATTAACTCAGACAACAATAACTCTACCACTCACCATTAAATATTTCAGGATAAACAAGCTTGTTTGGGCACAAAGGATAACAGCCACAATAAACTGCTTCCAACCTTAATACAGCAAGATATTAAATAATGACGACTCTCAAATTAAAGACAAAAACCAACATGGCCACTCCAAAGAACTCATGATTAGCTGTGGAAACCACAACATCACATTTGCAAAGAAGTTCATGATATGACACTTTGCTTTCAATAAAACCCCAATGCTTTATATGTGTACTCAGAAGTGACTTGTATTTCTCAAATAGATCTGAAATTTCAAAAGGTGCTGGCTTTAAGTTAATGTTCATAACCTAATCAAAACAAACCATTGGTGTCAGAAAAACTTTGTCCCAGTATATAAACATTGAACTTATTTTGATTCGAGTGGAGTCGACCAAGAACATCAAAAAACATTTCTGGATTTTTGTCATGCTCCCTGAACCAATACAAAAATTAAACATAAAATGAAAAACCTGAATCACAATAAATAGAAATTAGTATTAACCATCTGTGAGGCCAAACAATATTCAAAATGTCTTCGTTGGATGAGGATAAAATCTCTCTATTCACATTGATTGGAAATTCAATTGGAAAATACAACACACTACATTTTGGAGTGATCAACTCTCTGATGTCTTTTGGTCGATAATCGGGCATTAGTTTGAGGAAGGTTTTTATGGAGTTCAAAAATGATGACTTGTTGAATTCAGAGTTGAAAATGATAACATCAGCAACCATACTAAATAAAAGGTCATTAAATTTTTATCAAAAAATAATAATGGATATGAATAAATAATGAAAAATAAATACCATGTAAGAATTTGATTATAGCCATATTGAAAATCTCTTTCCTGTTGCTTCCTGATTGGATAAACCAACTGATTTTCATGGAAATAAACAATTTTTAGCAAATCTCTCAGATCAGATCTGAGAGCTATTAGTTCTGCTAGGTTAAGTACAGAACTGCAAAAGAGAACTCTGCAAATGTTCAAGGAGTAATTTGAATCATAATAATCACATGATTAAGAAAGTAACACAGCAACCGCAATCAAACAGATCAAAAATGATCAAGAATGAATACCTAAACTGGTGTTTTCTTGGAATAACTGAGGAAAAATGAAGAGCACTTGTCCTTGCTCTCCAATGCCATTTTTTTGCTGTTTGTGTGAAGAGTGAACATTCAGAAACATCCCTAACCAGGAGATCAATCAACTGCTTGTGTGAACCTCCATAAAAAGGTTCTATTAAAAGCACCCTTCTGTAATATATGTATATACACAAGTTTTATATATATATACACACACAAGTTTTGTTTCTCAATGCACTGTCTTTTTGGAGGTGCCTTTAATATCACAAGATTTGACAGAAGCATTATTCTATAGAGACTGTACAACCACTGAATCAGGAATTACAGGATGACCATCAACTGTTGATACAAATTTACTGGTGCCAACCTTCATACTGACTTTGATGGGAAAGCTAACACAATTAAACAAGGATAAGGTGCCATTGGTGAAATCTTTCTGCATAATAATGCAAGGCTTTTCTCGAGAGATTTATAAGGCTTCATACAGTTTAAGCCTTGAAGGACAACGTTCGGTGTGCAAAACGTCTGTGTTATCATAAAGAAGTCCTCTATTCATATGAATCTGATGAGTCCTCAAATGTTCCTTAATACTGCCCCCTTGGACATGCATTGTCAACCTTCTTGCCAGTATTTTTCTTGTGTGTCCAATGTAACAGTGCAGTGTATCATGTAAATCTATAAACAATATTGCTTTGTTTTACTTTGTTGGTACAATTGGCTGGACTATTTTTCATGATAAGGTTATGAGTAGTCAGATTGTTATAATATATAGAATTTCAAATTAGAATTTCTTTCTATAGGCTTCACTTTATCACAAATTATTTTCCTAATGATGTTTTCTTCTATCTTATAATTTGCATGCATCTGACTTTTATAAAACAATTTGATATCATGAGCAGAATCCTTCTTTTGAGAACCATCTCTTTGAGAAAATCTAAAGTTCAAATATTTGTTGAGGCAAGAGTCAAACACAGTATTTGTAAATCCATTATTATTAATAAGAATATTATTATTATTATTATTATTATCCATTATCAATAGTTGTCGAATTCTTTGAATTTCATCTTTTCATGATGGTGATATTAAAGACACCTCCAACAAAGACAGTGCATTGAGAAACAAAACTTGTGTAGTATTTGGAAAAACTGGAGTCTCAGATGTTAATACCGTTTTATAAATAAAAGCACCAAGTTTAATAAGTTATAAATACCACCGACTAACATTATCTCCAGGTATACGATTTCTCTCACAAATAGACAATTTAAATAAACAGTACACCGAGCAAATTATTCACAACTATCAAATAAAAACATCTCTTTTGAAGATCAATCTGTTCCCATGCTTCATCTCGTCAATCGAAACCAAAAACATTCAACCACTTTAAATATGAAATATGCTCATGTCATTTGTAATATCATAAAAAATTGACTAACGAATCCATGATCCAAACGAACGTCAAAAACCCCCCTCATCTCGATTCTCCAATTTCACCCAAATATTGAAGTTTATTTCAGTTAATACTTTTTAAAAATTTGTAACAATTACTAATAACAAATTAATTTACTTAACCCGAGTATTATTGTTTGTTAAGTATGCGTTAAACACAAAGAAATTGCGTAACTTTACTCAAGACTAGAAATAAAAGTAATTTTTATTTACTTTAATTGCAGTTATAATTTAAAAAGTTTACATTTAATTTAAATAAAAATTGTTTTGTAAAATAATTAATTCTCTTTTAATATCATTGTTATTTACAAAGCATCGTTTCCTACTTTCGTTAATGAGAGTATTTGAGCGGGATTAGGCTTCGATTTATTTGAGAAAGATGAGCAAGGCGCACCCTCCAGAGTTGAAGAAGTAAGCTCGAGTTTTTTGAACTTGTAAGCCCTCAATCGATGTTATGACCTATTTATTTATTTTTTAGGTTCATGGATAAGAAGCTCCAGCGTTAGCATTTTGATTTGATTTTCAGACTTACATTAATGCGGGTTTACGTTTTTTGCTTTATTATGTTTCTAGTTCGCCTTAATGGCAGCAGAGTTGTTACTGGTGTTTTGAGAGGATTTGACCCGTTCATGAATCTTGTGATTGACGAAGCATTCGAAGAACTTAAAAACGGCGAGAAGAATGCTCTGGGAATGGTGGTAAGTATTATATCAGTCACCACTAACATGGTTTAAAGAACGTTGACAAAACGATTAAAGACTTAATTTTGAATATCTCATTCTCAGGTTGTCAGAGGAAACAGTGTTGGCCTATTAGAGGCTCTTGAGCGAATTGGATAACCACAACTAGTGGCCGAAATGACTGACTTGTTGTATTTTGCTTATGTATTATATGAATGTGGACAGTTGGATTGGTTCAATTCTTTTCTAGGTGTTCAGAAAGTTACAAACCATAAAGTCTCGTTGTCTATTCTCCAAAATAAAATTTGCCTTAGTTACCTGTAGCAGTTTCATGAGGGGTTGTCTGGAAACTCCACTCCACTATAAATATCAACCACTAAGTTACCATTCCATAAGTTTATTGCAAATGTTGGTTTAAGTGTATTAACACATTCCAAACAAAAGGCTTGTGATGACCTGCCAGATTCCTCCCAACACAATTGTATGCAGGTGTTCCTAGATTGAAATCAGTGGCAAGTGCCATCACCATAAACTTGGGTTGGATGTACCTCATCTGGATATGTGGATTGTAACATCCTAAAAAAAAGAAATCTTTCACTGTAAAAACAATGTTAATTTTTACTTTGCATTGCCCTGTTAAAGTGCCTGACTTCTGATGGGTTTACGTTTTGTCGATTATGTAATAATTTCAATTATAATCAAAAAAATCAGGGAAAATGATGTTAAAATTTGGTCGCATATAACTCATCATCAGTGGAACCAATTTCATGAACTCAAACAGTAGATCAAGGTTCACATTTATACACTGATATGCCAGGTTGATAGTGAACGATGATTATCAATTTAACTTATGTACATCTGCAGAAGAAATAAATGTTTACTGAAGTAGAACAAAGAATCTCTCAGGCAAAAACTGAAGAGAGAAACTAATTTTATAAAAATTTTTGGGCAAAGAGCTATTTTATAATCAGTGACACTAATTACAAAAAGCTTGAGAATGGTTGTGTTGTGGCTTGCATCAAAGCACCAGGCACGTTCATAACTTAAACACTGGAAATGCAGCTGTATAAACCGTTCAATAATTCTTGCGAGAAGGGAATGGACTAGACAATTAATAACAATGAAGAGCTCTTGATGCTTACACACGAATCATCTAAAGATATAAAAACAAAAACATTTATATATATAACAATTTCAAATGGTCAACTCAAAAATGATACCTCGACTGAAGCTTACTGCAAACATTCATTTCAGAACAATAAGAGTTTTTCAAATGATTTGCATCCATCAAGTCATTTAAAATGTTTCAAGGTTGCTTTTCAAGTAAAAAACTCTATGAAAACTGAACAAATTAATCTCCCAGGTAAACAGAAGTGGCATGACCTGCTTTTACACAGTGACTGAAACAGCCAAAAAAGGAATGGAAGAGATGAATCACATAAAAGCTAGTAACATCAGATGCAGGTCCTTTGCAGAAGAGAGGGTCAGTCTTCCATGAACTTATAGCACCCTTTAATTTAACTCTTAAAAATAGCAATACTTGAATTTACAATTTTAAACAATTGTCAGGGTGACTGAAGTCATTGTTAAACAGCTGGACCAACAAAACAGAAATCAGAGAACAATGGACTTGTTAGCTGGAATTCCAAGTGACATATCATAATCACCAAATTTCTGCTTGTAACAACGTGAACAGAAGTAATCTGAATTTGCAGTTCCATAAAAAGGACAACCCTCAGTTTTGCAAGCTGTTGTCTTGGAAATCCAAGGTCCAACATTGGTTGCAACTGTTGTCGAGTGGGAATGGCAGTTGTTATCGTCAAAAGAGGATGAACGGAAGCCATTGTCCCATAGGCGTGATTTATTTGCCAAAGGATCTACCAGTTTCTGATTATTTTTGCCCAAAATGCAGCCAGAACTTTCATGAGAAATGATTTTTGATTGGGAGGTTAATTTTCGTATCCTGTTTCTGTCCTCTGGTATGCCATCCTCTTCATCTTCATTATCCTCCTCTTCAGATGCATACATAGTTGCAAGAGGCGAATCTACAGCTTGCAAGTGCTTCATTCTCGATCGAGCATATGCAGAGCTCGGAGCATCGGTACTCCTGATCGGGGAGCATACAACTTTTCCACTCATCATGTTTGTGCCGTGCTGTTTACCAATGTTGCTCTGAGGAATGATCCCCATGGGACCGGCATAAGAAGATCCAACATAAGAAGTTCCACTTGGAGAAACAATGCAGTTTTCCCTGAAGTTGGATTCAAATGATTTGTTAAAAGCTGCAGCACCAGAAGATGAAGTGATGACATGACTCTTCATTGACTGGAAAAGCTGTGATGGTTTTTGATAACAATTGACAGAAGCAACATTTTGCTGATGGCTAGAAGAAGAAACATGTTTGTAGCCTGTAAATTGGGAATTTACAGAATTAGGATTCTTTATCAGTGGCAACTGAATAGTAGAAGAGGAGCTTGATGGAGATGAAGATAAATACTTTGATTGGTGAGGCTGTGTTGCTTGCATCTGTTTGCTAGAACTCATCTTCAAGGTCAAGTCAAGTTCTTCCTGCTTCTGGCGTTCGAAGCAATCACGACAAAGATAGCTTGTCTCCGCACAAGCATCCATACCCATACATCCAGCATTAATGCATTGCATAGTCACAGGTTTATTGGCACTGTTTGGATAGAGGGAGGATGGCTGAGGAAAACCAGCCGAAGTTTGGTGCGGGTCAAGATGGCAGGTGGTTGGCAAGGAGCTTTGATTTTCCCTCCTATCATCTTTTTTAAACTGCTGAAAACGTTCCTCAGCCATGGCAAAATATCGACTGAGGATTCTATCCTGGTTCTCATCCCTCTTGTGATAAAGCCTGGCACACAGGACTCTATCATGGCACTTTAGCTGAGTCAAAGGTTGATTATCTTGTTTTGACAGAGAATCTGCTATTTGGGGCCTTACATTTTCACTACTTAACTTAATCTCCAGTGATGATATAATCTCATTGGTGCCCTGGAGATTGGGCCTAATCTCAGTTTTTGAACTTTCACCACTTTGACACACCTTTGGGATTCCAGGAGAAATAGTTTTGCATTCTTTGTTGTCCTCCACACTCTTGGCTTTCTTGAGTAAGTGCTGACTTCCATTTGAACTTTCACATTTCTTTTCATTGATTTCATCTGCCTCCTGTTGTCCAGAAGCACAAAATCCCATTTTAAAGGTTTTACTGATTCTCTTCTTGATAGATGATAATTTTTTGCTTTTGCTTAATGACTTAGCAGCACTGGAAGTTTGCATTTGACTACAATCTGCATCAGACTTGGAGCTTTCAACACTGTTTTCCTCTGGACTGCTCTGTGAAGAGCAAGTTCTTGTAGAATTGCCAGTGCTGTCCGAAAAATTAAAAGCAGCAGAGCCTGACTGGCTGCAATCATATGTTTTGTCCTTGGTACTGACCTGAGCCTGATCTTTTTCTGCTTTCTTATCAAGCTTTTGCTCAAATTCCCCAGCATATGGAACACTCAAAAACTTGACATCCATATAGGACTGAAGTAGTTTGGAGAGATCCTGTTCAGTCTGTTGAGCAACATTGCAGTTGTCATCTAAAGTGCTCCACTGAAACTGTGGACCAGGATCATAAGCAAAGTGAACAGGGAGAAGTTCAAAATCAGGATCAACAAGGGGCACAGCATCTGTTTAATGCAAATATTTTTTCTGTAAAATGCAGGCTATAATAAATTGATAACGTAAAATGAAAATAATTTATGTAAGAAAACACCAGTGCGGCTAAACACTGACAATAACAAAACTTTGTTAAAAATGATATCAATACAAATCAGCTCAAGTATTACAGCATTATTGCATTACAATGCAAGATGCTCAAATTAATTTAAAACAAATCAAATATTACAGTTTGCATTGAAACTATTAGACAGTTTAAACCTATATAATTTGAATGTTAATATTTTCACTTTTCTAACCTGCCAGATTTGTAGCATCTTTGTCATCCTCCATGGGAACAAGAGCAGAGAAATGTGCAGCATCATAAGTAAGCAGAAGTGGAGACTTGCGACATTCGTTCGGGGAACACTCAAGAGGTAGGTAAATGCCACCAAATGAAATGGGAGCAAGAGGCTCTCCATTTAAATTCTTCAAGATGGTGTCAGCAATTATAATAATTGTCCTCTTCAATACGTGAGCCAAGATGAAAACATGGAATTCCTCAAGACTTTCGTAGAGAATTTCTTCCATCTCATCACATTCCTCGCATTGTCTCTGCTTGCTGTAATTATAAGCTTTGATAAAGCTTGGAATTACATAAATTAATAGGTTAACATTATTAGATAACATCTGAAGAAATGACTAATTTATCTTGGCAGTAATATATTTGAAATGTAGGGTACATTTAAGAAAATTTGAAAATAGCTTGCAAATTGATATTCAATTGTTCAGAACTGCAATTGAGCAGCAATTAAGAACCAAATTATAATACTGCACATATAGGAAATACAAAGGGAATGCCCTGCAATTGCAAGAATTGCACTACATCGAAAGCCGTTCGATCGGCAACCCGTTCCAAATCTGCCTTACCACTGTCTCCCTCGAAAAAAACATCAGATGGCAATGTAACTATTATTCATCGTTCAAAACGAATATTTATACATACATCTAGTGCTTTGTGATCTCAAATAAATGGTTGTCTTAACATTTCATTTTGATGTTTGTGTTCCATGTAATTTATTCACCTCCTATGTTCTATCGAAACAAACCAACAACAAACCAATGATTAGTTTCCATTAAATTGCAAAGATAAGCCTTGCTAATAAATCTCAATAAACAGCAAATACCTGAACCTGCTGAGGTTACTTGATGCCTCGCAAGAAGGTTGCGAGGGGACACGTGGTTGGGTTGAAGCCAGCTTTGCCAGATTGTTCCATTCTTCCATCCACTCAACTTCCGTGAACACTAGTTCTGACTGTAGAGGAATTAAATTGAAACGACTTTTTAAAAGCATTAATAACATGCAAATTCATCGGATTAATTAAGAATTACTAAATAAATAGAAAGTGAGATTTGCAAAATAATGTTTAATGAGGGCAGTTTTTAAATAAATATGAAACTAAATTGAAATTCAAGTCATTAAATGATGCGAATAATTTTAGCATTTCCAAATACTAAATCTATCTCTACTCTCTTATTATCCACAATGAATCGACGCGAGTGGCAATTTAAAAAATAAAATGCAAACATCGTCTCGTTTGCCAAAAAGAGAAGAATGCACGTTTATTCGGAATTATAAAATTTAGCCGACTCAACGAGAAAGCCAACGGTTGTCTCATTAAGGTACGTCGTTATAAATTCTGGAACTCATTAGTTTGCAACGGCATTGCAAAACGTACGACGCGATTTGTTCGATTATTTAAATCGGTACGAATTTTCTCCGGGTTCGCATCTTCTACTTGCTGGTCGGTAGGATGCAGACAACGGAAGAACAAGCGAGGAGACGCAAGTGAAAATTAAGAAGTCATTTTTAAGAACATTTTTGCATTTATAAAATGCTCTTGTTTTTGTTCTAAGTAGAGCTCATAAATTTTGGTTGTATTTCTATTTTTGTTCGAGCAAAAAAACGCAAAGTAAGTTTAATATTAATCATGAAATTAATGTATTTGAGCGATATTCTCGCAATTAGCAGGCCTTTAATCATGTTATTTTTCAATAATAAAAAAAAAAGGTGAAAAGCTATAAAATAAAAGATCAACAAAATCAGTGGCATTTGATAAGCAAGATTAAAGCTCTAATTGGTAAAACTAATTACTTTTAAAGGTTTATAAGTTCCTAGCTCAAAAATTGAACTTATTTATGTGCCTGTTACAAACTTGCATTGCAACATGAAGTGATCCATCTTTTTGTCTGCTGACTGCACTTAAATGGAGACAGGTGATTACATTGCTCGTCATAGATCGTTACTATTACTTGCTGAAAGCAATCTAGATGCAGGAACATCAAAACATGCTTGTTGCTAGATTCCAGTTTTTTTTTAAAGTTTTTTAAGTTATAAATATGATAAAGGCAGGATGTAATGTCTGTCATTAAGAGACATTACATAAACCTCAGAAGCATTTAGTGAAAGGATTTTAAAGCAATTTTACTATTTTAAAGAAATGCTTTTAATAATTCAGTTTGAAATTGTTTTTGTAATGCTTTCATGGTTTGAGCATTGTGCATGATTAGATGTAACCATTAGTTATATGCACTTGAATTCATTGCACTTATAACAGTGTTACAACTGGATATTATTATGTTATTATTGTTATTATGTTGTTGTTGTTATAACAATACAATTGACAGCAAACATATTTGTTTTTAACTGCACCAGTTTCAATTGTCTTAGGACAACCCAAACAATCTTGTCAATTAAGTTATCAAAAAGAAATGTTATTTCTTCGTAATTAACCGACATTTTTACATATTTAATCAGATGCGAAGGTACTACCCGGGCATTTTGAACCCCTTCCCAAGGGCCCTTTCCGGTGGTTCAGACTGGGTTGCGACCACGACTCACAGCGATTGTTGCCCATACCAACGCATGCAGGAACTTAATGCATTGAGCTAATTTATCACATTTGCCATGACACGACTAACAAACATCAGTATGTCAGCATCTTAATTTAACTTATGTAATAACACATTCATTTTTTGTGTCGTAAAAACAAAATAAATGCAGAATTGAATGAATACTAACAAAATAATTAAATGACATGGTTTTGAGAAGATTTTGCAAAACTGAGTGAAACAACCTGCTTGTTGAGAATGGTTTGATGCCACCTCCATCTTCTGAAGAATGCATTCTTGAAAGGAGAGTTGCACATCATTTTGCTGAGTGCTTTCCTCAGAATGAGTCGACTGTCGTGAAGTCCATTGAGAGCTTGGCACCGTAAATAAAAAACAAATACAAAAATCCCTCCTGGATCTACATTAAGCAGCATTCCATTCTCAAATATCACGATTCGAGTGATGATATTTCTTGTAATGATTGAAAAACAGCAAAACAATTAACTCACCCAATGAGGCAGCATGTAAAAGACAATTGCCATCTCCTATAGTCACCAATGGAAACAATCTTCGACAAATTCCTAAATCCACCCACCAGTTTAAACGACCTTCGAGTGGATGATAAATACTCTCGAGTTCAATCAATTCATGAAGAGCATAAATATTAATACAAGTAGAACTCCCCTTTGAAATAGTTCAAATAATGCCTTAAATGTGCATCTATTTCATTAATATGTAATCGGTTAATTTTACGTAATTAATCAATGATACGAGACAAATAGTAAATGTTTCTAAATTTTTTAGACAATTTTTGGAGCAAATAAAAACCACAACTGTGGAGTCTGTCACATAAAAGAAAATTGTTTGCAATGTTTAAAACAGGTTTTAATGCTCAACCGATCAAGAAATACAAATCCACTCAAGTGCTTTAAAACAAATTATCACTATCAACAATAACAGCTTCATGGCATCCACAAAAAGAAGAAAGAACACCTGCATGCTCCAACGAAATGAGGGTAGATGTTTCTAAAAGATCTCTCTTGAGAAAATCTCTAAAGTCTGGAGGATATGTGTTTATGTCAGGCAGGATCAAGGTATACTGTGGAGTGTCAACTGTGAAACAACTCAGAGGTTCCTTCTTGCATTCGCCATTCTTTTCCTCCGAATATGGAGGCTGAACAGTATCTTCTTCACTCAACTGAGAAATGCCCCTCTTTGTTTTTCGACCTAAGGCAAGAAATGCACATTACAAACATTAGTTTAATAAAGTTTAAGTCATTAAAAAAAATGGTAAATAAAAAAAAATAGAAGTCTACTGAAACATTATTGAGTCTTCAAAATTAAATTTGATTTGATTCATTGTATTAAGTGCCAACAGTAGGCATAACTAAAACACAGTCATAAAACAATATTTCATGTACTCACAATGTTTTTATTATTAAAATCACACTCATATATAAACCTCTCATTGGCACTCTTCACAGAAGTTCAGCAAAGATTCATAATATCTATCACATTATTATGACTAAAATATATTTCGATGTCAAGTTTTAATTTGAGTTTATTTGAATTTAGAAATGATCATACCAAGGCTAAGTGTACTGTATGGTAGCGAGCTACTGGTGACGTTATCTCCATTTTGTTGAGTGAGATTTCTAGGCTCAGTGCCATTCTTATTTATTGCAAAGGCTTCGTTCACCAGTTTAACAGAGTGTTGATCCAATGAAGAAGTAACTTGTTTTTCTGTCATCAACATCGTTCCACGCCACCCACATATAGAGACGTATGGACAAATTTCAGTCTCAATCTTTGAAATATAATGTAAATGAAAGCAATTACGATTAGACCACGAATATCTAAATAAAACGCATTCATCCGCGACACTGACCCTAATGTAAGTCTTAACACAATCGGTGCGAACGAAGGAAAACCTAACGATAAAAATGTCAACAAAACGGGACAAATATAACAAAATCTGACAATGCGCTCCAAGTACTTATTTATTTTAAGCAATAATAGTGTCACTTATTTTTTCAACCTCACACATTACATGCTAACCACACATGTAACCATACATAATTAACCGATTATTAGTACATGTGAAACTCATAAAAAATTAAATATCAAATATATAAAATTAATATTTTACATTAAATCTATATGATATATATTCAGAAATGAAAGCAGACGATTGGTAATCGAGCGGCATTAATAACATCTACCAATTATATCATCAAAACTATTCAATCCTGTTATGCATCTCCCAGGGAGATTTGCGGAATTGCCTGTCCACTCTCAATAAGCCCGGAAGTTTCTTACAAAAGCCCGATTCTTTTAAAAATTGACTGCGGCAACCCAAGCTTGGATGGTTTTCCAACCTGTCGCCTCGAGCAGCTTTAGCGTCTTGCGATTGCAAATATAATTTTCAACAAAAGAAAACATGACCCCACTTCTCCACGATATCTAGCATTCGCCAAAGAATAGACTACAAGATATTCACATGTGGTCAGGTCTCTCTTAAACTCAGTTAATCACCATTATTGATTACGTGATCACCAGAGATCACATTTAAACAGAAATTTGTCACTGGTGAGTGATGTAAACCAAAAGCCGGAGCATTTCGGAAGAGTCTCGCGAAGCAAGTAAATGAGTTTGTCCTAACGTTGAGTGGCCAGGCTATCCTTCCTGAGGTTCTTCTGTTTAAAAATGTGTTTTATTATACTTAGATTTACAATTTTGATTTTAAGCTTACCAAAGTAAATAAATAAAAATAAGATAAGTGCATTTTATATATTTAAATTATGTTTTCTTTTTCAAATGGTTTTAATGCAACCAATGCCATATTTTATGTTATCTTGAACAGAAATATAAATACCACTGTTCACTTAAGTTTAAAATTAAATTTTTTAATTTTGATTTATGTAAATTATATCAAAAAAGTATTCGTATGAAATCCAAACGTAAAACAAAATTTATATTTACACTTCCATTAAGTTTTACACCTGCAAATTTACTTACATACAAGAAATTGATGCACCGTTGAAAGCTGCCGTTAGTTGCATTTTTCAATGTGGGATGATTTACTAAAATGCTGAATTTTTTATATTTGTTTTCTGTAAAAGTCACTATTTCAACAACAAAAAATTAGTTGCTCGTTATAATATTTAAATCAAATCAATAATTAATTATTATTTATTTAGCTAGCAAGATCAAATGGGAATATTGCAAAAGCAGAGCCCATATGCCCACATCTCTTTCATTTTGTCAAAGCTTGATGGAAGAGCATGCATTCTCAGTTATGTGATTGGATTTGCATGGTTTATGGCTCTGGCCCATCACAAATTGAATGCTCCTACCTATTTCTCTGAGAATGCTCTTTTGCCAGGTTTGAATATACATTTTCTAACTATTAATTATTATTTTAAATAATATATATTTGTTTATATTGACAAATGATGCCATTCTTAAATGACCCAATATTTTTTGGTTGATTTGTGATTCCCTCTCCCTCATTATACATATTCACAAAATGTTTGACCCACAAATTGTCTCTCCTTTGCTTGTTGGCTAGAAATGACCTAGCTAGTTCTATGCATCGTTGCTTTTTATGGAATTCTCTGCATCACAAATTTATACCACTCCCCAACCATGATGCATGATGTCATTTATTGTCAGCCCAGTCATATTTATTAGCAATTCTTGTAAACATTATTCCATTTTTGATCATTTGTTATTATGAAATTACTCCTTTTGATGATTTCAGTCAAAAGTTTGATTTTTCCAAATTTTGCTTATATGATATTCTCTATATTGTCATATAGATGGCACAACTAACTTTCTATTACTTGGAAAAGTTGGTAAGAATTTCTTGAAACTATTGTTTTATTGTTGATGTTTTATTCCAGGATTGGTGGAATCTGAGTTTTATTCTGATTATGGAGCTGAAGGGTACAACAAGGAATTGAAACAATTGCTAATTGATCAAGAGAATACTGACAAAATGTTAGGATGTTTTTTGTGGAGTTTGCAAGTTTCATTGATTTTCAATGAATCATAATAGCTTTCACATGTCTCATTTTTATGTAAAGCATTTACCATTACTCAACATATTCTCTACATAAGAGTTTTTTTTAACTTAAATGTTGAACTATATATATTTTTATATTGGTTTGCTATCTTAGGTATGAGATACCAACTGGCTGGCTAACACAGAAATTCCAAAGTTTGGGCATTGACACATATGTTCAAAAGTACTCTTTCAGATATCCATTTGGGATCTACCAGGGGAGGGTAAATGTTTAGCTGAATGTTCAGTTTTATCCACTTTATTACCAAGTTGATTTCTTGAACCTATTATTCAGCTTGATTCTAAGCTATTTAAAACATAGTTTACAAGAATCTGGCACCATTTGAGATTTAAATTTGTAAACAGTTTTCAGAATAGATGTACCAGTAGATGTGCCAATGTACCAGCTTTCTGATAATGATGAAACTTCATTGGCATTAAATCTTTCACTGGATATTAATATCATTTAGATAAGCACAAATTTATCTCTTACCAACTAATTGCCTAATAAATTATTTAAACATTTGATAAGTGACTTTCTGAGTAATTTGACTTGATGTTAATTTTGTTATGCATTTGGTTTTGGAAGTGAGAAGTTGCGACTTGATAATTTTTAGTAATTTCAGAATTTGACGGGTCGAAATGTCTACGGTATTATGAGAGCCCCGCGATCCCCAGGCACCGAAGCCCTGGTCCTCTCCGTGCCATTTAGGCCGGAAATCTCGAAAGAACAGGCAACTTATCCCGGAATAGCTCTCATGCTTGCTCTTGCCAGGGCATTTAGAAGTTGTTGATGAGTCTAAATAATATTTAATTACCATGCTTAATGCCAATGTAATTATTACCCTTATTATGTTTGCATCTGTTTTTATTAGTCATGTTGACAGTTTCAATGTCCTCTTACTTATTAAAGAAATTCCTATAAAATATTGCATCAATATTGTTAAAGATGTAAAATTCTACTGAGCTCTGTCACCTAACTATGTAATATAACTCTCTAAGAAGTTATTCTTAGAAGTGGCTTGTTGGTTTAATAGCAATGATGATAGTTAATTTACATGGCATCGTACGCAATTCTCATGATTTAATAATGCTTTCACAGGGCACAGCTACTGGGCAAAGGACGTGATATTTCTTGTGACTGACAACGAGGAGATTGGAATACAGGCTTGGTTGTCTTCGTACCATCATGCACCTAACAAGTGTTAGTCATTCGGTCGTGCGACTTTTCAGTTTACGAGTGCCTGAGCTCATGCCCATTTGCCTAAATTGCTGAATTTTTTAATTGTTGAAGTTTTAAATAATTGCATTTTGTTTTTAGAACAATAATGCAATAACACGTGCTCTCGGTGATATGCAAACATTGTTTTTGATCGTGTGGTTAGATGTAGATAAATAGATTATTGTAGGTGGAAGTATTTGTTAAGAGCCTGGATCATCTAGAAGGTCCATGCATATTGATGGTTGACAGTTGTGTTTTACAAGTATTCATTAAGTGAAATGTAAATTTTGTGAAATTCATGAAAGCATGGAAGTGAATTTATTTCAGACATATCTGCTGGAGTATTGCCAAGCAGATCTGGATCCATACAGGCAGCCATCAATCTTGAAATGCCTTCTGCAAGCCTTGGAAGGGTGAATGTAAAATTTGAGGGACTCAATGGAAAGCTCCCTAACCTCGATCTCATAAACACTGTCGAAAGGCTGTTTATAAGGGAGGGTCTGAAGATTACCATTCAGGAGAAGGTGTGTGATGTTGTAGCAATTGTAACAACATAATACATCATTGAAACTATTCCATGTTGTCTTCTTTCATCGAGCTCTTTGAATTGTTCAAGAGTCGAGAACTGGGAATAAATGAGTGGTCGAGGTACCTCCACTCACTCAAAACCATGCTTTCCATGGTCTGGCACCAGGCTCCTGGCACTCCTACTGGTAACCATGGTTACTTCCACAAATACAACATTGAAGCTGTCACCATACAAGGAATGAAGGGCAAAGTTAAAAAACCTTTTGAATTTTCTGACACTGGAAGGTTGATACTGTTTTTCACATTTGAGATCTATTTTTATATTTATTACTTGATAAATAACTTTTAAATAGATATTTGGTAAATTTAAACATTTTTATTCAAGAGTTCTCGAAGGGATTTTCCGAAGTTTGAACAACCTCCTGGAAAGATTTCACCAGTCTTTCTTCTTTTACCTTCTGCCATCCCCCAACAGATATGTGTCCATTGGAGTTTACATGCCTCCCTTTGGTGTGATGGTCCTGCCCATTGTCATCAAAATATCTTTTCAAACAATTGGAGTGCCTAAAGATTTCTTGTACAAAATAGTTAATTGTTGATTATTAACAATGGTATTGTAAATTATATGAGAATAAACTAATTTTGGGAGGCACTGGATTAATTTTGATCTTGCATATGCCTACCAACATGTACTTGGAGGATTGAACTAGAATGAAATACTAAACATATCCTTTTTTCCTTGACTGATATTTAGGCATTGGCTTCCTGGATCAGTTTGTCAGGAGATCCAATTGCAGATGAGACAAAGAAGGGAAAACATGAAACAGAAGGACAGTTTAAAAGCGGTGAAGAGAATGTGACAACCGAAGTCACCGAGCAACAATCAAAAGATTCAAATCCTTCTCCTGACAAACCTGTTTCCTCAGTTATTCCTGATGCTGAGGTTTGTTTCAGTTTAATTTCTCCTGAAAGTGTTCAACAATCTAATCATTCTTCATGGTCTTTCAATTCAATTTCAGCCCAAAAGAGTTGAAGATTTTGTGACAACTGAAGTTGTCGAGCAACAATCAAATCAATCTCCCGATGAATCTGTTTCTGCAACCATCCCTGATGATGAGGTACATTTCCTCTTAATTTCTCCACTATTGCTCAAATACGTTATATTTTAACTCATATCTTCAGTCTCAACATTTCTTTGAAAATAAAATAGAACTTGTTAATTTTAATTCTGGATGTTGACTGTGCATAAATTATAAATTTCCAGAATCAAAAAGGCTTGGATAAATTGTCTCATGTTACTGTCTTTTTAATATCTCTGCTTACTGGTGTTGGCTCCTTCTATGCTGCTGACTTCTTTGTTGAATCTGCACACAAGTTTGATCTGACTCAGGAGGAAGGACTTGCCATAGGATTCCTCGTCATACACGTTCTTGCGATGCTGCAACCATTTATATTTAAGAGGTGAGATCATACTCGTTGTTATATACTAGTGATCATTACTATGTACTTATGGAATATTTACTCAATAGTCACAAAATAATATCAGTTTCTCAGATGCAGTTACATAATTCTGATGCTGTAATGATACCATGATTATTGCACTGGCATAATATGTTGCAATAACTTCAATTGCATCAAGCTCATATACATGATTGTGAAAGTATCAAAGAATGGGAAATGATTTCCAAATATTTGATATTTCTTCCTCAGGCAAGTGTTGAAAGGCTTAAATGGTACTCTAAAGTTGGACAGAAATTTCCTCAACTGTTTCACTCTTCTCTTCTTCGGAATTTCCATTGGAACTATTTCTGTCATGAATATATCCATGGCTTTTCTGGTTGCTGCAGCTTGGGTTCCTGTGATTTTTGTCAACAAAGCCACAAATTTTAGGTGCATTTTGCAATTTTTACTTCTAATCAAAAGTTGTGATGCTTTTGGCAATTAGCATTCTTTTAATAATCTTTTGATAATGGTTCCTAATGTTGCATCACAAGGATGAAATATTTATTTTGCATTTATACATATATATTTGCATTTATATATATATATTTGCATTTATAACATATTATAAAGATACTAGAAAAATTACTGCCACAATATTCACTAATTGTAGGGAGTGTTAACAATAATTTGTTTACCTTTAATAATTTGTTAATCCCCATTGTATTCATCACAGGTCAAATAAGCCGCCCATATTAATTTTTTTCATACCAGCACGTGCAACCTTTGACTTTGATAAAATTTGATAACTTCCAGGTTGTTGGCAGTGCTCAAGTACTTGGTTATCATTTGTGTCTCACCTTTTAGTCTGCTGTTCATTGGATGTATGGTCAACCAAGTATTGGCAGGATTCAATGACAACTTAGTAACTCTTTTAGGAAAGGCCTGGACAGATCTTCAAGATGGATTGATGCTCTCTGCATTCCAGTTTTATTTGTCTGATAATTGGACATTCCCACTCCTCAATTTTGTGTTCCTGCCCATTTGGTCCTTGTTTTGGTTTGTTGCCACAGTTGACTGAAATAACCATCAGAGAGCTCTCAATTAATGTTTCAAATTTCGACATTTCTTTACGTTGAGAATTTAAATCACTTGCTTCGATGACAATGTTCTCACAAAAGTTAGTTTTCTGTTAAGCTGACTTTCAGAATATTCAATTTAAGATAATCATTCACGGTTTTTCAAGCGACGTGGCTGTTCAACAGTTGATTGAGAAAAGAAAATAAGTGTTGATTGGACACGTTACCAAAGACTAACTTGGAATCGTTGTCAGTGGGTGGCTTACATTGCTTAAACGAACTCAAACCATAGAGTCACAATCCAAGATTTTTAATCAAACCAAAGTTCATTAATAAAATGAACTAGTGTTCAAGACAGTCAATGTCTTTAATCAACATAACATTTGGTTGTCTTCATTCATGAATAATTAGCAAAGGCGCAATCCTCAACGTGGCCTTTAGTCAAAATAATGTCAACGATGAATGCAGTCGTCCACAGGCAGAGATATTCAGATTCAGTCAATTTTGTAAATTAGAGGCTTCCAATGAGTTTCAAAGGTTCAATGATTTATATTTTATCACAACCAGGTTTTTTTACTACAATTAGATCATTTATTTAAGCTTTAAATACTTATAATCAGAACATAATGCAATAATTTGCTAACAGGACTTTAATGTTTCTCCCATTCCATTGCTAAAGAATTCAATTAAATGTGTCAATGCTCTAAGATGAACTGGAGGAAGATGATGATGATGATGAAGATGACACTGTTCTTGTGCGCTCTGTGGCTTTTTGTGTGGCAGCTGTGGCTTTGAGATGGTCCCTGAGTTCATTGCTGTAAAAATATTTTTTAAATATTTAAGATATTGCAAACAAATCACTCAAACTAAAAATTCCATTTGAAATTAATATCATGCCCAAGGAAATAAAAAACAGGATGGATGACCAAAAATCTACCAAAATTATGGTGATTAGAGACTTACGTCAAGCCTCCAAGACCGATGGAAGTGAAAAAGTTAATGGCGAATCTTGTATCTTTCGGGTTACTCTTTGGGAATATTTCTACAAACGCAGCTTGGAGAGTTCTGCTCAGATGAAAACATTGTTAGCTAAAAAATCATTACATTCTTAGAAATCAAGGAATTATATCACATACTCATCCTTGAGTCTTTGGTTCAACTTAGAGAGACCCATGTACTCCGACAGCTCTTGGAAGAGAATTTTGATGAAAATTCTACTGGAGGAAGTTGTGTCAACCTCATTCAGTTTTATACATTGCAGGACCTCCCATGATATGGCATCAGAGTGCAACAGGTGTGCAAAGAGTTTGGCAACATTCCTCAGCTTGTTTGTTTCAAGACGATGTGCAGTGTCATACTGCTCCTTGAATATCTTCTCGTAAGGCTCGACATACTTGTTGTCGAGGTTGCAGAACCTCTGTAAAAATCATCGATTAGTGTCTGCTAAATAAAATGATATCCATAAAAAATCAATCCTAAGTCGTACCTGAGCAAGCAGTCCATAAAATGCTATGTAAGTCCTTTCTTGGGCAGAACAGTCCATGATCATGTTGCACAACTCATACTACATAAAACAATTTTCGTAAATCAAGAACATCAGTTAATGTGAATCAATCGAAGTAGTCAAATATTTTGTTTCATCAATGACATCCAACCTCTTGTCCAGGTTTTAACTGCATCTTCAGCAGTTTGTGAGCACATTCCTCATAATCCAGACTGGACTGAATAGTGAGATAAATAGTCCTTCTCAGAGTCACCAGGTTGGTTTCCGTCTTATCGGTGATGAGATCATTATCACCTCCTGGATATGCAACCATTAAATTTTGAAACCAATAAATAAAATCCAATAGCATTGCACAAAAGTCAAAGTATAAAATGCTAAGTTTTTTAACCTTCTTCACCATCATCTTCACCTTCTTCAGATCCCTCATTGGAATCATGCTCATCATTTTCATCATCTTCACCTTCTCCAAAGAGCTCTGCAAATCAAATTTGTGGCTTAAGTCATAAGCAAATACTGACTGACAATAGCATGTCTCTCACCATCCTTGATGGCCTTGTACTTGTTTTCATTGTCTCCGTAAGCAGGATCAAATTCAAAAACATCTTGAAACAAATTGAATTCATTAAATCAATTAAATCATTTCATTAAGTCATATAAAGCATCGAAACTCACTGAGGCGATCTTCAGCAGTTATCTCATCTTCGAGTGTTACCCTGTGCATGTACTGATCCTCGTCCTCAACCAGCTCCAGCTCGGTCACTACGGACGGATAATCCTTGTAACCGTCCTTCCTGATTGCAAACATCACCTCAATCATGTATGTCACTCTCTTGTCGATCGTTGCCTCGTTCAAAATATTCTTCAGACTATCAAAAATGCCTGTTTGCAACGTTCAATGAGTTTGATAAAAATTGAAGAACTTTCTCTACCTAAATGATGGTTAATAATTAACTAATTTAAACAATTAAAAGACTTACTCATAGTCGCAGTGGCAGAATCGTCTGTCAATTTTCTGCCACACTCCTTCAAGAACCCGATGGCCACTTCGACAGAGTCGTTCGTTGGCTTTTCAAGAAGCAAGATTAGAATCTCAAATGGAATTATCTCATCAACCTGTAACAGCAAGTCATTTAGCATCTTGGATTGAGGTGATACATGATAAATATATTCATAAGCAATTGCACTCACCACTTTCTGGTTGTACAAATGTGCAATGAATCTGGTTGATGACATGCACAAGGATTTTATATTTCTCTTAAATCCTCTCTTGAATTGCAGGACCAATCTGTTCAACAGAAGCACACCCACCTGAGGAAACTGAAAACAAATCAAAGGGACAATGTATGCATATAAATGAGTTTAAATTAACTTCACAATATTTTTTTTACACCAAAATGTAAAATTTTAAGTCAAATGCATTCATACAACATGTTCTTGTTTGACTTACTTTGGAGTTTACAACTGCCACTAAAGCAGCAAAAACATGAGTAAATGTCAGAGACATAGATTGCGCCTGCATGATGGATTTCACCAACAGACCCCTGAAATGCAATTCCTACTCAATGCAAACACTCAGATTTAATTATTTCAAAATATTTAACTCACCGGCCCCTGACAATATTCTCCTGGAAAAGTTCTTTACATATTTCAATGACATTTGAAGCAGTGACTTTATTAATCAAGCCATGTACACTTTTTTTCAAGGCTTCCCAAGCAATCCTCTGATACTGTATGCTGTTTTTATCCGTTATTTTGGCCTGCATCATTCTTAGACGAGCTGGTGGAATGTAGGCTCCCCCAGTTTTTGTCATCAAATCGTCATCCAAAACGTTTTTAATGCTTGTTTTAGACTTCTTTGTAGCCCAATACTTATCAATTTCATCTTTATTTCCTTCATCTTTTTGAGGGTCTTCTGTTTTTTTCTGGTCGATTTCTTCACTTAGTCTCCTTTTTTTATGATGACCATCACCAGACCTCTCATTGTAATCACGGCTTCTGTGGTCATTTGCCCTCTTTCTGTCTTCGCCACGGTACCTCTCCCTACTAAGAGACCTTCTCCGCAATTTATCTTCTCTTTCATATCTCCGGTCTCTGGAGTCGTCATTCCTTTTTCTGTGGCGTCTTTCAACGCTTCTACTTCTACTCCTGTCACTCGAGATATTCTCCTTATCCTTGTAAATTTTTGAAACTTTTGATCGAACTGGATAATCCCTTTCAACTGAACTTGATTCACTTCTACGTCCTTTTTTGTCAGGCATTTTCGACAAATAACACCAGTCTAAGTTGGTTTATGTTATCGTTCTTAAACGAGTTCAAAACAAAAGATGATTTTTATTTAACCTTTGGTTATATATAATTAAAATTATATACAATTATACAATTAAAATTGTTTTATATAGATATCAGTTAATTTTTATATTTTAAACAAATTAATTTTACAAATCATATAATGTTTATCTTCGTATACAAACATCTTAGACTCGAATTAAATGAAAGAAATAGATGCATGTGCCGAAATTTCTGGCATTGAATTATTTCTGTCGTAATATTCAAGCACTTGCATTTTAATTTAAAATTGTTATTGTTGAGAATTTCATAAAAGCAACCAGCGTTTCATAACGGCTAAGGCTGGATTAATTAACAAAATCAATGTCATCGCTTTAGGATGACGAAAAAATTTTGATTCATTATGCGGGGGCAGATTGCGTCAGTTTTTTCACGATTTTTTTCTAGGGGGCACTGGCAGACGCCAGTGCTTATTTGATCAACTTACCTATACACTTCACAGGTCTCTGTTTTAACCTCTTAAAAGTTGTTGTCAGGAGTTTGTATTGCTTACTTAAACAACTTAAGCAATTGATTGTGCTAATATCGTTACTTTGAGCTCATATTGTCATATAAATGTAATTAATTTTCTTTTTAAACTCTAAGTTAATTTACAATTTTATTCTATAAAATAACAAAAATATTCACTGTATTCAATAAAAGTAAAACATAAAAAAATATCATAAAAATTAAATTAATTAAAAATAATTTAAGTAAAAAAATTAGATANAATAGGTTGCTTTGGTTGGAGCAGATATTTCGATTTTAGGAGTTTTAGAATTTAAAGTGGTTAAAACCTCTTCCTCGTCGAAGGAAAACTGATAAAAGTCATTCAAAGAGTTACGCCGATCTTTGTCATATTGTCATATAAATGTAATTAATTTTCTTTTTAAACTCTAAGTTAATTTACAATTTTATTCTATAAAAATAACAAAAATATTCACTGTATTCAATAAAAGTAAAACATAAAAAAATATCATAAAAATTAAATTAATTAAAAATAATTTAAGTAAAAAAATTAGATATTATACTATATTTCATATACATGTTCTTTTATTTAATGAGCGGCTAATGTCATATTGTCAAAAATTACTGTTTCAAATTACATTCATTGGCAAATAGTATATTGTCGAGTAATACTCACAAATTAAGTTGCCATTTTCTTATTGCATTCGTCGAATGTCTGAGGAAAGATCCGCCTTCGACTGTTCCGATTCAGCTGCTGGTCGAAGAATTTCAATTTTAGACAAAAGTGAATATAATCCCAAAGACTTCAATTTGAACCTGATAGGGGCGCGATTCTTTGTAATAAGAAGATTTTCTGAAGATGACATTCACGCATCCATAAAGTACTCGATATGGTGTAGCACGGAATACGGAAACAAGAAACTCGACCTTGCTTACAAAGAAAGCAAGGGTAAAGGAGAAATATTCCTTTTCTTCAGCGTCAACAAAAGTCAACATTTTGTAGGTGTGGCACTCATGACTTCTGCAGTAGATTACAATTCATCATCAGAAGTGTGGGCACAAAACAAATGGAAAGGACAATTTTCTGTTAAGTGGATCTATGTTAAAGATGTTCCTAACAGTCAGTTGCGTCACATAAGACTGGAGAATAATGAAAACAAGCCTGTCACAAATTCGAGGGACACGCAAGAAGTACCTCATGAGAAAGGAACTTATGTTCTTCGTGTCATCCATAGCTACCGCCATACGGCTTCAATTTTAGATGATTTCCACATTTACGATAAGATGGAAGATCTTCAAAAAGCGAAGATCTTCAAAAGCACTTAAATGGCTTTTTGCGATTAAGAATTTTTAAAACATTCCTTGATTCTGTTAAATAATTATCCTACTTGAAAAAAACTTGATCAGTTTAAAAGTTTACGCAATAGTTCATATTTTATACTTATTATCTCAAAATTAATTGGCAAACACAAAACTTTTTGAAAATTAAGTATCGCATGTTTTGTTAATTATACAATGTATGGTCCATAAAAATATCTTGTGGTCCGAGTTTCAGATACCTCACCAAAGTAATGCTTGTGCACCTCCTTTATGCGGCTTCTCTTGTTATTGACGATGCAATATTAATATTACTTAGTCTGACATTGTCTTCATGTCATTTTCATTTATCCACTCTGACGTTTTGTAAAGTTTGAAATTGAATTTTTATTTTTATTGTTAAATAATACATTGCTAAACAGTTATTATGTTTAAGTCCAAATCATCTTAGTTATGCAACGGACTTTAATCAAATGAATAAATAAGTTGTTATGTCCTGTTTTGAACTGTAGGGCATCAACAATGTAGAACTGCTTTGAAATAAAAAGTAGATGGACTTATTTGAACATGAAATGAAATAACGTCTCGATCGAAATCTCATTCACTTCTACATTTCTTCAAGACCCCGTCTATGGCTGCAAATACGTTATTCAAGGTAGCCCAGTACCAGTCTACTCTATTTTTCATGAGCATGGGCTTCAAACTTTCTTTCAGCATCGATTTGTAGGAGTTTCGTGATCTTATTGGAATCGAGGCCAGCATCCTCACGTCGGGATTGAAATGCAAAGCCTGCTGAAGTCTTTTCAGGGGATCTTTCGATGTTCCAACCTTGACTCTGAATTTCGTGTGCTTGCTGACCTTCATGGTAGGGCTGGGAATGTCTGAAAACACGTAAATGAACCCTGCAACATCAAACTTGTTTCCTTTATCGCTCTGGTCATCGCTGTTGTAATTTAACATGGGTTCTATGTCATCAACTGTGAAACTTGCTGCGTAAGGTTGGTAATAAGGAGAAGTCGTTATTGGGCTCGGTGGTCTCTCCTCTTCTGTAGACTCAGATGCTTCTTTGTTGGTGGTTGTGGATTGTTTAGGGCTTATGTGCTGTGATGTGGATGATTTTGGTGATATGGTCTGAGGAGCTGTAGATTGTGAAGGTGTCAAAATCTGGGGACTTTGTGAATGTGAAGATGATTGTTTTTGGTTCGCAGGTTGGGGAGTGGGCAGGGAAGGAGATGTGGATCGTTTTGAAGGAGGAAGTTTGATTTCGTTTTGAGGTGTAGCAGAGATTGAACTTTTCTCAAGAGGATCTTGAGTGTTTGAAAGATTTTTTGAGCTATCTGGTTGATTTGGTTTGAGACTTTGGGGCGATTGTTTCTCATGACTGGATGCAGTTGGAGATGTTGCAGTAATTTTTTGTTTATCCGAAAGGGATGGCAATTCAACACACTTCTTAATTTCTAAGGGCTCAACAGTAGCGTTGGCTGGCTGCGAGACCTTGGCTGAACATTTTGAATCATCCACTTTTGTCGCCGTTGACAGGGCATTGGAAGATTGATGTTGGGATGTTACAATTTCTTTTGGAGCCGATGAAATATTTGTCTGGGAAGAGCGATTCGGTGAAAGATTGTTTTTCGATTTGTCAATTGGGAGATTCGACGAATAGGTTGCTTTGGTTGGAGCAGATATTTCGATTTTAGGAGTTTTAGAATTTAAAGTGGTTAAAACCTCTTCCTCGTCGAAGGAAAACTGATAAAAGTCATTCAAAGAGTTACGCCGATCTTTGTC
>MPNW01000043.1:294197-321862 GCA_011800805.1 Hirudo medicinalis
AATAGGTTGCTTTGGTTGGAGCAGATATTTCGATTTTAGGAGTTTTAGAATTTAAAGTGGTTAAAACCTCTTCCTCGTCGAAGGAAAACTGATAAAAGTCATTCAAAGAGTTACGCCGATCTTTGTCGTCATTTTCAGATTCAGAAAACATGGTATCGCGAAAAGGTCTGTTGATCCTGTCGAGGACATGTTTGCCGATCTCTAGTGATCCTCCTCCAAGTCTCCAGTCTCTGAAACGTTCCACATCTTCGTCCACTTCCTTGCTGATAATTTCGTACGAACATCCGTGTTTGTTGAGAAGCTTTACGAAATCCCTCGCATCCTTTTGACTTGTGATCGGAAAAGAGAATTTATCTTCTTGTTCTTCGAAGATGTTCATGATTTCTTTGTCCATATCATCTTTCGTCACGTTGTTATTCATTGTCAGAATCGTTTGCTGAAACTCCTGTCAATTATGCAAGTTTATTTAGTTACACGAAAATGAACTATTAGCATGAAATTGTGAATCAACTTGGTGCACAGAAACAAATAATAAAGCACAGAAGAAAGTAACAATTACGCAGAGTTGTTGCTATCTTTGGCATGAACGTTAAATGGACCAAAACTTTCCTACGCTTCCTAGGAGCTGCTTCTGGCAGAGCTTGATGGATGCTAGCTGTGCAGCAGGTACAAACTGCAGCCAACAGGCTCAAGAATATTCACAACCATCATCATTCTCATCTTTCACTGGTCAAGCAGTCACTAACAGTTAAGATCTGTTGTTTCGCGTAATCGTGTCTATTTCATTTCATAAGCTTGCCCTCCATAGGCTGCTAAATGCTTTCAAAACGTTAAACCCAAAAACCCAAAACTTAAAGTTCAAGTTAAACCATATTAATGTCGCCAGTGTTGAAATAATGTTTGAAACATTATCGATCAATTAATCCTTCAGGTTCTTAGTCCGGAGTGTATTTTTATGTAAAACTTTTATCGGATGTTAAAGCCTCATTTAATATAACTTCTAACCGTCTCTGGTCAGTTAAATCGCTGAGAATAAAGATATTATAATCAGACTCTTTGTTGACTCGACATAAACTAAATGAAGCTAACTCGGAATGTTGGGTTTGAAGTTTGAATTTGTTTTTGTCTGAAATGCGATGCGACTTTCGTGCTGCACATGCGCATGCTCTCATCTCCAAAACATTCATTATTATGCAAATGTGTCTCTTCAATTATTCCAACCATCCGCGGTATGAATCTACAGGCGAATACAAGAATAACGTTTTATGGCAAACTGACGTCAAAAGATTTCTTCCAAGCAGAGGGGAATCAAGTTTTCTCAAGTCGTGATCACGTCTCAGTCAATGGTGAACTTTGCTCTCATTACCGCTAGAGATGTTGAAAATAATGACATCGAATTGATTTTATTTCTTATAATCATTTTAGCATTTTAGACTTTCAGCTAATGGTGAAATTCCCTTAGTTAATAAAGATGTAAGAGTGAAATGTTGTAATATTAACTAAATAATAATGTCATTATTTATTTACGTCTTTTAATAATGTTGTTGTTGAAATATAATATTTATGAATTTAATAATTCAGTACAAAATCAATTTGTCCGTTTTAAGCCCTGGATACGGAGTGAATAATTTTTATCGTCACGATGGGCGATATATCTTACACGGTCGAGTTGCTTTGATAGAAGAGGATTGACCCTGTTAAATGCTGTGCGCGCCAGTATCTGTTTCAGCCATCTCATAAATACACTGCCGACGATATCCTAATCAGATAGCTCGGTCAACCATTGTCCCTTTCCGTACGCATGACTGGGTCGACGTGTGTTGTGACCGCAAATAAATACCAGCCCTTTGAATGCTCTGTTTTTATCTTTTGGATATTTCAGGATGGAGTTAAATGTTAGTTAAAAGTACGATTGATCCAAACAATAATTCATTTTAACAAAATAAATTTTAAAGTAATAACAATGAATTAAGAAATAATTATAAGTTTTAAGCGGACAATTGTAGGACTCATTATAACAAATAAAATATTTTACAACTTAAAATTACCAGATTACACTTGGATGAAAACAATGATTTCATTTACTACGGCTTCCTTCATCGTTTAGGTGACTTCATCTGACAGTCAGTAAGCAGAAAGATTCATTTCAGCATCAACAGATGCTCGGAACGTGTCTACTTTTAAACAAATCGAAGCACTTAAGATTTTTATGTTTCAATGCAAGTGTGACTTCTTTCCTACAGAGAGCAAGAACAACTGAGGCATCATAAATCTCAATGAAAACAAACCTGACCTGGCATTTTCATCGCCATTTCGGGCGGGATAATCCTCAGCCTTTTACACGAAGTTAATCTCCGCTCACAGGTGACCATTCGAAGAAAAGGAAGATCTTTCCCGTGTCTTTCGAAAGGCGTTTCTGTCTCGAAGTCGTGTTGCCTTCGGAAATGAGATTTCGGCGCTAAAAGATTTATAAGATTAAAAAAAAAATGATCTTCAACTCTTCAACGATTCTCAGGATTTAAAAGCAGAACGACGAAGGGTGACAATAAATATTAGCCACTTCAACACCCACTCTACCATTGATATGCTTGAAAAAGGCTGCAGATCATTTATTTGAGGGAAAGAAGCATGTGGTGAGAGAAGATTTGATCGCTTATTTACGATCTTTTGCACTTAATTAAGAGAAATCCAGGCGTCGTGTAAGGAATAAATGTCCACAATGATTCATCGGTGCCACGCGGTTTTTATTTCGAGGCAATTAATTACCTCCACACTCAATTCCACCGTCATGAAATCTTTCTTTATAAACCGAACCCCTCCCCTTCAAGAGGAGGGGGAAGTGAAAACGACCTTTGACCTCTGTTGATATTGTTGTTGCTTGGGTCTTCGGTTCTGGAGTACACATTTCCAGGACCCCTGTCTCTCTGTCTGGTCGTTATTAGTGATCATAAATTGATTGCCATGACAGCACCGTTATTAAATCCGAGTAGATGACGCTCGGGGGAGGATCGGGGAGTTGTATATGGATGAGTCGTACAACACCACTCTCCCCTAACCCACCGCCATCTCTTTCGTTCTCTTCCCCTTGATCTTTAACTCATCATTTTCTCCGGCTCGGACAGATCCATTTCCGCCAGTGACGTCATCGTTGTGATCAATTAATTCAGATGTGCTGTCAGATAAGCCATTGCTCGGCAAATATTTCACGATTTACTGCTGAATATTCCTGAAGGTGCAAACAGCTCTCTTCCGTGTCGTGATGATGATGATGATGATGCTGCTGCTGCTGCTGATGATGATGGTGATGGTGGCGGTGGTGATGATGACGACGACGATGCTACGATGGTGATCCCAGAGTCATTATTGACGTCCGATTAATGATTGTCAACAACAATTAATATTAATGTCATCATTTTATATTTTTCACAATAAATGTTAGTTAATATAATCAGCGTCCATTTGACTTGTTGTGGAATGTGATTACTGCTCATTTTCACTTAGAACCACAAGAAGGGCTACCTCATGAGGAAGTGTTGTCTCGGACCTGGTGGTAGAAAAAGTAGGTCATCGTCATCGTCATCATCGTCGTCATCGTCATCGTCATCATCATCGTCGTCGTCATCATCATCTTCATCGTCGTCGTCGTCGTCATCATATCGTCATCGTCGTCGTCATCGNATTACTAGTATTATTATTATTATTATTATTATTATTATTATTATTATTATTATTATTACTAGTATTACTACTACTATTATTATTATTATTATTATTCTGTTGAAATGAAACTTCCATGTTTTCATTCATTCATTTCAACGAACAACTACAAGTGACGTGTGTCTCAGACAAGATTCAAGAGAAGGAACCAAGTCTATTGATGTCACATCATCGTCGTCATCCTCCTCAAATTCATCATCTACATCATCATCATCCTCGTTGTCGTCATCATCATCAACGACGTCATGAACTTAGAATATCAATCATTAAATAATCACATGATTATGCTACTTTAGTGGGACTTAAAAGTTCTTTATTTAAATATTTATATTTGTGCTGTTAATTTCAAAGTAACATCAAATTAAAAATAAATTAAAATATTATTTAATTAAATTTTTAGTTATCAATAAAAATCGATAATTTTATTTGATGAAAATATTACCAAATAGGTATTAAATATTACAAATTCATATAATTTAATTTTGATTGGTAACACGTCCTTACAAATTATGTAACGGAACGTGATAACAGCCTTAGTAACCATCCTAGAGTCCTTGACAACCACGTCTTAAACATGGAGCTGCTTGAAATGGCGTTCAGTCTGGAACAAAAGAACTTTGTGAATGAATTTTTTGGAACATCATAATCATCATCACCGCTTCTGCCATCATCGCCATCAATCGCCAATTTTATTAATTAAGTAATTAAATACCAATCATCATCACATAACCCTCTCCACCTCTTCCTCCTCCTCTTCTTCATCATCACCGTCATTGTCGTCATCGTCATCATAGTCATCATCGTTTCGTCATAATCATCATCATAGTCATCGTCATCATGACCAAGGAGTGTACGGCATGGAGTCTCCAGTATTTATTCGCTCCGACATCCTTCTCTCCTCCTTTGTCCGGGTGGACAGGTATGTTTCACTTTCCTGTGTTTCATTCTTAACCACCCATGAATCGGTGACTCATTTGCAAATAATTTAATTCGTTTTTAATATTATTAATAATATTAATTACATAATTAATGAGATCAATAGTTCTTGGATAAATGGCTCCATATTGCAAATTGCATTTACTAAAGCAATAGTTTTAAAAGACATGCAATTTGGTTGGTTGAATTTACATAAAGTTGTTCGTATTCTTTACAAGCGGATCGATAATTCTTATCATTCGAGTGCATTTTTAAAGCGTCAGACGAACTCCTCTCGACCAATCAGAGCAGTTCGCGTGGAAGGTAAAAAATGTAAACAAATCTCATTACTTGTTGTGTCGGTAATTAAAATGTAAAATTATTTCGAATCTTCCGATATTTTTGTCTAAGTATCTGAAGCGAACCGTTAAACTCGATCGACATCGATCAGAAAAAACTCATTCGTTGTCATGAGAAATCAGAAATGAGAGCGAAGTTCTCACGTTTTTATGTCTTATTTAAAAAATTATTTATTTTATAAATATAAATTCATATCATTTTAAATGAGAGTTTTAATTTGTTTAAAAAATCAATTGATGAGATAGAAAGCAATTTATTTGCTCAAATTAACGATCAGACGTGTCGGTCGTCATGTTACCGCGCCTCGAACAAGATTCAGATGCCTGAGAAGATTCAGTGGAAATTGAAATTCCAACAAAACACAAAACAGTCCCATGTTCAGGTCTCCGAAGAGTTGGTACCATCCTCTCATGGGATGTAAGGGGAAATTGAAATTCATCCTCCGTAGGTCTTGAGCAGATCATCGCATTTTCATCAACCTGAGCACTAAAAGCTCGTATTTCACTTGGACTTTAAGTTGCCTGTCACTTTGCAACTCTTTTCAATTCCCGTCCTAAGCCCCAGCTGAGCGGGAGTTCTGTTCAATTTTTGACTCGAAACAACGATTCCGCTTGTAAATTGAAGCTCGCATGTGATAGCTGAAGAACCAATAAGAGACTGGCCCTTCGTCACGTGATCCACCTGCTAATTGACTCCCATCTGAGACCACCTCTCAGATCCTTCATTCGCAAAAGTCATGCAAGAACATCTGCATCGTCATTGTATTGATTGAACATTTCTTCATCCATTTCTCGATCATGTTTCAAGTTGTTGGATTTTAAACTGGTAACACGATATTGCACGCAAATTGCGACATGAATTATGTAGCGCTGTAATTCATTATATTTTCAAAATTCAAACTATGCCCCAATAAAGCAGTTCTAAAAATTTGTAAACAGAATGCGTTTGTGTATCGATATTTGAATCGGTTTAAAGAAATAATAATCTGATGTTTAACTAAAATGAAGTTTTTGCTAAACACACACGTTTTAATAAATAAATATGACATTACATTCGTCTTGTGACGTGTTTGTGACTGAACAAGAAAAGACTTCAATCACGTCATCACGTCCATAGAAGCCATAGAAGGGACATAATTCATTTCGTCCTGTTGAGCGGCAGAGATGAGCGGATAGGAAAGCAAGAAGCGAGGCGCTCCATCTTGGGATGTTTTCATTTCCTTCCGCCATCGAGTCTTCTCTCATTTGAATTCAAGGGAGCAACAAGATGGGTGGGTTGATAAAAAAAAAACTGGATGCTCACCAAAAAAAATGATTAAAACCGAGAAACAGTGTTCAAGGCTCTCTGCTTGTGCGGTTTCTTATCAGACACGAATAGATAGCAGCAGTGATTATGGCGGTCGAAATGTTCGTCAAAAAGTCAATGGGAGAGCATAAAAGTTCCAAGCGGCAGTTCCAACCGACAAATGCGGCTTAATGTCTTCATGCGAGAGATTGAAACTTTCAAGAGTTTCCTCAGTGATTTGGCGGCCAATAATATTGCCCGGAAAAAGAGAAAATGATAGATTGAATTCCATCGATCCATCAAGCGCCAAAACCGAGCAACTTTTACTCTTCATAAAACTAATTATTTCTTTTTTTTAAATCTCCGAATTGCCAAATGAAACTCCTGAATTATTTTTTCCGAGCAACCGACTGCTCTAACTTTCTCGGTAAAAACGCAGCCTCGGAAATCTCGAAAATATGATTCCCACGAGGACTAGGAAATGGCCGTGTAGATAATAGTTGTAGGAACTTGTTCGTAAGAACTGTTCTTTTTATTATTTATCGCTCCATCCGAGCTTTTTTTTGCTTTATGAACACCTCGGAGGTTCATAGAAATTATTTTGGGGGCGTTCGATTTCATTGGAGAAGTGTTCAGTATCTGATTTCAAAGTTCATGGCTGAATGTTGCTTTTGGAGGAGTCTTACATTTGTAACTTTCTTATTTCTCCGCGTTGATCAAAGCAGAAACTGAAGCACATCGCGGCACACATGTCGGATAGGAACAGCTTGCAGTGGATTCATCAACATGTTCCATGGCTTTGCACAGACATCAGTGTCCACGGACCACCTCACGCTCCAACTTTCACTGCAGAAATGACTATGAGAGGACAGGTAAATAGAGCCTGAATTGCACAATTTTAAATTTTCCGCCATTTTAAATTTAAGATCGTGTTCGATATTTTCTGAATAGGTATTTCGGGCTTCAGCGTCGACGAAGAAAGAGGCAAAAACAACCGTTGCCAGCAAAGTCGCCGCCGCTTTATCGAGTTTCCAAGTGAAGAAAACCAGTTCTTTTTCAAGAGAAGAAGTAAGAGATACAGGCAGTCGAAAGATGAACAGAAAACGTCCAATAGTTTGGAATGCAGTCTCCATTCTAAACGACATGAGACCTCACATAAAATTTGTAAAATCCACTATAGATTGTAAGGATTCTCACGTTGACAACTGCTCCATTGAATTCAATAGGTCTTTATGCTGCCAACATTTGCAGTCTTCCGATAATTCTAACAACCAAACGCTTCAAAGCACATTCCCAAAGAGGACCTTAGTAGCCATGACTGTGACAATAGATGGGAAAAATTTTGTAGGTGTTGGTCGCTGTCAGAAATCAGCCAAGCAGCGAGCTGCAAGGCAGGCATTGAAGGAGATCTTCAGTTTGCAGAATATGTTTACGTGAATATTCACAGACTTGAGACCAAACCATCGTTCGACTTTGTTTACCATTTGTTTCATGTCATTAGAGGCTTCATGATTTTTCGATGTGTTGAAGTGTCTCGTGCTTTTGAAAACTGAGTTGAAATGAATGCATCCAGGCAGTAAAAGTGATTTAAAGTTTAAAAAGAGTTAAATTTCTTAGCATCGAATTTCGTCGGTTTTTTCCGTCAAGATGCGAAACTTAATCCTGATGAATAGTATGGGATCATGTTACAAAACTTTCAGTGTTAATGTCTGCATCAACAATTGATGGTCTGGACAATTTAATAAATCAAATCGTTAGATTAAATTTGGATTTATTCGTAGAATAGTTATTTAATTTCTTTGATTTGAATTTAAATTAATTTAAGTAATTACTTTTGAAATACATCTGAGTTCGTCCAAGCAGTTTGAAAAGAATCAAACACAAACACTTTCATCATTAGTGACAATGCAAAGTCAAATAAATGCGAATAACTTATTCAACTTCTAATAACTTAACAACCATGCAATAACAAAGCCGTCTTGTTACTGCTTTTACAGTAACAAGCGAGAAGCTTAATGAATTTTCAGTTTGAATAAGTTTAGTGCCACTGTACAGATCAGGAATTCAAAAATTACTTCAAACTTATTTTACCTTACATTCTTAACTTGATAATTAGGACTGACAGTTTATAGCATGGATGTAATTTCGGGGGCGACGGTTCCCCACTGATTCCTATTGCCCCTGACTTTTGGCGTAAGCAAAAAAAGTCATCTCATCAAGTTGTGCGAGGATTTGCCTTCCTGGAAAAAGCTAAAATGACGTCCCTGGCATAACACTCTGTAAATCAGTCTGCATGAAAACATTTTTTTTTTTAGTCAGCACACTTTTGATTTTTGGAAGAGCCAAATATATATTTTTGTATTTAATGAGATTCATAAGTACTAATATTAATATATTAATAATGTATATTTTCCATAATAAGTGGAAAACTTTAAAGATCCTGTTTAATTATAGTAACAATTTTAATTTCGTACTGACTAGTTTTTAAATTTGTATGAAGGTTATTAGATTCACCTTATTAATTTTCTATTTAGAAATTAATAAAAGGCTCTGGTGCAATCCCATTTTTGCATGCGATTTTAAATTATTTAAATTTATTTAATAATATTAAATTTAGTGTTTTTTTATTTGAATTTTAAATCAAATTTAGACTAATTAGGTTTAGAAATCCTGTGCAACTTTAGTGATTTGTTTATATTGCTTAATTCGCGGTCATGTCTGAAATAAATGTAGTCCCATTAGGTTGAATTTCACCTTTTAAATTATTTTGAATATCGCAAATACATGCCTATTTGACGGGTATTTGGAAATATATGGAAAATGTGGATCACGAATGTTCAGTTTGCTTTAAATTTTGTTTTTTTGCCATCGAATGAAGGCATTTTTACTTGAGTGTTTATGGCATGAAAAGAGAATGGAATGTATTCTTATTTGTATCTTATTAAAAATTTTAAAAACTTCTTTGAATTGAATGTGTTTTTTTACCTTTTGGCTTCTCAAGGAGCTGGACAAGGCAAGTTTTTGTTTGCGTTTTGATGCTTTAATGTTTATTATTTGAAAGTGAAAGATGAAATTATTATTAAAAATTAGTATTAATTATTAAAATTAGTGTTAAGGTCAAATCAAGTATTAATCTAATATTCCTATCTTGTGAGAACACAATACCAGTTAAATACCAAACATGAACATTAACATTTCTCTTTAAATTAGATGCTAATTTCAGATGTTGGAAGGAGTTGCATTTTGTTGAGGATAGGTGGAAAGAATGTCATGCTGGACTGTGGAATGCACATGGGCTTCAATGATGAAGTGAATATTTCTACTCCATTACTTTGAGTTTTATTAAAGGAATTAAATGATTTTTGTCAATTGCTTTCATTACTCTAGCGAAGGTTTCCAGACTTCTCTTACATCAACAAGAATGGTTCCCTGACAGACTTTTTGGATTGTGTGATAATTAGGTATCACTAAATTGTGTTTCTATCAGCACATCATATTTATTTATTAGGATAATTATTATAAACAATATTATTACGTCGTATTAATTATAATAAGTTTTTGTTTACAATCAGTCATTTCCATCTGGATCACTGTGGGGCACTTCCATACATGTCTGAAATTGTGGGTTATGATGGACCAATATACATGACCAACCCTACCAAGGCCATATGTCCAATCCTTCTGGTGGCAAATAATTTTAAATACAAATTAACTATTATTTTTCAATTCACTCATTCCTTAATCCTTCTTCATGCAACCTCACATTCTAATTTAATTCAGTCCTACATGATATTTGTGATTCATCAGTCTGATTAAAAGTTAACTTAAATTAAACTTATTTTTACATTCTTTAAATCATCCTTCAACTTTATGTTTCAAAGGAGGATTACAGGAAGATTACCGTCGAAAGAAAAGGAGAGCAAAATTTTTTCACTTCAGAAATGATAAAACTCTGCATGAAGAAGGTGGTGGGAGTCAACTTGAATCAAGTCATCAAGGTTGGTTTGCATTTGTAAGCTGATGTGATTGTAATGTTAATATGACGGTATTATTAAGGTGATTATAATATAGTTATAAATGTAAATGTACTTCATTTATATGCATAGTGTCAGGGGCGCTTCTTGTCAAGCATTTATATAGCGCTCCTTCCCAAGGCACTTGCGGCAGTGCAGGCTGGGTTTCAACGCATATTATTTTATATTCAGCATTCAGTTTTGTTGTCGGTGACATGTGGACTGAACTAGCTAAGCTAATGTAGGAGCTAGGAGCAGCAACTTTCCTTTGTTCGTTCTAGCCCTAGTTGTATGTTAGGTTACCTGGATACTTGGTGAATAAAGTGGTTGTCTGTTACTGTCTTGGTATAATTGATTAATTGTGAGTTACAACATTTTGGTGACGAGGATGGGATCTGAGGATAAATGTTTGTCGATGGTGATGATGTTTATGGAAGAAAGTCGCTGATGCGATGAAGAAAATCACCGTTGAGATGAAAAGCAGGAAGAAAGGTTTCTGTGGCTAATTCAGTCAATTCAACCCCAGACTAAAGCAGCACCAGCAGTTGAAGGTAAGTCAGACTCACTACCAGGGCTCATGAGAGAGATCATGCAGTTCAGCTTATCTTACGAAGAGGAGGTTTTAGAAGATATCCTCAGCCTTCAGGAGGAGGATTGATCTCATGAGGTTAGCGATTGGTAATCTCACCTTCAGGAAACTCCACTCGATTAACAGATGGTTGCATTGGCCCAGTTCGATTCCTTAACAAAAGAGAATTTTAAATGCCTCATTTACATCTCTGCATTGCAAGGAACCAAATATGCAGACATCAGAACCAGATTGTTATCGAAGCTTGAGAAACAAGAAGGGTGCACGCTGACGGACCTGGTCAATGAATCGGAGAGTATCATCGGTCTGAAGAAAGATTCAGACATAGCGGATGACACAGCATGCCACGCTGTGAATGCACTATCCCGTCTCATTGCTTCACAGAAACTGCCTGAGGATGGAGACATTGTCATCACTAAGATTGAACAAGATGTAAGGGAAGTCCAAAGTGATGACATTTGACACTTGCCAGTGACAAAGGAGGATATTCGGAGGATGACCGAAGAAGACCTGTAGACCTGTCTGTCTATGAAGGTGCACTCTTCATGGGAACACGTGCTGTGATTCCACCATCACTGCAAAGCAGAGTTTTGAAGATGCTGCATGAGGGACACCCAGGAGTAACCAGAATGAAGATGCTTGCTCAGAGATATGTTTATTGGCAAGGAATTGACAGGGACATTGAAGACAGGGTGAAGCTTAGCAATGCATGTTAACTAGCTGCAAAGATGCCTGTCAGGAATGAATTGTCACTGTGGCCCAAACCTGATTGTACTTGGGAGAGGATCCATATTGATTTTGCAGGACCTATGGAAGGAATGATGTTTCTCATCGTGATGGATGCCTTCTCCAAGTGGCATGAAGTTGTGCAGATGAGAACTTCAACGACCACTGCAACAATCAAAGAGCTGGGTAAGATTTTTGCACAGCAGGGATACCCAAAGGTGCTCGTTTCGGATGATGAGAAACAGTTCACAGCCAAGGAGTTCCAACATTACTGTCAGAAGAATGGAATCGATCACATCAGATCACCCCATTATCAACCCCATTGCAACGGTCAAGCTGAGCGTTTTGCAGATACTTTCAAAAGAGGGAGGGATTAATGGTAGATGCGCTTCAAACATTCCTGCTGACTTATAGGACCACACCTTGCCCATCTTTATCAGGATTGAAGACGCACAGAGATTCCTGGGAAGAATGTGGATAACTCCATTGAATGATCACCAGCTCAAGAAACCAGGGACTCATCTCTGCAGGAACAACCAGGAGATGGAGGACGTGAAGTCTGGAAGAAAGCAAAGGGAAATTGCTGAAGAAGATGCAGTCTTTGCCAGAGAATACAGTGATCCTAATCATCCAAGGTGGGTGCCTGGTAGGATCAAACGAGACTGGGAAGACACATCTACGAAGTAGAAGTCAATGGCAAGATGCAACATCATGAATCAGCTGAGGAAGCGAGAGAAAGATGAATCACTGAAGATAATGTGCAACACATTTGACCTTCCATTTCTTCTACCAAGTGAGACACCATCTGAGAAAGCATCCGAATAGCCCGGAGCTGCCTAACATGCCGGAGACTGAAGAAGTACATGTCAGTCCAGAACCACAAGTGCCAAGACCCGCAAGGACCCATCGACCTCCAAGAAGGCTGAAGATGGATTCTCAGAGGAAGAAGTACCTTTAGAAGAAGGAAGAAGTTTAGGAGGGGAGGTGTTGTGGGTGACATGCGCACTGAACTAGTTATGCTAATTAGGAGCTAGGAGCGGCAACTTTCCTTTGTTCGTTCTAGCCCTAGTTGTGTGTTAGGTAGTGTGGATACTTGGTGAATAAAGTGGTTGTCCATTACTGTCTTGGTATAATTGATTAATTGCGAGTTACAACAAGTTTTATATTAGGTTCCATTCATATTATGGTAATTGGAATGTCATTTTAATAAATTTAGTTTTTTATATTAGAAATGCTGTTATAACAATTAATAAAAGTTTGCAATTAATAACATTTGTTCTGTTAATAGTTGCATAACACTCTTGCACTCTTAAACACAGAATGTGTTTAATAAATATTTATATTTTAAAAATGTGAGCTTTTATGAGATGCCCTTATTATTATTAACAGATGAGGACAATGGAACACAGTTCCCATATTATGATTTCTCTTAAATCAACTGCTGATGATGCTTGTGCATTGACAGTGAGTACACCACCCATTTAATCGTGTGAATGCTTGCAGGTCGACAACGAACTCACAATAAAGGCTTATTATGCGGGTCACGTGCTCGGAGCTGCCATGTTCCACATTCAAGTTGGAAATCAGTCTGTTGTTTACACTGTGAGTCGTCGGTGGTTATTTTGTGAAATTCCTTTTCAATTGTATATTGCCATGATAATTATGATGATTATGATAATTATGATGATTATGATAATTATGATTGCATTTTCATTGATTGTGATTGTCGATTGTGTTTCATGTAAATGTTGCGCAAAATAAACCTTGCGTTATGTTTGCACGCATCACTCCAAGGCTTGCAGTCTTTTTATCATTTGTTGACTCAATTTTTATGCAGAAAAGTATTCTTAATTTTGCTTTTTTTCTGCAATTTGTGCAATGTCAACCAATGATTTTTCTTTTGTTTGAATTGAAAGCAATCGTTAAGTATGTGAGAAATGAAATATTTTGTTTGTTAAAATAAAGCAACCCATCCAAAAGGAAAGTTCTAGAGGAAATTTTTAACTCTTTAATTTTTTTTATATTTTAATTCTTCAAACCAACTTGCGAAGTTGCAATGTTTGAAACTTTTTGTTCTCCAGGGAGATTACAACATGACTCCAGACCGCCATCTCGGAGCTGCCCTGATTGACAAGTGTCGACCGGATGTCCTCATAACGGAATCAACGTATGCCACGACCGTCAGGGACTCGAAAAGGTCAAGGGAGAGGGAGTTCCTCAAGAAAGTCCACAACACTGTTGAAAAGGGTGGAAAGGTTGTCATTGATGTAACTGAAAACTTTGAAAGTAACAAGCCTTAATATTTTACTTGTTTGTAAACATTGTCTGTGTTTATGATTAACACAACTATTTCACTTGCATTATGTATTATTAAAGTTTGAATATTGTTAACTGAATCTACTCACCAGGTTCTCATACCAGTCTTTGCACTGGGCAGGGCTCAAGAGTTGTGCATCCTCCTGGAAACCTACTGGGACCAAAAGAACCTGAAAGTTCCAATTTATTTCTCACTGGGTCTCACTGATAAGGTTCGATATTAAAGTTGAATTTAATCTCGTTGCTTGACGATGCATCGCAAATCGCAAAGTTCCACACAGAAACTTTGTTTCAAACTAATGTTGAAATATGTGGAATTAGAATTACCAGTCAAGAAGCAGGGTTTTTAATTGCTGATGAACAAATATGACACTCTGTCACTTGATTGATTCCATGTGTATGGGTTGCAGGCTACAAACTTCTACAAGCTCTTCATTGCTTGGACAAATGAAAAAATAAAAAACACATTTGTGCAGAGGAACATGTTCGAATTCAAGCACATCTCGGTAGATGATGATCATTCGTTGTTTTATTACTTGTGGTTTTAATTGCGGTAATTGACTATTGATTGTTTCAACTTCTCAGCCTTTCGACAGGAAGTTGATCGATCATCCCGAGCCCATGGTGGTGTTTGCCACACCAGGTATGCTGCACGGTGGACTCTCCCTGCACATCTTCAGAAAGTGGTGCACAGACGAACTGAACACAGTGAGATGGAACATTTGTTTGTATTTTTTGTTTGGTGCGATACAATTTCATCGTAACTTCAGATCATCGTGCCCGGATATTGTGTCAGTGGAACTGCAGGCTGGAAAATTCTGAATGGCCAGAGAAAACTCGAATTTGAAAATCGCCAGACTGTAATTACAAGTTCTAATTTCTCAGAATTAATTCAATGTAACTGAATCATAGCTGGTTTTAAGTTAGAATGTTAATTCAACCTTCCATCATTCATTGGTCAATAGGCTTTAATACTAAATATCGTTGCAATGTATTCACGTGATGATACAAGTGGAAGTGTCAGCCAACATTCCACTTTATGTAGTTGTTACATTTAATTTAAAATAATTTTAAATCATTCATTAATAATTCATCATTGACAGGTGGATGTGAAGATGTCAGTACAGTATCTATCCTTCAGTGCCCACGCTGATGCAAAAGGCATAATACAGCTGATAAAACAGTGCTGTCCTAAGAACATCATACTCGTTCATGGTGAAGCCAGCAAAATGGAGTTCTTCATAAAAAATGTCCATTCTGAATTTGGTAACAAAATTGTTCATTTTCTCATTAATTTGTTATTTCTCAAGGAAATAATAATAATTATTATCCTTGCTGAAACTTTAATGATCGATATTCTCTAAATAAAATACGACCGAATCAGTGAAATTAGTTGGCCTGTGAGGTAGTGATCCGATTGGTCAATTGAACAGGGATACCGTGTCACATGCCTGCCAATGGAGAGTGTGTTAAGATTCCCACAACGTCCAACATCCCCATCGATGTTTCTGTTGACCTCCTCAAGAAAACATTCCATAACCATGGTGTGATATATTTTTTAAACACATCACTTATTTATAAATATTAAATTCATATTTAAAGAATTGAATGCTTAGAAAATAGTCTCGTTGTTAATTCACATGGTGTTGCCGGGCAGTTGGGCTTTTGACTTTGGTTGATGTGATGATGTGTTTGGATCCAACTGTTGTTTATTAACGTGACTACTGCTCTTGTGTAATGTTGCTGTTGTTTTTGAAGATTTATATTTTATTAAATTTTCAAATCAATCAAACACCTAGGTACAATTTATTTATTTACAAACATTTATTATTGAACAACATTTTACAATTGATTGAATTGAAATTTTTATTTATCCAGATGTCCAGCATGTTGCAACAAAATCAAAGATGATTTCAGGTGCTCTTGTGTTGAAGGACGAGGTAAATCCAAAGAATTTCAAATAATTTAACTCTCGAGTCATGTTGGTCGGTGTTACTGAGCAGAAGTTGATTTAATTACAGGAAATGCGACTGATGGAAGCATCCGAGGTGCTCAGGGACTACGGCCTGGTCGAACACGACATCAAATTCACAAGTTCCCTTTCTGTTAACCCTGACAAAGCCACCAATGACATGATGAATTCTGTGTTCAAACTTCTTCAAGAGTCAGTTGTACTTAATTAGTTGCTTAATTAGTTTTAATTAATTAATAATTTTAGTTCTAATCTCACATTTATTCCATTTCTGCCTCATTTTCTATTCAATCAATCATTCTTCAGGAATTTTGCCGACTTGCCCCTGAGCATCGGGGAAGATGAGAGTATGAATTTATCCGATTCTGTCGTCATAAAATTGTCGCGTGATTCTAAAAAACCCGCACCTGAACTTCTCCTTTCTTGGAATCTTCAGGCGAGTACTTTTCATCTAAGAAAACTGAAGTTCTTAAGTTATATCACTAAAGAAATTAATGAGTTGATGAATGTGAGGAAAAATGCCTTAGTGTTAGGACTTTTGTTGACATAAATTCCAAAGTTTTGTGAAGAAGCAGACACTTTTGCTTACAATGTATCCCCGCAACATAAATTAATATCATCACAATAAAAACAGTACAATTAGCTGATAAAGTGACATGTAAATTAAAAGTCAAACTTTGACCTACATTAATTAGCAAAGTTAATTTGTAGGATTCTTAAAAAGTGTTAGAGTTGAAAGAACAGTTCAAACTGGGATGCATCTAAAACATTAATTAAAGCCTAGGAATTGTTAGGACAATATGATGCTAGAAATTTTGCCCTGTAAATAACAGTTGAATCTGAAGCATTTAGTGCCATGAAAATTAATTTGTTAAAGGTTAAAGTTTGGTTAGACATTGTTACTTTGTCTTAACTCATTAATTTGTTTGTTGTGTCATCATTTTGTCATTGTTTATACTTTTTCAGGATGAGGTTCTGGGCAGTCACCTGTGGAAATTGTTGAATTCAGCATTTGGAAAATAATTTATTCTTTCTGTCCATACGCACAGTTTCGGACTGTTTAATAAATTCAAATTTATCGGAAATTATTATTGATGCTATTTTCATTGTCAGTTGAAATATTGTGCCATTTCAAATTAAACTGGTTTTGTATTTAAGGAGATGCTAGGGTGACTCATAACTAACAAATGTCATAAAGTAAAATTGTCATGCTCTTGGATCATTTAAGTTGTTATTTGGAATTTTGGCAAAGCATTAGTGACCTGAGTGAAATTAGGTGTGATTAGTTACTGATGTGATTATGCAGCCGACGCCAGTCTCAGGCGTAGGAGGCCTGGTTGGAACTATAAGCGGGGTGGAACCACGTTATATTGTCCTACTTTGTTGATAGAGGTCGTCGAACATACTTGAGTGGTCTGGGAATTGAGAAAGTTATTTTGCAATCCCAGGAACAATAAAAGGTTTGAGGATTTGGAACTTCAAAGTAGGTTTCTGTGGTGAAGTTGATACATTTAAGAAATTTTCTTTTTAGAGTTTATTGATAATAGTTTAGTGATGGGTGGACATAAAACATTTTCTGAAAACGAGAAGGGGAGGATTGAAGCCTTCAGGAAAGCCAATTATTCAATATCGTTAAAGAGTTCAACATGCCCATAAATGTTATTTCTAATTATTTGAATGCTCCTGAAGACTGTGGAACCTAGATATCTCCAGGAAGAAAGAAGAAATTGTTTTCCAAACAGGGGCGACTGCTGGTGAGGAGAACATCATCAAGTAAATTTTGCCAGACTTCAGTGGGTCAGAACAATGTTATCAAACAGAGAAGGTTGGACCAACATAATTTTTTTCTGATGAAAAAAAAATCGATACAGACGGACCTGATTGTTATCAGTTTTATTGGCATGACCTCAGATTACAGAAGGAGTCATTTTATAGCAGAAATCGTGGAGCTGGAACGATCATGATATGGGCAGGAATTTCACATGATGGACTCACTGATATAGCCTGTCTACAAGGAAAGCAAAATCAGCAGATAATCTTAAAGTGTTGGAAAATAATCTCCTGCCTTTTGCTGAGAGGATGTATGGTGCTAATTATGTATTTCAGCATGATAACGCTCCAATTCATACTTCCAAACTGACAAGGAACTTTTTCCAAGAGTGAAACATAAACATTTTGAGTTGGCCAGCTCGTTTTCCAATTGAAAATGCTTGGGGTAAGTTGTCAAGACTGGTCTACAAAGACAATTTAATTCTAAATCAGAGTTGGAACATGCCATCATGACCTGCTGGAATAATCTGGAAAAAAAAATTAATTTTGTCGATGGACAAAAGATGTTTTGAAATAATAGACAAAATGAAAATATAATTTCATATTAAATAACGTTTGCTTTGAAAAATTAATTTTTATTGTTATTAATGACTTTTCACGTTTCTTTTTTATCTTTTTTGGACGCCGAAAAAAAGGTTTTTTTAATAAGTTTGAAAAAAATATTTCACCAAATTCAATGTTAAACTTTCGAAGCACAATTTACATAACATACTAAAATTTGAGTAAATTTTGTAGCATATTGGTTGAGATATCGTCAAAAAATGGGTACTCGTTATTTTGGACTGGGTGTACCTCGAACAGTGGATTCGTTACACCTGCGTTGTAGCGTTTGATGCGCATAAAAGACAATGTTTTGTGTCATAAAGTTCGCCTTTGACTATTCAGGTGCATTATTCGTAAAACGAATTAAATTTCACTTTTAACCAAAATTCCTTAATTTACACGATGATCCTTAAACACGTTGTCACTGCCTTAATTCTTGTTCACCTGTGCAACGGGAATCATAACAGGTTAAATCATTTGTGCGCCTCGTTAGTATTATCTTTATATGAATCTCTGTTCAACGAGACATTGTAGTAACAACAATAATAATAACAATAACTTATAATAATAATAATTTATAATATTAATTATAAATATAATAACTATTATAATATTAATTATAATTATTAAGTATATTAATTATAATTATAATAACTATTATAATATTAATAATTATAAATTATAACAGAATTATTATTAATTCTATTCATTTATTTTAATTTTTTACATTAGTATTAATTCTATTTATTTAATTATAATTTATTATAACGAAATTATTTTTATGCAATAATTATTACATAATAATTTAATTTAGATTAATTTTTGTACTCTTCGTATTTCATTATTATTTTACTCAGTCACAACATCTTTTTAAATCAATACTCTTATTTATTAGAATTATTATTATTATTAAATAGTAATTATTATTATTTCTATTATAATTTATAATAGTATATAATTTTATTAGTATTATTTTTATTAGTATTTATAATAGTAATAATAATAATAAATAGTAAATAATTAATAATTATTATAATTAATAATAATTACAATAATATTATTACTAATAATAATTAATTAGTAATTAATTATAGTAATATTATTAATAATATAATATATATAATTTATATATATATTATAATATAATTATTATAATTAATAATAATTACAATAATATTATTACTAATAATAATTAATTAGTAATTAATTATAATAATATTAATAATTATTATTGTTATATAATATTATTGTTAATAATAATAATAATAATATTTATTAATCATTTATATATTAATCCGGCCGAAGGGCTATTTTTAAGCCACTACCGGCCGCAGCAAAAAACGGAAGAGAAACAACAATCAACATCGAGCGAGAAAAAGAAAAAAAACCATGTTGACAGAACATTAGGCGGCAATTGTTAGGAAATTTGATAAATCGGCGTCGAATAATAATGATTTAAATCGAGAAAAGGTGCCAACAGATATCACCCCGTCTGGTGGGGAGTTCCAGACGGCAACAACTTTGTTCAAAATAACAGTTTTAGTGATATTAGTCGAGCACTTCCTCGCACACAATTTGAAACTATGTTCAACTATGTGAAGTTGGATAATTGGATAATTGTACAAGACTTAAAAGATCCCTTTTAACGAAACCGTTTAGTAATTTAAACAAAAAGCACAAATCTAAAATTAAACGGCGATATTCAAGTGTTTTGGATGACTGGTTGACTGGTTGGCATAATTGAATGGTAGAAGATGGACGAAGTCCAGGTGCAAGGAAACAAAATTAAAACCAACAGAAGCATAATACTCTTTATCAGGAGAAATCCAGGTTTCAGTTAAAGTAACGACATCAGCACCAGTTTCAAAATCAATGATGTCACACTTGACAAATGAGGTAAAAGACTACGACAAATCAAACACAAAAATTGAAATTATGTTGGGAATCTCTTGAAGCTCAGGAGGTGAAATAAGTACATTATTGTCTAGATAAACTGAATTTATGAAATTGTCTGAATGAAAATGGATATCCAAGAACTTTTACAAATTTTGTTTCCTATGTCGAATCCTCCCGCTCTGAAAATGCAATTACCATCACAATCTTTTGCACTCATTTCATTTTTGCACCCGGCCACGCGTTGCTGTGGCTCAGTAGCTCTGGTTAAATGGAAAAGAAAGAAAAAAGAAAGCACACGTTTCTAATATGTTTGATATATAACCACATCAATCGAACTCACAAACATACAAATTTAATTTGAATGCTTTTCAAATTGAGAATCTTTCAAGAGCTGGTTGTATGGAAAACACACANAGCACACGTTTCTAATATGTTTGATATATAACCACATCAATCGAACTCACAAACATACAAATTTAATTTGAATGCTTTTCAAATTGAGAATCTTTCAAGAGCTGGTTGTATGGAAAACACACAAATATGTTGACAAACGTTCATTTTTATTCATATAGATTAAGAGCTTCTGGCGTTCGGCTCTGTCTTCTTTGGACATATCATAGTTTATGATGACATTCTTGAATATATCAGATTTTCTGAGTTTGAAGTTATTTTCAAGAACCTGGTTTTTAGTATTAGTCTCAGTAAACTTATTGTAATATAGCTTGGGCCTCCACTTATTGAATACGTTTGAGACAATTACTTATGTTGCAAAAGAGTTATCCGTATTATATTTCAACTACCATATCATTCCTCTACTCATCCAAGATTTATTGATAATAATTTGTTGGATATCTTTCAAATTCATGATTTGCAGGTTGCACTTTTTATGTATTCCTACGAAAACAATGCACTTCCTAAAATATTCTCTGGAATTTTTACTGACAGTTCCAGTATCCACGTTTCTTATGACTTACGCAACACCCATGAATCTAGTCCATCATTCTCCATGACCACATTAAAATGATTTTCCACTTAATGTATGTGGGCCAAGACTTTATTCAGCATTACCTAAGGAATTTGAACTTAATTTCTCTGTTCCTATCAGTCTTTTGTACATATTATTTAAAAATCCTATAAATAGTATACATTTTGTATAAAATACTGTATAAGATGACGTTGTTCTTTCTGTTAATTGATAGCTTTGCTTAAACTGCTTGTTAAGTTTTTTTTTTATTCAGGGTCATATTTTAGTCAGGCTGACAGCGGAAGCACTTACATCCTTAAGCCTGGCCCTTATGTTGTTGTTGTGCTCAGGTTTTGAAATAAATTAAAAAGAAAAATGTAAATCTAAATGAAAATCTGACGCGCGTTTATATTTATTATCAAACTTTGTTTGCAATCAGGCACACGCTTAAAAATGTATTGAGATGTGCATGCCGGGAGTTCATATCGGTTGCTTTCAAAGGAAGCAAAACATTCCTCCACAGTTCAGAAATAATCTGGCGACAAATTTTGGCTTTTATTTTTTGTTGTATTTTTGTGAATATCCACATAAGTTGAAAAATTATAACTTTTTTAACGTTTGTTTGTTTTCGTTCGTTAATTAGAACGCGCTTTTTTAAGCAAAGAACCAAAATTTGCACAACATTCGAACTAAGGGACGAAACACTAAAAATTAAGACTGTTAAACAGGCTTTTAAGGGTTTTGAAAGCATGATATTTTATAGTGCCAACATATTATTGAGTAATTTGAATAATATTAATTAATAATGCTAATTATTACTTGCTACTAAACAGTGGTAAAAATAACGCTCTGAGAGGGAGATAGATTAGTATACTAGACTTCTAAATATTTAGTAAGGACAAAGAAGTTCAAATCAAGGCTTGAATCACGTCTTTTCAAACGTCATCAAGAAGGATGTTGTAAAAAAAACAAAGAACTGGTCACATTCTAAGATTAATTAATTATAATATTTTAAAAAGCAATTTCTAAGAATTTTTTTGGTGTAAGATAAAAACGATTTTTATGTCCGAAGGAATCTCACATTAATGAAAATAAAACTCAACATTTATATAAAAATTCTGTTGCTAAAGATTTTCCATTTCATTTCTATATTATTTTTTTTGCGACGGAAATCACACGAAATTCTGGATCGTGCGAGATATTTTGAATGATAAAGACAAAATATCCATATAAAAATGCTTTACTCGAAATGCTTGAAGACGCATCGGGTGGTAAAAATCGATGAAAAATTTAAAAACGCATTGTGCACGGTCTGGAAAACCTATGTAAACATTATTGAGTTACATGAAACTTCAGCACATATTTTAAGTACGAATTAATGCAGAAAGAATCTTTAATATAACGACGATTCTTTAGGAAGCAGAGGATAAGATTTAATTTTGAAATTTATTCTATTGGTGAACATTTCCAAAAATGAAATTACATGTGGTTTGATAATTCTATAAAATATTTAGTTTGCACTCGCTTTTGTATTAACTTCTTATTGATCAGAACTAGTGTTTTTGATCTTGAGAAATTTTTTCGAAACTCGGGTTTCGGGTTTTTTCGCATTAAAACCCGGGAACCCGGATTTTCCCCGGGTTTCCCTCTACATTATAAACTTATTTACTATTGACAGCTAAAGAAGCCAAAGGCAATTTTATATACCATATATAGACATATATAATAATATAAAATATATAATATATATAATAAGGTTAATAGGATTTATTTTCTGTAAAACTTTCGTAACACCATCATTGCATTCAAAGTGTCATCATTAAGTCGGTTTCTTAGTTTGTTTGCAAAAAGGGTCATTACAGAAAAATTATATTTAGCTCATCATTCAGGGAGATTTCCATTTTAGAAACTTCTTTGTTCTCTTCAGCAACATCCTCAACTTCAATTTCAAAGCCATCATCATCTTGGTCAGCTTCATTAACTTTAAACAAACGTTCCATTAAATTTGTTGCAAGGGTAGTAATCTTGGTCTTCTGAAGTTTGACACCAAACTCATCGTGAGACTCATCAAAGAAGTCTGCCAATTTCAAAAATTTAATCAGATGGGCCAGCTCTGGATTGCGCAGCTGAAGGACTCGAATTTCAAATTTTTTAATGACTCATGTCTTCCCGATATGAGTGTTTTAAGTCTCTTCAATGTGAACGCTATTACGTTTATTATTAAATAATATAAACACCTTCAACCATTGATATCCTGAAACTTATTAGACAAAAAAAACCTGCTTTGCTGAACATAACAATTTGAAAAATGGTACACCGGGTATGAGGGTTTAATATTTTCCATGAGGATGATGCCAAAATAGGAAAAAAACAGAACCGACAACTATTACGATAGAAATAAAGGTGCAGTTTTGTCAAATTTTGTCAAAACCAAAAGTTTTATGAACTAAACAAGCTGGGTTATTGATTGGTGAGGGGATGGGAATCTTTTTTTTCTAATTTTAAGCCATGAGAAAGTATTTGTAAAGTATAGTTTCGGTTAGTAAAAACACTTCGCTGTTTTGGTTTTTCAGAACAATATCAAATATTATTGAAAGCCTTCTGGACGATTCAGTTTATGACAGCAAGCTTAGACCTCTTGCAGATGAAGGTCAAGTTCAACTATTTAAATAATAATTAATAAATATAAAAATCAGAAAAATCAAGAAAATTAATATTTAAAAATGCTACTTGAATTTATAAGATGTTACTAAGAAATCACAAGAAACTTTAGAAGAAATTAAGAAGCATAAGAAATTTTATTTTAAAAGTACGAAAATTATTTTGAATTCCCAGGTCAACCAATTGAAATTTATATCGATGTCAATATCAACGAAATCAGTTCTGTGAATGAAGTTGACATGGTAATACAAATGATGATTGTAATATTTGTTATTAATAAACAATTATATATATAATACATTTGTATTACATATATATTTACATTTGCATTTATTTAGCCTATATTTTGAGTGCACAAATTATCCCAATGGGATGTGCAGGCACTATGACAAACATTGCCAGCAATTGAGTTCATTCATTGAGTGAGTCAGAGTAAAAAAAAGAAGTAATGATTAAAAACAAACACAATCAAAATTGAATTCAGGACGAAATAAAGCGACTGAATAGGTAGGTTTTAAGTAGTGGTTGAAAAAGTTCTATTGTTGGTGCCACACGGACTTCGTTTGGAAGAGAATTCCATATCCTGGGTCCGCAGATATGGAACGAACGGTCTCCCTGCCTGACTGTTCGGGACCTAGGAACAACAAGAGTCCTGTTGTTGGAGGACCGGAGGGATGCTCTACCGGGGATAGCAGATGTGCTTGTCAAAAGTTCAGTGAGGTATTGAGGAGCGCTGCCTGTGGCAGCTCTATAGACTAGAAGCAAGATTTTGAAGGTGATTCTGTCCGGAATTCTTAGCCTGTGCAGGTCCATGAGGAGAGTAGTGATGTGGTCAGAAGACCTTCCCCCATAATTGAGCCTCGCCGCTGTGTTCAAGACTGCTTGAAGGGTGTTGAGATTCCGGCAACTGGCATTGACCAGAATCGAATATCAGTAATCGAGCTTTGAGAGGATGAGCTGGACTATGAAACATGAAAACATGAAATGAGGGGCATGAAAATTTCTTGTGGCACAAATGGTTTAGCCTCCTTGAAGACACGAGGCTTGGCATAACAGCCTGCGGCAACCCGACCAACGTGAGGACTCATCGTCAGTGATGTATCCAGATACACTCCCAGGCTTCTGGAAACTTCTTAGACTGTCTGCGAATGAATGATGGTTGCACATGTCAATTGAAGTGTTGGGGAGCCAATGTGGCTGCTTCCAGCTGGAGAACTAAACCATATTGCCTCTGTTTTGTCAGGGTTGAGCCAAAGACTATTAGATGACGTCCACGAGACGATCTCCCTGAAACAGGTCGACACTCGACAGACAAGACCCGGAACGCCCGCACGGCTGCAGTGGCCGTAGATCTGGGTGTCATCTGCATACTGGTAGCTGGAGAGACCATGGACGGCAACAATACCCGCAATGTCTGAAACATACAGGGAGAAGAGAATTGTTCCCGCAGGCCCTGTGGAACGCCTAATTGATGAGCTGTTTAACATTGCATGAGGACGAAGATAGTATTGTTTGACTTCTTCCTAAAAAATATGTTCTAAACCACTGCAGCGGCGTTTGGCGAACTGCAAATGTTTTATCCAATCTGGTAATGAGGATGTCATGGTCCACAGTGTCAAACGCCGCAGACATGTCAAGAAGCAGAGGGAGGGAGACGTGACCAACATCCAATGCCATCCTGATGCCAGACACAACTCTCAGGACAGCAGTTTCCGTGGAGTGGTGCTGACGATATGCTGACTAAGGTCTTGGGAAGTAGTGCATTGTTGTTGAGATGGGTGAGGAGACGGCTGAGAGCAAGGCGCTCCAGAAGCTTTGAAAGCACGCTGAGATTGGAAATTGGTCTGTACGCCGAAGGTAATTGTGGGTCAAGTGTAGATTTTTTAAGTATGGGTCGAAGCTGTGCCTCCTTAAAGGAACGAGGAAATTGACCTGAAGATAACGATTTATTAAATAGATGTACGAGATAAGGAAGTAGTAAATGGGAAAGTCTCTTGAGAAGCCAGGTTGGTATGGGATCAAGGTCACATTGCTTGCTAGGAAGAGAACTGATTAACCTCTAGACTTCATCAAAACCCGTAGGGCAGATTTGCACAAACTCAGAGATGGAATTAGAAGACCTTTCGGGGACGAGCACCATGATGTCATTGAGCTTTTCGTTTAAATATGCAGAGTAGGTTTCAGCAGTTGGAGGAACAGACCGCCAAGGCCAGTCGCCTCACCAACAAGCTTCCACCGCCTGGCAATTCAATTCCTTTATCATTGGCGATTTCATTATGTCTAGAATTATCATTAAAATTGTCTTATTATAGTAAAACCATTGTTATGTTGTAGGACTATTCAATGACTTGCTTCATTAGACAAACATGGATAGACAAAAGATTGGTTTACAGAGATTACTATAAAAGGTGAGTAATATTTATTGCATATAAAAATTGCTTTATTATAAATAAAAACATTATTGTTTAAAGCATTCCGCTGAATTACAATTATTTTGGTCAAATTTGGACACCGGATTTATTTATCGAGAATTCCAAGTCTGCAGTTTTTCATGAAGTGACAGTGCCAAACAGACACATCAGAATTTATCCAGATGGACGTGTTTTTTATAGTCAGCGTCTGAGCATGACAGTCGTCTGCAATATGGTGCTGGATAGATATCCGATGGACAACCAAACATGTACCTTTGACCTGTCAAGCTGTTAGAATAAAAATTATTCGGAGATCATTATAACTTCGTAATGCAATAAAATTTGCATTATAACAGTCGCACACTCTGTTGATGATATGTTATTTTACTGGAATCAGAACAAAATCCCAATAGAGCTTAGCCATGGCTTCAGTTTGCCAGAATATGAAATAACTGGGACCTCATATGGACGATGCAATTCAGAGTACATCACAGGTCATTTACATTTTTATGGCAAACAATTCTAGAATAATTCAGTTGAAGATGCCATGTATCAAACAATTCTAGAATAATTCAGTTGAAGATGCCATGTATCAAACAATTCTAGAATAACAGTTGAAGGAGTCATATATCATGTAATTTAGATCATATCAATGTTTACTGAACTGTATCATAGGCACATTTCCATGTGTGAGGGGATCTTTCCACTTGAAGCGCCGTCTTCAAGCTTACATTCTGAGCACTTACTTACCAAGTCTTCTCGTTGTGCTGTTATCATGGTTGTCATTTTGGATTGATCCTGAATCCACTCCTGCCCGTACTTCCCTCAGCATCCTAACAATCCTCACCATCACCACTCAAAGCGCTAGTTTGGCCAAAAGTTCCACAGCAGGATCATTTACAAAAGCGAGTGACTTTTGGATGGCAACATGCCTCGTATTTGTTTTTGCAGCTTTCATTGAATACAGCATCGTTAACACTCTCTCCAGGAGCCACAAGAGAAACCAAGTACAGTTTTTTTTTTGTCGAAGAGCATCTTCAAATTTTAGTTATAAAAGAAAACTTGTTTTTCAAAATTGTCGGTTTAAAAATAAATTTTTAGTTTAAAGGTAAAGATGTTTTTGAAGAAGGGAAAAGTGTTTCAAACCAGAGAAAGAAGACAAATTTGTACGGAGTGATAAAAAATGTTATAAAAGAAAAAGTTACTTCTGATCCAGCAATGTTTGTCGAAGTAGCCGCAAGAATCGTTTTTCCAGCATTTTTTATTATTTTTAATATTATTTATTGGTCCTATTATCTCAAGAATTTTATTTAAACGATGGCTTTGTATTAGATTCTATAACAACAACAACAACAACAACAACAACAACAACAACAACAACAACAACAACAACAACAACAACAACAACAACAACAACAACAATAATAACAACAATAACAACAACAACAATAATAACAACAACAACAAC
>MPNW01000043.1:332037-355885 GCA_011800805.1 Hirudo medicinalis
TGAAAACGGGAAATTTGGGGATGGTGCAGTGAATGAATTCGTGTAATATTTTGTGACAGAGGCATAAATCGTGGATGAGGCGTCGGTGTTCGAGTGTCTTGAGTCCGAGTTTCTGAAGTCTGCTCCTTTAAGGTAGCAGGTTCTCAATCCTGGAATGGCCCTTGTGAAAAACCTTTGGACACGTTCGATCTTTGTTAAGAGCTGCTTGTTATGGGGGCTCCAGACCGGGGAACAATATTCAAGGATTGGCCGAACATAAGTGCAATATGCTCTGGTCAATATTCTTTTGTCTCGTGATTGAAAGCATTTGAAGACAAGGCGTAGTCTGATAAAGGCATTATGATTGATATTGTTGATATGGGCTTTGAAAGTAAGTTTAATATCAATGAGGACACCAAGGTCACGTATATTGTCTGCGAAGGATATGGGTCGTGAGCGGATTGTGTATTTGTTGGGCGTGGTGCTATTCCCCGTTGTTTTGATGGAAGCTTGGAGGCATTTGTCTGGGGCTAATTGTAATTGCCATTTTTCACTCCTTAACACCAACCTGTCAATAGTAGTTTGTACGGAAGGGTTGTGGAGAGATGATGATGTTGAGTAGAGCTTGATGTCATCTGCGAATAGTTTTTATTTAAAAGATTTGTCTGTAAAATGTGTCCACAACATCATTTATGTAAATAAGGAAAAGCGTCGGGCCCAGCACACGCTCTTGAGACACACTATTGGTCACATATCCATTGTTGGATAATTGGCCATTCACCTTCACGGCTTGAGTTCTATTCGATAGGAACTTCCTTATCCATAAAAATAGGTCGTCCGAAATTCCGTAAGGCTGAAGTTTCGTCAGTAATTTTTGGTGAGACACTGGTCGAAGGCCTTTTTGAAATCAAAGTATATAATGTCGGTGCCTTGGTGGAGTTGGATTGCAGTTGACCAGTCATTGGTTCACTCAATTAGGTTTGCACATGATGACCTCATATTCAGAAAACCATGTTGATCAGGAGATATGAGGTTGTTTGCCTGAAGGTAATTTAGAATGTCTTTATTGATCACCTGTTCCATTGCAACAAGACAACAAGAAGATGTGAGTAATATTGGTCTGTAATTCCCTGGATCAGATGTGGAACATTTTTTGTGGATAGGAGTGATATAAGATGAGCTCCAATCGAGGGGTATCTCATGCACATTGAAAGAGAAGTTGAAAATATGTCAGAGTGGTAAGGAGAGTCCAGCAGCACAATTTTCTAAGGAAACTATTTGTAATACCATCAGGTCCAGATGAGAAAGAGGGTTTGAGATTTCGAAGTGTCTGATAAATGCGATCAGCAGTGAAAATGATTTTTTCAAGTTTTTTTTGCGAGGAGTGATGGTACAATTTGAGCCATCATCAGCTGCGAATACACTACAGAAATAATTTTTGAAAATATTGGCTATCTCGGTTGGATTAAAAGTGAATGTACCATCTTGTGTTTTTATCTCCTGTATTAGGTTATGTGTTGATAGCTTTCTGTTGACAAATCGATAGAAACGACCAGTATTTCTAGCTGATCATAAGTGGGCTCTTCTGTGACTTATTGTAGTCTTCTAGAAAATTTTCTGTAGATATTTTTGTCTTCAATCCTCCTACTTGAATGCCATTTATGGAAGGCATGAAGTTTCAGTTTATGAGCTTTTATTATGAATTTAGGGTAAGATGGCTTTTTTACTTTTGTGGTTTTGATAAGTTGACCTTGTCCTGAAGCAACATTCTGAATAGCAATTGCCACAATGTTGAGAAACAGTTTCCAGCAGTCATCAACTGAGAAGCAATACTGAAACAAGTTACTCCATCTGATTTCACGAAAATAATTATTGAGATTTCTACAGCATGATTTGGTTATGTGTTGATAGTTTTGGCAATGGAGCATAGTTGATTGTCTGGGAAGGTTTGGTTTGAAAAACTATTGTGTTGTGTTTAAAATACGAACTAAACCAGTTGCTAATTTGGTAATAAGATTTTACTATTCATAGTTATTTCAACAAAAGTTTATTGTTACCTGTCATAATAATTATGAAGACGAAGGAACTTAATTTACATACAAGCTGACCACACTAATATTCTGGAGCCATAAAACCGATTTAATATCCCTAGATTCGAATTAAATAGTCGGAATAAAATTTAAAAAATATTACGAAAATTCTAAACAAAGAAAATTAACATCGACATAAGATCGCAACATGTACATGCATACGGGCCGTATAAAATACTCTGACGGGCCGTAGTTTGCCCACCCCCTGTACTAAACCATTAAAACTTTCAACAAGGCCCCTCTTACAGATTTGAAACAATTGTTTTAAACCCAGAACACAAACAAATTTCAACGTTCATAAATTCTTTATAAAATCATTTTACTATTTTTACATGATAAAATATCTGGAATTAAAATTCATTAATGAACTTAACTTTCTTCAAAACTTAAATCTAATATTTTGTATATTTTTTAAATAAAAGCTTCTCATTGCAGATCGGTGAACGACCTCATCGAAAGTATGCTCGACAGTTCGGTATACAAAAGTAGAGTGAGACCGTTTGCCGACGAAGGTTTGGCTATTGTGAATTATTCTAATACGTGAACAAAATTTGGCAACAAATTGCTTAATGAAGATCAACAAATAATAGAGACTAACATTAATTGAATTTATTAACACAAGATTTAAGCAACATCAAGGTTGCTAGTTTATCAAAGTATTCAAAATTTAGGGTGCATTTAATCATGAGTCTTAAGGCTGTAAAGATTTTAATTTTATTGGTTAAATTAGACAAATGAAGCGATTGTCACTAGAGTAACTGAAACCATTTATCCACAAGATAAATAATGTATTGCTATATACCTTACGGTGGCCCATCATCGCATGCAAAAAAAATTAAAATTTTATTGATTATAAGCTAGTATAAATAGTATCTAGATAATAATAACATTAATGAATTTATATCCAAATTGGAGATGATTTAGAGGTTGCACAAGGTTGTTGAAGTTTCAAGGTGTTTCAGGTTCAAGACTTTATTATGCTTCACGTTAACTTGAACTTGTAAATATATTTATTAGTCCACATTGTTACATAGCATGCCGAGACTACTTGTTTGTGTTTATATCATCACCTCTCTCAAAATATCAAGGGTTTATAAGCTTTGAACAACAGCAAGTAATACATGCTATCTCAAGGGAGCATGTGCTTTGATTGAAAGGGATCTTGGGCAAAATCTTCTTCATTTGCATGTTTTCATCAAGTGATTTTTGGAGAAAATTTTTACTGCTCTAAAAATTACATCCGCCACATCTGGACCTGAAATAACAATCTTTAAATGTTTCAGAGAACAGTGGTCTCAGATTGACTATAGTTCATGTTGTACAGCTTCTGATATGAGAGAAATTGACTCCTTTAAAGAGCATATTGTAGTTTGCAATGCAGAATCTGCCAATTTGTCAACCACGAGATGATTATAGAGAGTTCCTGGAATTTTCCACCATATTTCTTGGGGGACTCCATCTCTCAGAGTTCACTTTCAAGCTCCTAATGCATTACGTCACGCTCATTGGATGGCACACATTTTCTACTGTTACAAAATGTAGATGTTCAGGAAACAATTTAAGTTAAAGCCATATAAAAAAAAAACGGAACAAAGTTGACCCACAACAAAAGATGCAAATGATGAACATGTGATAACCTGAAGGATCCATCCTGTAGATTCAGTAAATGCAGATAAACAACTAAGCTATTTTGTTACATCTAATACAAAAACATTCTTTTCCATTCTTGATTTGCCGTAATATCAATCTTGAAAATGCCTCCGGAAACATGGAATGACAATGAAGATTTCAAAGTAGCAGAAAAAAATTGTTCGGTCATTCATAGTTGTGAATGACTCAACAGAAAGGGGTCTGAAATTAAATTAAAGACTTCAATGCAATTCTGAGCAGAAATGAAGACCAGAATCAGTTTATACTCCTACTTGTAGAAGAACATCAAAAAATGTTTTGTGATTAAAAAAAAAAGTTCTGTAATTAGTGGACTCTGTTTTGCACCAGAAAGTCATCAGCAGGACAATTCCTGGAAACTACAATATCACAAGTTAACAGTGAATGGTTGTAGTTATTATTACATACTGGTCAATCCGTTGTGATTTCTGTTAAAATTACTTCGAATAATTGTGTACCTAAATGATACATCTAATTTAAAAATTAGATGCTTTGTGCAACCTGTAAATATTGTTTGTTTTTGTCGATTTCTTACATAACTACTAAATCTAGTGGTAGAACAAAATGCTGGGTTTTATTTGAGTGAAAATAAAAAACCATTTTTTAGGCCACTGTAGTGTACCTCTTTTACATTTTTTAAATAGTGTAATTTTTTGAATTTCATAGTGATTCATTGAAAATTACTTACATTCAAATTGGAAGCCATCAATTAGTGAATAATTAAGGTTGCAATGAGGTAGATTTAATGATCCCTCAATTTGATCATGGTTATTCAGCATTGTAAAGTATTTCATTTAAAATATATTGACTTCATCTTTCAGGAAAACCACTCACAATTTACATTGGCGTCAACATAAACGAGATCAGCTCAATTAATGAGGTTGACATGGTGAGGAATAATAATTTTAGTGGCTTCCATAATTATTGTGGATACAATTAACCAGCTTACAATTAATCACAACGCTTTTCTATTAGTTGCTATTATTTCATCATTAAGGAATATTCCATGACTTGCTACTTACGGCAGACTTGGACCGACGAAAGACTAACATATACTGGTTATAACAAAAGGTACTTCGTGATTCATATCGTAATCGATTTATTTTGAATGCTCAAACCATTTCAATGTCAACAGCATTATCTTGAATCACAATTACTTCGATCAAATTTGGTCATCGGATTTGTTCATGGAAAATTCAAAATCGGCAGTTTTACATCTAGTTACCGTGCCAAACAGGCACATAAGAATTTTCCCAGAAGGACGTGTTTTTTATAGTCAACGTGTTTCTGCAAAGCTCATTTGTAATATGATCCTGGATAGATATCCCATGGACAACCAAACATGTTTTTTCGACCTTTCCAGTTGTTAGCATAAATTATGTTCTGGAGCACAAATATCAAAATTTCACCAACATCTGATTAACATAATTTCAGTCGCTTACACAGTTCAAGATATGATATTTCATTGGGATGTCACCAAAGATCCTCTAGAACTGGGAAAGGGATTCACATTACCAGAATACGAAATTACAGGAACATCTTATGGAAGTTGCGTTTCAGAATACAACACAGGTGAATGAAGCACATGAACAGTTTTGATTTTTCTATTACATAAAATTCTAAATGATAGCAAATTAACATCGTATTAACATGGTCAGGTTCTTTTCCATGCGTGAGAGGATATTTCTACTTGAAGCGTCGTCTCAAAGCATACATACTTGGAACATATTTGCCAAGTCTTCTCGTTGTTCTGTTATCATGGTTGTCATTTTGGATTGATCCTGAATCCACTCCTTCCAGAACTTCTCTCAGCATCCTAACAATTCTCACCATCACCACTCAAAGTTCAACTTTGGCAAAAAGCTCCCCAGCAGGATCATTTACAAAAGCGAGTGACTTTTGGATGGCAACATGCCTCGTGTTTGTTTTTGCAGCTTTCATTGAGTTCAGCATTGTTAATACTTTGTCAAGGAAACACAAGAAGAACCAGGTGCAGTTTGAGACAACTATTAAATTACTGTTTGTATAAATTAACATAATTCTATGCATGTTATATTTCAAAAAGTGATTTTTTTTCAATGCATTTGATGTGACACTTTATGCCAATGCTCTCCGGTTAAAGGTTTGGTCGTTTGGGCAATAGTACTTTTTATTAATATTTAACAATTAATTTTTATTAATAATTAATCAAAATTTAAATACTTGTTAATTTATTCACAAATTTGATGATTTCAACAATGTTTGAAACTTGTAACTTAAATATTACTTTTATTTTGCACAATAACCAGTCCAAGGTCAAAGATGTATCAACGGAAAGCATTAATGTTTCTAATCAGAAAAAAGAAAAGCATCTGTTAAAGGCTTTGAGTATATTCTTAAAGGAGAAATTTTCTTCTGATCCAGCAATGTCGGTTGAGGTCGCCTCAAGATTTCTGTTTCCTATTTTTTTTATTATTTTTAATATTATTTATTGGTCCTACTATTTGTCTTAGTTATGAAACGAAATTTTATAAATTTACAGAGCTTCATCAGACAGACTTAAAACTTATTGCACTACAAATGCAGTTGATGTACTTATTTATTGTATAATATGTAAATTATTGCAATGCAAAATGTTTTGGTCATTTTTCATTATTTAAAAATAATACAAATAAAAACAGAAATTATGTATTCAAAAATATAAATATTTAATGGTTCTGATTTATTAGCACTTCGATATCTACAAGACTGAAAACAACAAGGATTGTTTTAATGATTCATATCAAATCAAATTATCAGATATAGACATCGTTAAGTGGTCTTATCTATTAGCCGAACTGCAATTACTTACAATTATCTGAAGGACTATCTGAGGGTGATGCTATTTTAGCAAATTATTCCACTCGATAATTTAGGGAAAACATGGAATTAGTGTTAGAATGCACTCCTACATGTCGATCATTTTGCTTTGGTTGTTCATTTCTATAAAGGCTTCTTCCACAATCCTCTTTTCTCGCATTGACTGTTGAAGCGTCGATGTATTCAAATATAAACTTTAGAATTCAAATAGTAACTAGTAAATAGTAAATAAATAATAAAATAGTAATTTTATTATTGTTACATAATAAAAAAAAGTATTTTTTAGAATTCAAATAATAACAATAAAAAAAAAAAAAGTATTAAGTATTATAACAGCAACAGGGGACATTTAGACAACTGTTTGCGATGCCTACATCTTTCAGGTTTTTTGCTTTCATGCTGCTTCAACTAAGCATTGGGAAGAAGATTTTGTAAGAATTTTAAATTGTTTTTAATTTTTCAATCGATATATTAAAAAAAAAAAAAAAATCGACATAGCATCTTTTTTCTTTAAAAACTTTTTATTTTAAATATACCATTTACGTATTTAAAAAATTTAAATACATTTAGATTTTAAATGTATTATTTGAACAAATAATTGGTTAGCGAAAATTATTTCACTTCGGTCCAATAATCTTCGTCAAATCTTTTGAAACAAATGATGTCTAACGACATTTATTAATTATTTTACAATGACATCACAAAAAGCAGTCAGGGATGGCAGTTGAAAGCTTCAACTTTTTTAGGCAACGAAGTCTAGATTGTGTTCTCACCAATAGCTCAAGTATTCTTCGAGTTTATTTTCTCCCTAAAATGGTCTTGGTGTCTGAGCATCTCAAAAATTTACTGCTTATCATCAGTCTTCTCCATCAGAAAAATCGCGTTAATTTTGATCAAATCTGTTTTGGCTTCTAACAGACATGCGTGAACTTCAGAGGCGCAAGTACTTACGGTTCAAGTTTTGAACCTTTTTTCAAATATATACAGGTACTTGGAAATCCAAGAGGGCCAAATACTGACGGCTTAGGTACGAGCAAGAGTGCAAGTACACGAAATATGTATCCGATTACAATTACACAATTAAAAAAATCTCGAGACAACTATTAGTTACAAGACAGCTATCTAGCATTTACTTTCAAGAATTTGGTTGACATGTGAAATACCATTTTTAATTACGCCTGAAGGAGGGGGAAAATATTACAAAGTCAAAAATGCTAAAGTACAAAAAAATAATCATCAGGGCAGTGTCTGATCTCGTTGAAAACGTACTCAACAATTCCAGGTATAAGAGCCGGATGAGGCCCCTGCTGGACGAAGGTGTGTTGATTTTAATATCATCATATAACATAATTAATTGAATTATTAATTATGAATTATTCTTTCAACAAATAATGCCAAATAATGTAAGTGGTTATAAAAAACAAAAATCAATAATAAGTACAACATGTAATCATATTTAACATTTTTATTCCAGAGAAGCCATTGGAGATTTTCGTCAGCATCAATGTCAATAAAATCACTTCCATCAGCGAAGCGGAAATGGTACAGAATAATTCTCCGAAGTAGTATAATATAATATAATATAATATAATATAATATAATATAATATAATATAATATAATATAATATAATATAATATAATATAATATAATATAATATAATATAATATAATATAATATAATATAATATAATATAATATAATATAATATAATGCAATGCAATGCAATGCAATGCAATGCAATACAATGCAATGTAATGTAATGCAATGTAATGTAATGTAATGTAATGCAATGCAATGCAATGTAATGTAATGTAATGTAATGTAATGTAATGTAATGTAACGTAACATAACGTAACATAACATAATATAATATAATATAATAAAATATATATACGGCGTGCAGGTTGGCCGAATGGGTTGCGTTCCTGCATACGGCGGTAATGGCAACAGTCGTAATGTGTAGTGTTTGAAACCCAGCCTGCACTGCCGCAAGCGCTCTTGGGAAGGAGCCTCTGACGCTATGCATATGGCGCTATATAAATGAAATACATTTACATTTACATAACATAATAGTACTCTGAAGAATTATTGCTTCAGCACGAGAGTAGTTAATCTGTGGAACAAGCTTCATGAGGAGAAAATATATTCAGATTCAGTGGAACTATTTAAAATAGGACTGTCGAAATATGGATATTGAATTAAATAGGAGTGGTTATCATGCAGACATTGGTCTGCTTAAACCACTATAAATTAATGTAATGTTATGTTATGTTAGAATATATTTTATTTTTATTATGTAAGCATTAGATTGGTCCTTATATGGGGTGAAATTCTAATTTCAAAGGAATATTGACGAGCGCCCCTACATTGTTCCATTTAATGTAAAAACACTCCAGATTTTAAAAAATATTTTCAATAATATTTATGGTGTGCTCAACTTGCATAACTATTTAATAACATACAGCCTTATGATAATGTTATATGCTATAGTATATAATATAATGAATAATATGGATAATAACTGCAATAATTGCAGTTCATAAGTAAAGAAATTAAGAATAAAAACAAATTTTGTTTTATTCCAAATGCAAATTTGACATGCTTTAAATGCACTGATTTTGACTTTTTAATGCACTGATGAAGAGTTGAAGCTGATGGTGATTGATGTTTCATATCTGTTTGATGATAGCTGTCTTAGTGACGGAAGAAACTTAAGGTGCTGTGCCACTACTTGAAGGATGAACTAAGTCTGCTCTTTCGATTTGATGTGTAGCCCATTGTACGCCTGCATGAGAGCCACTCCTCTCTCAGCAGTACCATTGGTGACACATATTTTGGGCCACAGATCGTTGGAGTTCACGATATAATGGGTTGTCAGACCAAGTTTCGGGGTCCTCCTTCAGGAAATCGCTTTTAAGCAAAGAGCTTCAAAGAATTCCTTTGTATTCCTTTCACGAAGTCAGGACTCTCTTTCACTCGGATGCATGACATCATGGTCAAAGAGTGAATTGCTTCTGCGGATCTTCAAAATAGGAGGCCTGTCTAATCCTAATACCATCTTTCTCTTTTCTTCAACCGAGATTGAATCAGCAAAGAAAGAAAAGCCAATCAGTTCCTTTGAAAGATACTAGAAGTATCATTTGAGCTTCTTCAGGACACCAAGAAAAATTCTGTCTCCAGAAACCAGTTAACATAGCGCTAAGATTATTCTTCGGGGCAGATATTCGCATTACTGGTGTCGAAGTGACGGGCAAACGTCAACTCACAGGCAACCAGTTTTGTCAGTTCTGCAGAGATTTCCTTGCTTACGAGTTAGGGTTAGGGGTTACACGATTAGGGATGGAGTTAGGTACCAAAAGTCGCTGCCTGAGAGTTGGCTTTTGCCAGTCACTTGGCCAACAATCATATTCGCTCTATAAAGAGAGGGCAGCACTTCCGGTGTTAAGATAACATTTGCGAGCAAGAACTCACGGTTCTCCTGAATGTCTATCATCTTGAGAGCATTGCCCTGGGTAACATGAAACAAATTTTCAAATTTGAGAAGGCTTTTTTGTTCTGCTTTTGAGTCTATCTGTCTATCGGTTTTATTCTTCCAAATATTCTCCAAAGCCATTACCAGCTCTTCCAATTATTTGCTTTGTTCTAGTGAAAGACCAATATTTCCATTATTTTTGCCACTTCGTCCTTTTTTTATCCTTCATCTCTTTAAATTAAACTGCCAGAACATCATGGATTGGGGGCAGTATGAAACCAGTGAATTCGTTTGTCATAGCATCCACCAAGTATATTTCTGTCTGTTTTTCTAGTTATCAATACTACGGCCAAACTTATATCTTAAAAAAAAAAGAATATTACGTTAATATTAAAAAACATAAGTTAATAATGGATACATACCATCCCATAACATACATAACATACCATAATATTTCTACAAACATTCACAAAGTGCAAACCAAACAAAACACCTTGGAATAATGACAGACCGTGCAATATAATCACCCTACGGAGAAAATTCACTGAGCACACCCTAAACATTAATTGATTTAAAAAATATTTCTTGGGGTTTAATTTCAACCTATTTGAACATTTTTAAGGTGCGCCCGTTTCACATTTCCAAAAATTGAAAAATACGGACCACTCAGTATATGTAAAACAAAAAAAAAACAATACATAGGTGTATTTCATATGTAGCCATATAATGTCAAATTTTCTGGGTATCATATATTTAAGAGTCTAAATTGTTCTTCCCCGTCTGCATACAAGTCAAAAAAGTAGACATTTTCCTATCTACTTTCACATTTCCGGCAGTCATTCAAATTATTTCCTTTAAGCGGATAATAAATACAATAAAAATTTTACTAAATAATATGATAATACGAAGTAAACATTTAATTTGGAGAATTGAAAATACTCTTGGTTTTTTGGCTTCCATATTGTTTTATTTAATATGACATTCTTTGACGCTTTTCCTAGTTTATTTCACTAAAATTAATTTTTCTAGCACATGCCATTTTATGAGATATTGAATTGATAGACAAAAAATATTTTGGTGCAGCAATACTCAATGAGTTTGTATCTCAGACAGATCTGGACAGATTTGAGACTTACATATTTTGACTACAACAAAAGGTAGATTTAATGAAAATAGAAATGATGTTAATCTTTACCAGTTCAGTAAATATTATACATATTATAAATATATATTTGAAGTATCACTCTGAACCAAAACCAGTTTGATCGAATATGGACACCGGATTTATTTGTGAGGAATTTAAAGTCCGGATTTTTGCACCAAATGACAGTTCCGAATAGGCTAATTAGGCTTTCTCCTGATGGAACTGTTCTATATAGTCAGCGACTGACTTTGACACTTTCATGTAACATGCTGTTAGACATGTACCCAATGGACAACCAAACCTGTTACATTGAGATAGGAAGTTGTGGGTTATTAGTAATTCAGGCTGATTGAGTCAGATTATTTGTTTAATGGAAACATTTGGTTTTAGTTGGATATACTTCAGATGAAGTAATTCTGCGATGGTATGATGAATCCAAAGGTGTCGAGATGGATGGCAAAACAAACTTACCAGAATACGAAATATCTGGAACCACAAGCATGGTTTGCACCAAGCTTTATGACAGCACAGGTTGGATTATTTTAAAACGTGTATTAACAACTAATACTAAAACTAAATATTGCCAAAAATTATTTAAACTTAAGGGTAAATCCAATTAAAGAGTTAATTTCGTTTAAAGCTTACTTTTTCAAATCTGAAGTGCCACGAAATGGTGAAGAACTAAAAATTCCTCGCAAAAGTGATCGATTTTAATTTTCACAATTTTTCATCAACCTATATTCGCGGGAAATAACGACTGTTCATTCAAAAAATTTATTAATATTGCACTAAACGACGGGTCTCAATATATGCCGAATTTATAGTTGGTTTTATTCGGTAATTATTCTGTTAACAAGTGGGCAACAACGATCACTGTTTAATAAATGAATTTGGGTTTTTATTATTATTTATTATTTTAATAAGACTGTTTATTGAACTTATTTCAGGAGCATTTTCCTGCTTAAGAGCAAATTTTCACTTTAAGCGTCGTCTGAAAGCTACATTCTCAGCATGTATTTGCCAAGTCTTCTCGTTGTTCTGTTATCATGGTTGTCATTTTGGATTGATCCTGAATCCACTCCTGCCCGTACTTCCCTCAGCATCTTAACAATCCTCACCATCACCACTCAAAGTTCAATTGTGGCCAAAAGCTCCCCAGCAGGATCATTCACAAAAGCGAGTGATGTTTGGATGGCAACATGCCTCGTGTTTGTTTTTGCGGCCTTCATTGAATATAGCATTGTTAACAGTCTCTCGAGAAAACTCAAAAAATCTCAGGTTACAATCGCTTTCGAAGTGTTCAAAAGCATTCAAAATTATATTAATCAATTTGAAACATTTCATTAGATATTTCACTAAGTTCACGTTTCATGAGATAACATTTATGGACATTATCAGTAATTGTTTTGGCTTTTGAAACAGTCATGCATCAAACACTCATCAAGCAGAAATTCTGGATTAGAAAATGTTGAGGAAATGAAGACAACCGCGGCTGGATTGAGAGATTACATCTCCGCTGATCCCGCTATGTCGGTTGAGACAGCCTCAAGAATATGTTTTCCTATATTTTTTTTTGTTTTTAATGTGATTTATTGGACATATTACCTGAGAAGATTTTTTCAATAAGCTGTTTTTCTTGATTCTGTTCACGATTGCTATGGTAATGTTTCAGGTAGTTGAATAATACGTGTATTTGTTACACTTTTGCATTCGTACATCAGGTACTCAAAATTGATATCTTAATGACCGCCCTAACTTCTGAAGCAATCACTTATGAATCGCTTATCTGTCACACTTTTCTCGTCGCTTGCTTCTCTATTTGTAAAATTTTAGTGCTTATGTTTTGTTGCTGCTTGTCGGGTAGTACAAGCGCACCTCGGTCTTTTCCATTTGCTTCGTGGAAAATAAAGTAAAATACACTGGTTAGATACACTGAGGACATGACAGGAAATTAGCCACCAGACTGCAAAGATTACAAAATAAATGCAGATTGCAGGAAATTTTTTTCAAATACGTTAAAGAGAATTGAAACAAATTGCCACAATCGGTTAGCAGTCACCCAGTGTTTTAAAAATTTCTTAGATGAATTGTGTGCTGACAAAGTTTACATTTCAGTTTGACTTTCGTATTGTATTTATTGTTGATTATTTCGTCTGGATTTTTAGCATTGAAATAATTTTGTGGGCATGTGAATTTTTCATCTCCCTGTTTTTGTTTTTTTTATGCGAGTTAGTTTTAATGTGGTTATCCTGTGCTCCAGTATAACACTAATATGAATTCTGGCATTAATATCCTCTTCTTTAGGCATGCTTGCAACAAATTAAAATTTTCGGGATTACCGTATTTTTACCATTTGTGTAAAAATGAATTTGTAAAACACGCAGACGACAATAACACGCACCAATAAACATATTTAAAAAAATGATCACTTAAATATATTCTTTATTTAATCATTATATATTAATTCACTGATAAATATTAAGGTGGCTTATGAAAACATTGCCGATTTCAAGGGAGGTTCCTCGTGAGTCATAATTTTGCGGTTTGTCCATGCATAGGAATCGACCGGGGTCGCGCCTCTTATGTAGGTGAAAATACGATACGTTTTTCATAGATGTATCTAATAATAGAAAGCTTAGCACTAAGATGCAAGCATTAAAGTAAATAAATTTTTCTAATGTGATATCAACACAATGCAATAAGAGACTAATCATTGACTTAATGCTGTGACCCTGGCGTTAATTAATTTTTGTAATTAATTTTATATTGCTACATTTAACCGTTACATTTAGAATTTTCTATAAGGCAGCTCTGCAGAACGAAATTAAGGTTATAGCATTCCCACACGGGATTCCAAAATCTCACACCAGTTTCTACAAATCTTACAGATCCACTCAAATACTTAACTCAATTATTCAGTTCTATTCACTGAATACTTGCTCAATAAACTTACTAGAAAACCTCTCAAGTTTACCAACCCCCCCGATTTATTTCAGTATGATGAAACTTTGTGGACCGAGTTGTTCTTGTATATAAAGCCTTTCGCATGCCGTTCACTTCAGTTCTGCAGTTGAAGTGTCCGAGCTGAGATCTCAAATTTAGAGCATAAGTAAAAATCAACCGAATGTTATTATATTATTACAACGTCCAGCAGTAATAACATCAACTAGGACTGTGATAAAATATACGAATTTCTAATGACTCTTTCGTGTAGATTTCTAGCTTTTGTGCTGCTTCAATTAAGCATTGGAGGAACGAATAGGTAAGAATATCAAATGCATTACCTACAATAATAAACATAAGTCTGAAAAAAAGAAGTAGATTTTGGAACTTCTGGGATTTCGTTTTCTTAAAAAAAAAAAAAACTTAAAAAAATTATTAATTTCACTTCCAATTACCATTCAGCATTTATCAAGTTATTTTAAACATTTTTTTCTCAACGATTGCAATGATTGCAATGATGCAAAATTCGAGGAACAGAAGTTTCGATTCGTTGAAAACAATTTAAAATAATTATAATGTCTTAAATAATTCATAAGCTATTCGAAAACACACACTGCGTATTGTAGAGACCTCCTACAGTTCAAAAGAATTAATCAGCTCAAAAGAAGAGTTGTGAATGTTGATTACAAAAGATATCAGAAATCACATTCATTCAGCGCTTTGAAATATTGCAAATTTTTTATTTCAGAGAGCTTGCCTTTTGAATGTTTGGCAATGCTTGGTAAAATATTCATCAAACTACAGAAGTTGCAAATAAGTTATAATATTGAGATTAAATTTTTAAGTTTAAGCCATTTGTTTGTTTTTTAAAAGGTCAGACCATAAAATATGTATTGGATGATTAATTTACTTGATTTTTTTATTCCGTAGAAAATAACACTGTAATATTCAGCCTCTCCTAAATCTTTATCATATGATTTGTAATCGATTTTTGATTTTGAGTCGTATGGCGCTAAATTTCAAGGCATTGCTCTGGAGAATTCTAACATATGTTCCTTTTTCACTCTGACCATATCTTAAAATTTCAATTTAATTACAACAACAAAACATTTTAAATATATCCTCCCTTTTAATGTTTTTCAAGATATTGTACGTATTTGTAACTTTAAAGGTTGATTTTTAACAGCATTTTGATTTTTTAGCGAAGTTTGGGGTAGTTGTCAAACTCGTGATGCAAATTTCTTGCATAAATAATGAACTCAAAAGACACTGCATAAACGATGCCTAAATAGAATCTATTTATAGTTAAGATGTCACGGAATTTCAACCCGAAGCAATAATAATTTAAACTTGTATCTAAATATTCTTCAGCCTCATTAAAAAGAAGTGAATGTTTGTGGAAGTTAAAATTATAATAATAAATGTTTTGTGTCTACTAATTCGGTCTTATGAAAAGAGGAAATTTGTAAGATTAGATTTTATAAAATAATTTGTTATTTTTAAATTATTATTGTTAACTTAATTTTGACATTTATGGTTATTAATATACATGCCTGAGAAGAAACTTTTTAGTAGTCGGAAGGAGTAATGTCGAATGTGTGATGTTTAGAAACTGTTCTGAGTAAAAGTAGAATGTTTGTGGGTTGAAACAAAGTCAAGAAAGAAGCAATCAAACAATTTGTCTAATGTTAATAAAATTTCATACGTTAATTAAAGTCAAAGAAATTATTACATGCAGAGGACATTCTTTTTTAACAACAACACTTCATTTATTACAAAGAAAGAAAAAACAAACATACAAAAAAATTTAAGAGAGTGAACATTTGACAGTAAATTAAAGCAATACAAACAAAGATACAAATGCACTCTCATAATGTCTTACAACTACTTGACTAAAGTGATGACAAGAACGCCCTAAGGGAGAATTCCCGCTAACGGACGACCAATATGAGNAAACGTAAGATTTGTTGTCGCGGTTACACGTTTTAGAAGTCGCACGACTTTCACTCGGTTTGGTCAGGTGAATTTACATCTTGAAAATGGCATAAAGTGAGTTATATACTCACTATATACTTTAGTATATATATTGTAAGTTGTAAAATTTGTTCAAGAGATTGAATTTTAAGACTGTTTTTATATTTCTCTTAAAAACTCTGGTTTTGCTAAAATTTTATTTTAACTGTTATTATCTTTGGTTGAGTTCTGGTGGCATCATCTTGCATAATCACAAACTCATCCTAATCCTGTCAAAGTTGACTTACCAAGCGCGCATTGGCGCTATTCCTCGCATCCTTTGTTCGTAGAAGTGATATTTTTGTGGACGATTTTAAGGATGCGATTCTCATATATTTTGGATCCTAATTCTGTTGGGTTTATTCCATTACCAGCTGCAGACTGTTCCCAGCCATTAAAAGAAAATCACAAGCTAGCACATCGGCAACACTCAGTTCTTCAGATACATTAGGGGCCGTCCATAAATTATGTCAACAAAATAGTGACCATGACTACTGCCGTTGTTACCGAGAACACCTTCACAAATTTTTTTGACAGAAAAACCACTGTTCGAATTCTAACGGACGACATCTCAGATCATCTGCCTCTATATCTTTCAATCGGAGATCGATAGTGTCACGGGTGTCTTCATCGTGCGAGAATAATCTTTGTTGCATGTATAGGCTCAGTGGCTTCACGCCGACTTGACAGGAAGCTACGTTTGGCTTGTATATGAAATTGCATGATTCTCGTACTCCTAAGCCGACCAATCAGAGCACGTCTTCTCTGGCTGTCGATCGATTGTCTGAATTAGTCAAGTGGTCACGAGGTCAGCATAATGTTGCACGTGATCAGTTGACTTGTATAGGAACTATATAAGGCAGCCAGAGAAGCGGGAACGGCACTGCTCCTAACTCACTTCCTCAATCGAGATTCTATTGGAATTGAATGATACTCGCTCTCAACAACTCTATCAAACTCATTACGGATAACATGGACGAAATTGATGACATTGGGATTGAAGAAGGCTTCCAAGTCGCCCAAGGGAGGAAGCGAAGAAGAGTCACGTCTTCTTCATCCTCCTCGGTTGCTGAAGTCTCGAAAGAGACGCAAAAAAAGGTCTTTATCAAGACCGAAACTGGAAAGCTGAATCCAATCCGGGTTCAGCGGCAAGTAGGAGAATTATTGGGCAGATCCGATGTGAAGATTATTTCACGTAATAATCTTCTCATCGTTATTGCCAAAAATGATGATGAGACAGTCAAACTGTCTCAGATTAAGAATTTAGACGGCGTTGCGGCCAATGCCCATGTGGCGGCCAAGCCGAAATACTGCATCATTGGCGTTCCTGCTAACGTCGATGATGAGTCAATTAAATTAAGCACTGGCTGCGGAAACGCAACCAGAATATTTAAGAATATTGGCGGAAGCAAGGTGGCCTCTTCAGTGGTCATCCTTAGCTTCCAAGGCAATATTCCAGATAAGGTTAAAATAGNGACACAGGAGAACCAGCGATACAAATAGAGAGGTCGTCGAGGGATAATTTTTTTCTAGAGCCATGGAATATCATATAAACCGTTTTCTTGACATTTAACGATAAACAATTAGCACCACACCAATCCGTTACTTTTCCAAGTTCAGTATTCATGATATTATGCATGTGCACTATATCACTGCCAGATATAAATACATTCGTATCATCAGCAAACAGTAAAAACTCCAAATTCAAATTCAAATGCATTTTGTTATTACGTTATCCTTGGTAATTCATCTTATTAAAAGCCGGTAATTAATATTCCTCTTGAAAATTTAAGAAACTGGACGGTTGGCATGTCACCGATAAGATATTTGAAGTGGTAATGCTGAGGTTATTCTTAAGTAAAATAAAATACATTTATAATGCGATATATCATGCTATTCCAGCAACGAACAAACATAAATAAATGAAAATAATTAGAAACATAAATTAGGAATTTGTCCTTGTTTCACCCCAATAAAAGTTACACCTTTCCCTTGATGTCATTAGCAAGGTCGGTTACCTGGATTTGCGCGGGAAACGTCAAATTTAATTATTTTATTGATTATTGATAATAAATAATCTTCATTTTGCCTGATTCCAAATTACCAGGCTATTACTAATGACTTCATTGGAGATCAACCTAATTAACCTCATGAGAAAGAATATGAACTCATTGTGGCCTAATTGATTATTACTATCCCCTGTAAATTTAACAAACATTATTGTTTTTCATTTATATTTAATTTATTTATTTATTTCATCAATGTAGCGCCATAACTTAGAGCCAGTGGCGCTTTTTTGCATTTGTATCAAGCCGACATTTGAAGTACCTTACGTATCCCAGTCGGATATAACATTTAACTATTTTATATAACCATTTATATAACCCCCTACCCAAGGGCGCTTGTGGCGGTGCAGGCCCGCATTACGACTGTAACCATTACCGCCGCATGCTTAAATACGATTAATTTATATTTTAAATTGCTGATGCACGTGATAAAAATAAAATACAGGAAAATTTTTGAAGTTTCACAGGTCTCCATAAAGCGGAGAAACATCATTTTCTCAATTCAAATGTTTTTGTAATTGAAGACAAATAAGCAAATAAACTATTTGCCACGAGAGACTTTTTTTCTTGAATATTATCAAGGAATGTTGAGATCTCATCTTTGTTTAAACAAACTATCTTTAAGCTCTGTAGTTATGTGCTTTCTGTGCTTTCAGTGGTTATGACGATGTATTTTTAATGACATTTCCAGAACTCAATTGCATCGATTTGAGTAATAATTTAACTGGAAAATAAATAATTATTTATTATATTATTATTTTTATGGATTTTTAAACATATGTAAAAATTGATATAAACTCGATGACACTCGAACTTTCATTGTAATGAGAAGTGAATTGTCTATCAAGAATTTGATGGTGTTTTGACGATAAATAATCGCGAAATTAAAACAGCCCGTTTGACTTCTCCAACTTTTTGCAGCATTTCGTTCTAGTCTTTCTTATTGCTTTCTTATTGCTTTCCATATCAACACACTTAGACTCTTTTCATGAACAAATCCACGGAATCGAGATAAAATTTCAAGCTAAATCTATTTATTGGAATAAAACTAAAATCCGAAGAATCTTAATGATTTTACTAGTAATATTTCATTATTTTTTATGAATACATTAGGCAATTTAAATGTAGAGAATTACAAGAAAAATATTATTCTGTAATTATTCATGAGAATAAAGTTGCTTTCATCACAGCAGATCAAACAATTTCTTTTATTAATTTTTATTTTCACATCAGTGAAAAGAATTTATGATATAAATAGCATAATGTTTTTATTTCGTTAATCGGTTTTTAGCAATAATATCGGTGTGCATCACCTTTGAAAAAGTTGAATTTTATTTTATTTCGAATTCAGTGCCAAATCATTTATGCTTTTATTTTTGTTGATGTCCCGTTAATATTTTAATTCAGAAGCTTATCCCATCGAACGTTTCGGCCCAAACTCCTTAAGTTTTCGTGGTCTGGGCCACACCCGTTTGATCAGGGGGCGTCCCTGTCTGTCATGCCTGTCCATTTTATCTCGCATACATGTAATCATGTAATAATGCATTCATGTAATCAGTGATGTGAAAAGTACTGCGCTTCAGTACTTAAGTAAAAGTACAACTAACATCTCAAAAATTTACTTAAGTAAACTTAAGCATTTGTTAAAAAAATGTACTCAAGTAAAAGTAAAAAGGATCAGCATTTCAAAATTACTTTAAAGTAAAGAGTAAAAGTACTGAAGCACTACATAATTAATATGACAAATAAATTCTCGCATAAAATATTCTGCTTCAACCCGACCAATGTCGGGAAGCTAAATATAAAACCGTGCGACGAGCACACTGATTTTTTTTTGCAGATCTAATAGTATTGATGCACAATGCAATAAGCTGAATAACAACAACAACATTATTTCCCCTTCTCGCCTTTCCTACTATTCCTGCTACCTCGCTACGCTGCTTCCCAGCAGTCATGTCATCAGTCGGAACATTGCTGCCGTTGTTGTAAATAAACTTTGTGGCGGACTCTTCGTCGTCAATTTGTCATTTATTGCTACAACTTAAACTTTATGTATTTTCCATCGTTTGTAATTTTTGTTTACATTACTTTGTATTTGTCACAATTTCTTCTCCTCTGAGTTGAGCCAAGTTTAAGATCGAAAGAGTTCGACGAAAATGTGATGCAAACTGTACAAAATTTATTAAACACCAAAGCGGAATAAGCGAACAAGATTAACAGAGCAAAATACGAGAGGTGAAATCTTAAATAGATCAAACTATTAATCAACAACTCCAATCAAGTAATCAACAATAACCAATCTGCAACTTATTATTCAACATTCCGCGTCTCCGACATCGCTGCTTTCAAAACCACACTACTCGTCTGCTCTCTTCGCGCTCAACTCTAACTCCCTCTCACACGCTTCTCCCGTACAAACCTCCCAAACCTCCTCTCCTATTTATTGTTTATTCCGTTACATAACTGGATGATTAGGACGGTGCTCCCGCAACGGGATTCGAATCCGCGATGCCACCGTGAGAGGCGGAAGTCTTAAACGTCAGACCATGCGGGAGCACCATCTTCTCCTGCCTTATTTATTTATTTTATTAAAGTCCGTTGCATGACAAAGATGATTAAGACGGCTGCCCTCTCCTGGCTAGCTAGCGCCTGTTTATAAACAACGCGTCGCTTAAGCAAACGACGCAAGCCGGCCAATAAAGGACGACGCATTAAGCCGGCAGACGATAATTATCAAACAGCTAATTTACGTAATAAACCAAATAATGCCAAATAAACGCATGTCACAAGCAAAGCATCGACGCCACAAAATATACAACAAATAAAATAAACAAACTGTATATTGATAAAAAAAAACAATCATAAAAGTAATGCTTTGTGGAGTAAAAGTATTTCCGAAAATCTAACTTCGTTACAAGTAAAAAGTATTTCCGCTGTTCTTCAGTAATGTAAAGCGTTACTTTACTTTGTTGCCGAACAACACTTCATCTAATCATGCATTCATGCATTCATGTAATCAGGTTAACAGAATTCTTCCGAAATCAAACAAAAGTCAGGCAAATATTTCCTCAAGGAAATGATCGGTTCTTATTTCTTACCAACATTATTCGTATCAACAAATTTTTTTTGTCAGATCTCAATTTCCTCTCTGTTTATGAATATAAAATAAATTCTCCCAGATGTTGGATGAAGCATTAACAACGTCTGCATTGAATTGTTCATTTGGTTTTCCCAGTCTTTTATTATCCTAAAATGGGCTGGTTTAAGACTAACTTATTGAGAGAAATTACGATCAAATTATATTAAAAAACAATCTTCGTAATAAATTTGGTTTCATCATCAGGGCAGTGTCTGATCTCATCGAAAATATACTCAACAACTCCGAGTATAATAGCAGAATGAGACCCCTGCTAAATGAAGGTACGTTGCGCGAGATTACAGTCGAAAATATTGTCATTGAAGTAAATATCACGACTACAAGTTACATATGGAATTAATGCTAATTATAAAGTCATAACAATGATAATGTCCAGGGAAACCATTGGAGATTTTCATCAACATCAACATCAACGAAATCAGTTCCATCAGCGAGGTTGAAATGGTATGACATATGATTTTATATGTAACATACGACTTCATAACATAACATACATAACATACAACTACATACATAGCATGTAACTTTATATGTAACATATAATCTTACGTATAACACATATAATCTTACGTATAACACATATAATCTTACGTATAACACATATAATCTTATGTATAACACATATAATCATACGTATAACACATATAATCTTACGTATAACACATATAATCTTACGTATAACACATATAATCTTACGTATAACACATATAATCTTATGTATAACACATATAATCTTACGTATAACACATATAATCATACGTATAACACATAACTTACATATAACACATATAATCTTATGTATAACACATATAATCTTACATATAACACATATAATCTTACATATAACACATAACTTACATATAACACATATAATCTTACATATAACACATAACTTACATATAACACATAACTTACATATAACACATAACTTACATATAACACATAACTTATATATAACACATATAATCTTACATATAACACATAACTTACAACTAATACACGCTAAATGGCGTCCAGTTAAACCAGGATGTCGAAGAGGTACTTCACATAAAATTTTTTACAATGTTAATAACATGAATTCAACAAAAATTATGGTTTGCTGAATATGTTGTCATATTTACAAATAATAATATGAATAACAACTAATATTGTAATGTCCTTCGTTTAATATTTTCTTTATTGACGATGAGGTCAGGCTTATTAATGATATCGACAAAGAGCATGGATACCGAATGAGGAAGTATCACTTTCCGGCATTGCAAAGGCCAATGAGCAGACTTTCGCCCTATATTTCCTAATATTCCTTACGTGAAGAATGTGAGCATCAGAGGCGCTTAAAACGTTTAAATGCCTTCCAAATGGCATTTTGTAGCAAAGGTTCAAATTTTATTAAAATTCGTTTTTTTCAGCCAATTGAATGTATTTTAGGAAACGGTAAAATGTTCAGTGCAACTTTTCTTATTTAAAAACGAAATTTCCAAATTACTACTTATGCATTTTAGAATAATTAAGAATAAAATAGCATTCAATTCGCTATTACAATCCGAGCATTTGAAAGAAATTTGTGCATTAGCACAAAGTGGTGATATCGTACACGTTTGAACGAATCTCTAACTAAAATTATGAACACTGCTAGTTATTTTGTATCTAATTCTGATGTCCATAAATCATTTTTATTTGTTAAAATTTTTATGTCAAAGCATCAGCGATATCAATAATGACTGCTTTCCAGGCCTTCTGAGCTCGTCCTACTTATTGACATCAAACAATTTCAATGATCTGACCCAATTATCCTCAATTATCTGACCCTTAACAATCCATTAACGAAATTGAAGAATATTATATTTAATATAGTGACTGAGTTTAATGAGCAATATGATAAAACTTATTGGAACTGTGCTATTTCTCTCACTAGATGAATTATGAGCAGATGCTGCAAAGTAATTGCAACGCATGGAAAGTGTCATAATATAATATAAAATTTATTGCTTAAATGTTATAGTTTGAAATCGATGCATTTCCAACTTTATTTTAAGTCATTTTTAAGGAAATCATCGATCAGTTATTCCAGTATCAGCATTGCCTGATTCTTGGAACTTTGGTTATTCTCCATCGCAAAAGAAAGCCGTTCTAAATGATTTATATTTCAAGAGCTTATAGTTTAGCACGGAAATGATCAGAAATAAATGAAAGGACGAACGATCGTTAGAATCATGGGATAAAAAGATTCTAAAAAAATCAAAAACATCATGTTATTATTGTATTTCTTCATTCTCCCCGCTTAGCCATTGTATTACGATGATTGTATTAAAACCCATTTGTAACGGAAAATATTGCAACTGAGGATTCTATTTATAACATAAATATATTTAGGCATGCTAGTATCTACGTAATTGACATGCTGAGAATGATTATAGAAATAATTAAATACGGCATGTGGATGATGACGCTGGTAATGACTCTAATGACTTTATTAC
>MPNW01000044.1:10031-41125 GCA_011800805.1 Hirudo medicinalis
GACACCTCTTTAAGATGAAGCGTCACGCAGACGGTAAATGCCAAACTTGTCCTCAGGAAGATGAGACTGTCCAGCATTTCCTAATGGAATGTCCGGCCCAATCAAGCCTGAGAAGAGCAATAAGGGAAAAAATAAATCCACTGGAGTTGAGTTCCATGCTTAGCAATACTGCTAGTGTGGAGCTAATATATCAGTGGATTTATAAAAACCGCCGAAATCTGATCCGATTCTATCACATCATCTATCACATTATGAACGCTGTTGTTGTCTTTGTTTGTTGCTTTTACCTTCTGTTGTCTTCGTTGTTGTCCTATTCATCACGTTATGCTGAGGACATTAATAAAATACTACTACTACTGCATTCTTCCCTTCTCTCTCCTACTCTTCCCGATACGTCGCTACGCTGCTACTCCAGCAATTATGTTGTCAGTCGAAGCATTGTTGCCGTTGTTGTAAATAAACTTTGTAGCGAACTCGTCTTCGTCGTCAATGCCGCTGCCTCAACACGTCCTAATGCTGACATTTCCCGGTAAAGATTTATCTCCCAGTCGCCACTGCTTGTCGGTATTGGAGTGGCTTCCACAGGATGCTAGAATTGCTTGTGTCTCTTTGTCCCCGGATGCTACTTGATCTTCAGCAGTCACAATCTCTTCCAATTCGATATTTTATAATTTTGAAATTTCCATTTCAGAAGATGATGTTATTCCTCTAGTATAAATTCGTCTGGGCAACGAAGTGAATGTGCGTTTCCTCATGGAATGTCCGGCCCAGTCACTCCTGAGGGAAAAAATAAGACTCTAAACAAATCTATCTGAGATGAGTTACATGCTTAGCAATCCAGCAAGTGTGGACCTCATTTACAGATGGATTTGCGAAAATCGGAATAATTTAATTAAATAGTTACTATTTCTCTAATATTATTATTTTTATAATTTAACCATTATTATTATTATTATTATTATTATATTATTACTCAAATACTTCTTATTTCATTACAATATATAACACTAACTAACAAGTCCAAATAATCTTAGCTATGCAACAGACTTTAATAAAATAAATAAATAAGAAGTGAATGTGCTTGCATAAAGTGTTGCGTAAACCACTGTCTAACCAATTACACGTGAATAAATGAAACATATTGAGCATTGAACGCATATCAGTAGATAAATTTTCACGGTGAGGCAAGCGTTCAGCCTTCATTACAGAGTACTTCTCCCCATTGCATCCTTCCACACAGAAGGAATTGTTACTAATTTCGTGACGTGAGCCATGCATGACTTTGGTGGTTTTGGTGCCGCCTTCTTATCCATTGTGGAAGTCGTGTCCATTTTCCCTTCAAGATAAAATGATAAATAAAGATAAATTTAAATTAAACATAAATAGGCCAAATATTAACATTTATTGAATTTACTTTATTTCTCTATCATCATTCCATGATCAGACTCATTGATTGATTGACAGTCATAGAAACAAGAAACAACTTTAAGAGCTGGGATTTACAGCACATGTTTTACTATTGCTCAATTTTTAGTATATAAATTATTTTTTTGCATTAATCATTCTTAATTAATAAATAGATACATTTTGTAATTAACTTTGTAATAAAAATCTAATTAATATTCATGTGCTCTCTGATTGGCTATCTGCCTTCGTGGATTCTATACGCCGAGGTGCTTGTATGATAGCATCGAAAACAAGTCTTAAAAGTTCGGTTAATTATGTTAGAAGTTATAGGACCAGATGCCCCGAGCCTATTGGGATATTTGGGTAACCAACAAGTAATGCGATTATTGAGATTTGAATTTAAAGATATTTTCTATGTCTTTCAGCTAGACTGTGCTCTAGACTGATCGGTAACAGTCAAAGGTATTGCACATATTTCACGTACTTCCATACATTTAGTAATATAATCATCATGATCAAGATACTTTTTTTTTAATTTAGTAATATATGTGTAATAAGTCATGATGGTATGAAATGGAATCTGATGAATTGCATGTTTGAGGCACTTCAAGAGCTGAACTTTAAGGTTTCGACATTAATTGTCATTGTTTGTATAATGTTCTACATGTTGACGTAAACATTACAGAATCCATATTTTGCAACTTTAGAAGAAATCATGGGAAATTACCATAGAAAATATTACAGTGGATGTCAAGCAGTTTTGTTTCTCAGTTATTATTTATTAGAAGAATTAGTTTGCTTAAAAAGTGTAGGTAGGTCTTTTTTGATTAATCCATTATGTTATTAAAGCATTTTAATCTCACATTTTTTTTAAGGATTACCATCCAAACATGATAACTTCTGCTATATTAGAATGCCTGGAAAAAGAAGTGGTTTATCGAGCCAAAAAACTTTCAAAATGTTTTGATATTCTAAGTGTAAATGATTTGAGACAATTATGTTTTAATTTGACGAAAGGGCATGATATTCAAATAAGAAGAGCTGTGTTTAAAATAAGCCTGTTCCAAACTAATAATTTGGAAAAGAAATGCAAAACATGGTGCAGTGGGATTAACAAGATTTTTGTCAAATAAATCAAATTCAAAACTCAACTTTTAGAAAACTTTTCTATCTTGCAGTTTCTCTCTGAAAAACATAACATTGCTTCACAAAAGTGGTTCGGTTGGATTTAAACTCAGAGTATATGATGGGATTATGGTGAAACAAGAAATTAATTGCTATTATTGGAGCAATAACATTTCTAGAAGAACTGTGGTTGGGCACTAATACGGTTTAAAATTGATAATTACCAATTTTAATTACTAAATATTCAACAGCTTCTAAATGGTAGTATAACAAAAAGTTATAGACATCCTGGTCACAAAATGGCATCAGATTGCATGGCTTTTCAAGCATTTACACCATCAAATGATTACACAAAATTAGACGATTTTGGAAATGAAAGATGGCTCATCAACTTGATGAAAACCATAGAAAAGGTCTTTACACTGCATGATTTTCAATTGAAATTTCTTAAAAAATAAGGAAAATAAGTTTCATATTTTATATGATGTAGCAATATTTAATTTTGACACTATACCTGTTGTGACAATGAAGGGAAAGAAGTACAAATACTTGTTGTTCCAGTTTAAAGTCAACAGCATATTGATGACTGGAAGTGCTGATCCTTACTTCCTGGAATTGTGCAGAAACAAACTTGGTTTGACCTGCTTGACTTTTATTCCTCTTGGCATTTTGAAAATTCTGGCTCTTGAAATGGGATCTTATGTGTTGGAGTCCATGGCAGATTGTTGGAGTGAGGTTGCATGGAAATACTTAACATTGAAGCATTTTTATTCAATTTGGTTAATGTTTATTTAAAAATCTTTTGTTTTGCAAAGGAATGCATTGTGGAGAAAATTAGGATCGATGAAGAAATAATGCAAGATGCATACTACAGGATTCATTGTGATATCAGGAAGGACTTGTTTCAGGTTGTTATTTTGAATGCAACCAATTTAGTGTCAATTTATTCAATTTGATTTTTAATTTAAAAATTTATTTTGTAAATTAAGCTTGATATCATACTCTAGTTTCAATCAGATTTTTTTTAAAATAATTCTAAAATTCCAAATACATCTTTCCAATATGTCGTTAGTTGTTGTTATGGATAGGAATCCTCAGAGAAGTCTTTAAATGTTTTGACCCTGTAAACTCTCTGAAGTTTTTGGGGATGGGCTGCATCCTGTGATCAGCCTGATATCCCGTCACTTTTTTCTTACAAGATCCAATGTGAATTCTAACTATGAGAGGCCAATAATTCCTGCCTCAGGTGATTGGAGCAAAGCTCTCATTGGATAACTTTGACGCTCTTTGGCCTTCTTACGTCTCGGTTGCCTACGGGTCATGAAAGTCATGATAGCTTGTTTGTTGTAAGATAATAAATAAATTAATTAATAAAAATAAAAGTCTTATTGGAGTATAGTTTTATGAATTTTATGTGTTATTGAATATTTCGAGCTCAGTAAGAAGCAAAGCTTATTAAAGCTTTTAAAGGCATCCATTTTTTGTGTTACGATTTGCACAATATTTCATTTCAATATTTGATTGTAACTGATATTTCTTATTCAAAATGTTTATAACCTAAAGTCAGTGGTCTTCAATCATGTTACCGAAGAATGGTGTAAAGTCAAAGAAGAAGAATTTCTTCATTGTGCCAAGAAATTGGAATTTTCACTAAATGATCTGAAAAATTGTATGGTTGTTGATGGGAGTGGTCATATAGAAAGAGACTTGGCCTGCCACTTGATTGACAATGCAGGTTACTCGTTACTTATATTTAGGGAAAGGAATTATACTTTTTTTTTTATTTTCTGACTATTTTGTTCTATTTATAGTTATAAATTTTAATTGTTGCTGAGACTATTTAACCAAATTTTTCTTAGATCAAGAAGAAAAGCTATTGGCAGATGACAATCAAAACAATCTGTCTGACATCCATGTTTTGAGGCAGGTTTTGGCACCACGATCAATAGCTAAAGTTCTCTTAAAGTACTGTGATGTCCTTCGAAATAACCTCTCTTTTAGTAATGGAGATGGTGATCTTCTCCATAATGATGAAGATTTCAATTATAAACTTGGCTGTAATAGCTGCCGCAATGGTTGTGAGCCTAGTGAAACCTCCTGTGATAACTTGGAGATTAAACTGGCATCTTGGAGGACAGCATTTTACATAGCTTGTTTATTTTTAAAGATTGATCTTGAAATTATAAGGACAGAGGGTTGAAACCTTAAATAAAATTTTCAGACATGTCTTTTTATTCCTATCTAAATAACACATTTATCAAATTCATTTCATGCTTACTAACAATTGTAGTTACTAAATGTTGCAATGTTTATCCAAAGCACAGCATTGAGAAAAATATAGAATGTATTGGCATTTTGAACACAAATTTGCCTTAAATGGAAGGAAGACATGACAACTGGATCAAAGATGGCAGGGAACCACTATCTGGTTTCCTAGCAGGGCGTTTTTTTGGTTTTGTTTCCCTGAAGAACCGAGCAGGAGGAGTCATAGAACGATCAGAAATTTCACACATTTTTAAATTGTTGGAAAGAATTTGAGGCGAAGATGCTTGAGAAGTTTTGTTGCTTCCAGACTTTTTCAACTTTTTGAAGGGATCCACCAGAAGACTTAGCAATTTGGATGACATGCCACTTCGGGATGAACTATCAGCTAGTGATTGATTCAAATTGGAGGAACGTGGTGCACTTTCTGAAAAGCTGAACCTTGAACTTTCCACTCCTTTTGTAGAGGATACTTTGTCTGAGCATGAAATTTCCTTTGATCCTGAATACCCTTTCTTTACATGAGGAAGCATATCCCTTGAAGAATTATCAGAAACGTTGCCATCACCACAGGTTGAACTGATGGAGGAGGAATATGGAGATATTTTTAGTGATTGATGGGGATTGTGCTGCTCTAAAAAATGATTTCCCATGAATTTTGAAGTGTTGTGCGTGTTGTTATCAGACTCAAGAGTAGTAAACAAAAATCTTTTCCTGGCGGTTCTCGGTGAAAGACTGCTTGATCGATGTTTGCCTTCTTCTCGGCGTTTGAATTCACACCTATTCGTTGGGTTTCTGTCAAATGCTCTGGCAAGTCTCTCAAGGGCGTTTTCTTCGGTGAATTTTGGCTCTGCAAACTTGACAGAACGAGGTAGAGTAAATGAGTGTTCATGGATGGGTGTCAAAGAATCCATTGGTTTATCATAGAGAGAAGATGACATGAGATCTTGGGCATCGTGGCAAGGTTGTTCGGAATTCATGTGGCAGAATGTTGTGCTGTCAGAGCTGTTGGTCACGAATTCCTTAAGGGGAAGGCTTTCATTTGAGTCGGGCAAAGTGGATGCCGGTGTGAGAATCATGCTTGGAGGTGTGACCGGATAAGCGAAATCAGAAGACTTCAAACTTAGAGTATCAGGTCTTCCTCCGCTAAAGTTTAAATAAATCTTTTCGGCATTCATAAACCTATTATCGCTTCTTTCGGAGGTTCGATACAAGAGGACACCTGGATCGTTGACCTTACCAATGTACGTTTTGATGTCGATAGTGGGCTTGCATTTCGTTGAGGTTGTTAAATGTCTTTTAGGTTCCGATGGAGAGGGAATTTTCGTGATGAATTTGAGGGGAACCAAACTGTACGTGCAGTTAATGTCATTCATGCAGGCTGTGATCACATGCTCCATCTCAGATAATGATCTGGACCTGGAATTCGTTATTAATAATCAACGTATTACATCATAGGGATGACTTGTTTTAAGGATCAAGGATGACTTGAGTACTTCTTAAAAATCTCACTTTCCTTGATGCTTCTAGTGCGTATCTGCTTCTGTTGCATAGCCATTCGCATGTTATCCCTGCGTTTAGTTGCGACATCAGCCTAACCCTCCAAGAAGGTTATCATATAAGTACATCAATTCTGATCTACTTCTAGATAAACTAAATAATCTCACCCTTCGCAACAGTTAAAGTTAATTTGAGTGTCTAATCAGATCTTTTAATGGCATTAAGAACATATTGCATCAAAGGAATTACGAGGAAGCATCCTATTAAAACATTCCACTGCTCACAACTCGTTCCAACCTTCTCGATGAATGAGGATGAGGAGTCTTTGTGCGAGACCTCATCACGACTTCCTAGTGAAAATTTATGAGTTCAGAATAGAAATATTTCAATCTATATTAAGATACTTGCATGTCGATTGGTTGCATCGCGAACTCGGTAAACAAATTAAAACCGCAGTAGGTAATAATGACCTTACCTAAAAATGTTTATAAGAGCTTATAAGCTGTAGCAGCACAAAATGTTGGTCATTACTTCAAGCACATGGTTAGAGATGCTTAGGGCATTGAGCGGACACATTACATCACACCAAGTTCTGGAAGCATGTTTAACTGTTACATTTTATTAGCCCTTTGCAAAGAGACGCCCTGGGTGGTTTTCTGCTTTCTTAGGTCACAGAGAACTTTAACAATTTTTAAAGTTTCCATGTGAATCAGTCATTTCAGACTTCTAAATGATTGCAAAATTTTACCATGTAATATTGACAATGCAAAGTCTTGAAAACATGTAATAGTAAGAAATAACTTTGGTTAATAATAACTTTCGATTATTCATGATAAATATTATACAAAAAGATATAATTATTTGATTAACTCATTTGATTAAATTAATCGAACTTGTAAAACTCGCTAAGGAATTTATTAGTAAGGCACAATCTCTTCATTTGATGGTTAGTACTTTAGTACTTTAGCCAACAACTTCAGTCTGTCAGAACATGAAATCACGATTCCCATGCAACAAATGAACATCAATTGTCTTTCAAATGGAGAACCTACATTGTATTAAAGAATGTGCACATTATCATAACCAACTTAAACCGATACGACATTTCCTGATTTAGAGACTAGTCCAACAAATCATTCATGCAGGGACATCGAGACAAAAATGAGTAAAATATATTTACATTTACATTCATAAAACTGGACAAAGAACTCAAACAAGTTTAATTTTGTCACAAAATACCGGAAAGGCATCGTTGACTTTGGCCTTCATATCTTCAGAGTTGAGATTCTGCGTCTCCTTCAAATGACTTTCCTCCCGTGCGAGGTTACCAAGGACCTGAGATTCGTTCAGCCCTTTTGCAGTCTTCAATTCTTTCTGAAGAGATTCCCTTGCATCTAAAGCCAGATTCAACTGTTTCTCTAATTCGTTCAATTTCTTCTTCAAAAGTTGTTTTTCCTCCCCACATTTGATTCTCTCTTCCTCCATTTCCAATAAGTTCATCGACATTCCATTGTATTTCTGCTCTTTTTCTTCAAATTCGCGGCATTTCTCAATCAGAGTCTTCTCGAGTTCAGTGGCAGAACAAGTTAAGCGAACAATTATTTGCTCCTTTCGTTCAATTGCCTTGTTCTTCCTTGCGACGTTTTCCACCATAACATTTAATTTCTCTTCGTAATCGGTGATTTTTTCGTGAAGTTCTCGCTCCATTTCTGCAAGTTGCCTTCTGCTGATTTGTTCCGCTGTTATCTGGCATAATGAGTTTTGCGCCCAAATAACTTCCTTGATTTAGTGGATGATTTATGAGTAATTGCCATATTATATAATTATTACATAAATAGATATTTAATAGGTAGGTAATAGCTTGAGTATTAACTCACCCGCTCTTTTATTTCATTCTCGAGTCTGTTCAACCTTTCTTCCACTTCAAACCAACTGCTCTCTGTCTGAGAATCCCGATTAACAGGTGAACAGGTTCGACCAGGTGTCGTGGCTCTCTCAGCCAGAAGATCAAACATCTCAGATAACTCCAAGTTCTTCCGACGAAGAATTTTTCTCTCCTCTGAAAATTGTCGTTCCTTCCTCCTCAGAGTTTGAAGCAGAGAATTCATCTCCTGCCTGTGACGAGCCATAACTGAAGACATCAATTCATTCTCCTTTTGATGACCCACTTTGTCTCGATTTGTCGGCAGTAAATCCTGGGATCTATTGACTTCTGAGTTTTCTATTGCAGGGGAGAGAAGAGGCCTCATTTGGGGGGGAGATACAGGAACAGACATTTTAACATTTTCGCCTTCACTCGGTTCTTGACTGTCATCTGCTTGGAATTCTTGGATTGATGGATGGATGTTCACCTTGAGATCTGGATGCTGAAAGCATTTTGTCTGAATGGAATGATCCATGAGATTCGCCGACTCCATCTTGAATGTATCGAAGGTTGCGCTATCGCCATTCGTGTGCTCCAACTTTCTCCTCATGTAAACCAGAACTTCCATCAGTCGCTTGTTTTCGACTTCCAGTTCTTCCAATCTTTTTTCCGATTTCGAATCTCCAAAGTTTGAAATCGTTTCTTCAAAATTGGCATTATTTGGATGAGAGGTAGTTAAGGCTTCCCCTGGCTTATTTTTTTCCTCTTTTGGACTCAAACATTGAAGCGAGATTAGGTCGTCTTCGCCTCGTCTGAATGAAGAAAGTGCCTCCTTGTGCTTGAGGCAATCCTTTGTCAACCTTTCGCACTCTTCATGCAGTCTGATTGAAACCTCTCTTGCTTCCTTCAACTCTTCTTTCAGTCGATCCACACATTCCATGTTTGAATGATTTTGCTGTTTGACAAATAAATTTTCCGAGAGATCAATTTTCGATTGTTCTAGATGACCTGAATTGATTTGACTTTCAACTTCATGCTCATTCAACGAACGTTTTGAGCTTTTATTGATGCAGACATTTAACGATGCTTCTAAATCGCTGATTCGAGCTTTGTACAGGTCGCACTTTTTGTCTGATTGTCGATTCTTAAAGTGCAACAGACGACATTCTCTGACGCAACAGTCCAAATCGTCCCTCAGTCTACGCAAATCGCGATTGTCCTCTTGACTGAAACGGTCCCTAATCTCTTCAGCCTCAAGTTTGGCTTCCTCGAGGTCTTTCTTTAAATCCTTTACTTCCTGAGCCGCTTCTGATCGTTGCAATTCGAGTTGATCGATTCGGTGCTGAAATTAAAAGTTTTTTGTTTTGCACATTTATTGAAACGTTTTTCAATCAATTCCGATGAAATGTGTTTTTAAATTCTCTTCAGAGGTCTTAATTTAGGATTTTTTATTTTATTTTGTTAGAGGTCTTATTAGTTCTGCATGTTAAATTTATTGCTATTGCTATTATATTGATAACTTTTAAAGACTTTTAAACAGTTTTGAGTTAGCAATGAACTAGTCAATACATCCCATTCTTCATTTTTCTGCATTGTTTAGTTTTGTTGGTTAGTAATGTTGCTATTGGCGTGTGGTCATTAATAGTTAGTAATGTTGTCGTTATTATTGATGTCATGTAGTTATCGTATAAAATAGGAGATGGCTTTAAAATGTTTCATTACGACATTTAAAAGCCTCCTCAACTCCACTGCTTATAAATTTCAATAAACAATGTTGTACAATGACTTTTTAGATTGAATTTATCCAAATTTATTAACTTTATAATGAGCAATTTCTCCTTCCATAGCCACCAAGAGGCAGTGATCATTATCAGGCAACTGGAGTTGATTGAGCAATCTTCCCTTCTCTGACCTGGAAGCATTTTTGCAGGTAAACATTTGGAAACATGACGTGTTGCTGCTTTGCATATGAGCAGTATCACAGCAAACAATTCCTACACGCTTTCCTTAAATTAGCATAAAAATTATGTTTAAATCCAGCTAGTATATTAAATATTAATTAACATTATTTTTTTAAATAAACCAAAAAATATAACAAGCTAACGAATCGATTAAGAAAGCTTATTTCACCTCAATCTCTCCAATTCGGTTTCAGTTTCAGTTTTGTTCTGTTGATTTTTAAAATCGGAGATTTCCAGATCTCTTCTGGAGAGTTTCAGAAGTTCAGTTAGAGAGGAATTCTCTCTTGACAGTTGGTTACAGCGAGTCTCCAACTCGTTATTTTCTACTTTGAGCCACTCCAGAAGGTTCCTCATGTCCTCAGATGCATTCAAACGAAGATCAGACGTTTCCAAATATTCGCTTCGATTCAGAAATTCGAATCTCTCAGAGGATGGAGGTCTTTTGGACTCCAAATTGGACTTCAGATGACAAGCACGGGGATGAAAGTATTGATTGCTAAAAGCCTTCGTCGAAATGACACCTTGAATTGGACTTCCAATATCTGTAAAGTTCTGCTGAGTGTGATAAAGTTTTTGCTTAGTTTGGTTATTGTGATCGTCATCGGGTGCACGTATAATACCGGGTTCTGATTCTTCATCGACATCGTCAGAGATTCCTGTCTGAAGCTGGCATTTCTTTAAAAATTCCACCAATTTTGTTTGGTCATCAAAAGTAGTTTCGGCATCTGACTTCTTAGATTTAATTTCTTTTTCTGGACTCGTGCAAAGACTTTTCCCATTTACACCAGCAATCATTGATTGTTCTGGTGATTCTTGATCAAACCAGAATTCGAATATTTTAGACCCAGCATCAGGTGCATCTCTCTTGTAATTTTCACAATCGTCCCAATCATTGTCCGAATATGAATTGTCTGAAGATGTGAACGAAGGTGAGGGGGACGAACAAAGAGGGAAAGAAGGGCGACACGAAGCTTCATTGGTTTCCTGATGTTTCTGCTTTGTTTCTTGAGATGTCAAACCATCAACATCGGTTTGAGTGCAGCATGAATCGACGATGATTTTGAGTTCTGATGGCGATTGCCACTTTAGAGGTTGTTCAAAAGTCGGAGATTCAAAAGAAGAATCTAGAATGGCAGTCTCTCTATATTGCTGAGAACTTACTGAAGGTTCTTCCTCTGAGATCACAGGTTTTTCGATTTCTGCTGAAGGTGAATCTGATGCTTCTTTTGAAGTGGGATCAGATAAATTGAGGCATGCCTGGAAAATATTATCGGCATCCGATTTAGAAACAATAGTTTCATCTTTCTCCATGGACTGATGAGTTTGCGAAGTGACGCTTTCCTGGTCGTCCTTATGAAGATCTTGTACGTTAATTGAATGACTTTCATTGATTGTGGAATCAGCCTTCGATGAACATTCATTTGCACTTACATCAGGTTCGTTTAGGTAGAGAATGAGAGGTTTAAGCATGTTTCTTGCCACAGTGCCACTTTTTGGACGTCTTTCGTAAAAGCGTTTTGATTGGTCGTCCAATCCCTTGCTCTGTGTGTTGGACTTCAATCCAGGAGATGAAGATTTCAATGGAGAAGGACTTTTATCTGCAGTTATTTCCGACGATTTTGGTTTAGTTTTTCCTTGTGATGAGTTGGTAGACGGAATCAAATTGTTGGAATTATTGGTATTTAGTCTGACCAAGCTGCTCAAACTGCTAGATTTGACTTGCGGCAAAGTTGCGGATGAAGATTTAGTTGATAATGAATTGTTTTCGTTTGTTTTTGTCTGTGGAGTTTGTGGATTGCGATTCGAGGAAAGGGCAGCTTGATTAGTGGAGCCAATTGATTTACGTTTGACGGTGACAGCTGTTTTGGTTTTGGAGCCGATTGGTCCACTTGTCACTGGAATACCGCTCGAAGAATCCACTTGGCAGATTTCATTTTTGGACACCGTTTTGGTGGTTGGTGAATCTTTAATTTTGCTGAAAACTCGAGAACTAGTTTTATTACAGTTGCTCAAAAAGACAACAGAACTTTTCGCAGGAGTGGAATTGGAGGAATTCAACGTTGACTTTGATGATGTCGTGGTGACAGTGATTACTTTAGTGTTTCCCAGAGTAGTGGCAGGTGGTTTGGAAGGTTTGTTTGGCTGCTGCTGCTGCTGCTTCACCGACACTTTGGATCGCCACTTCGTTACCATCTGCGTAAGCGCTTCTTCTTTGCCTTTAAGAGGGGCAATTTTGGAAGAAGCTTTAAGGACTTTCGGAGAGTCAGACAGAGACGATGCTGTCATTTCAGGAGGAACTGAGGAATCCAAAGACATCAAAGACCTTGAACCTGGAAGGTCAGAGTTTTGAGGATTGGAGAGGTGAGGATTGGAATTGATTTTGTTCTTGGACCACGGAAGTTTCGGAGGCTCCAATGAGCGCTTCTTCATTTCTTAAAGAAATGTCGATTTCAATGAAGAACTTTTAGTAAAAATGCTATAATTTGATCGTGTTATCATTTTACTGCATACGTTTCAAATGATTTGTATATTATATTATATTACATTACATTACATTACATTACATCACATCACATCACATCACATCACATCACATCACATCACATCACATCACATCACATCACATCACATCACATCACATCATCATCATCATCATTAACATCATCATCATCATCATCATCATTAACATCATCATCATCATCATCATCATCATCATCATCATTACATCATCATCATCATNATCACATCACATCACATCACATCACATCACATCATATTATATTATATTATATTATATTATATTATATTATATTATATTATATTATATTATATTATATTATATTATCTGCTAAATCAGAGATTAAGAAATGGCTGCTTGATTAAACGTGGAGCAGCGGCTCTCAGCGGTTCCTTTATAAACAATTTTTAGCTTAGTGAAAGTCACTTGATACGTAAGAATTATGCCGGATCGGATATCAAATCATCATCATCATTATCATCATCAACTCGAAAGCTTTCACTTGAGACCTATGATTTTCAAGGACCAAAAGTTGGGAGAATTGATTTGATAATAATTAATATTCATAATATTATAAAATAAATCTTATCTAATGTACTAACAAATACAATTATAAATAGATAAAATATATGTAAATGAGTGATTAAATTGACGTAATACACAGTAATTATATGATATACTTCACTTATAACTAATGCATTTTAATAGTTGATTGGATAAAATAGACATCAAGGTAAGCTGTACGAATTGTGAGCAACTTCAATATTTCGTGCACATTTTTTTCAATTAAAACAATTGCCAATTTCCGGGGATCGTAGATTTTTTGACTGGAGAAGATGAAATGAAGAGCAAATGAGAATCCTTAACAAAGAACTACTTACACGAGGATGCGGATCCAACGTGTACAAGAACACGATTACTTAATTCAGATCATCATTGTAATCATTGTAATCAGAGCAGCATCATTATACTCATCATCAACATCGCAGCCAGAATATCATCCTTATCGTTCTCAGCCTACCCTTCCATCATCGTCTTCATTATCACTTTCGTGAAAATCAACAGCAGCAACACAAAACATCGTCATAAAAAAGTCCCATTTCCGTTCGCATTTATCCCATTCCACATTATCGTTCACTATTTCATCATCACCATCACCATCACTACCACCATCATCATCATCATCACAACCTATATTGCGAGCGATTAAGAGAATAAGTGATAAGACTCCTTAGACCTCGTCTCAGTAGTTTCTTTGGAGAAATGGTTCAAACTTAATTGCAAAACAAACATATCAACTTTCAATGTCGGCACCATCCATGCTTTTATCATAATCTTTTTTCATCATCATCACCACTGCCGACATCATCATCATCATCATCATCAATGTAATTCTAAAATATTATTACGTAATATTTAACCCAATAGCGTGTTCTTGTTATATAAATATATTAATTATATAACTTTTATTTTTATATTATGATTATGTAATTTATGTAATTATTTGCATTTACTTAACTATTATAATTAAATTCTGATTAAATAATTTATGTTAAGTAGTCATTAACATAGCCAATATTTTGCTTAAATTTAACACCAGCTCCATCATTAGCATCATCATCATGACCCTCCTCATTAGCATAATCTGATATTTTCTACTTCCAATCTTCCACGTTTAAGTTCCTTCTCCACACGTGGAAGAACAATGACTCATTACATGCTGAGTCATCGACAAACTGGAAACTGACTGCATGGATGCATGGATGAATGCCTGGATGGATGATGGATGCACGGATGGATGGATGGATGATTAGATGGATGCATGGATGAATGGAAGGGTGGGTGATTGCGTGCATGAATGAGTGACTGAGTGAATTAATATATTGTAGATATTCAAGAAACATTGTAGACATAAAGAAACATGTTATTGGAGGTAATTTCTTTGTGATTTGATAGCCTTTCAAGAGATTGGAAAATTATGGAAAGTATTAAAATATATGTGAATACCGATAATGCCTTGTATAAAATAATTCTCCTGATTATGGTGCTGGTTGTGATATTTGATGAACACTTTTGATCAACAAATTGAACAAACTGAATTTATTTCTAACGTTTGAATAATAATAACAATATTATTTTATTATTATTATTTTTATTATTATTAATATCAATATTCGATGCAACTTCTTCAAACTTACTTCCACTTGAATTCGTGCGTTGATTTAAAGAGTGTCAGGAAGCAACAAAAGATTCCAAATGCATTTGTTAATTCGGAGTTTGTCTTTTCGAGAATTACACTTCATCAACTTTGATACGTTTCAGTTTTGAAGAAATAAAAAAGATTTTAATGAACTGAGAATAAATAGAAGGAGGCTACAACTGCAGTTTCAGCAGGAGCTAAAACGAGCCACAACAACCAGTGAAGCCATTCACGTGAGCATGAATGAAACTTTTTCCAGCCTTTCCTAAATTGCTCCCCTCACAGCAAGTCAGTATCTCTCTGCTCTCGCTTCCTCCTCATCTCACTCTTTAAAATCGAGGTCCATTGCAGGCTCATGTGCTATTCTTCCAGCATTAAAGTCCAAATCATCAATTAGTTGACCACAATTAAAACAATTTGCAATATAATGTATTATTACAAATAAATAACAAGATTAATGAGATCGAATAATAAATATATTTAAATATTTCATATCGTTCAGTAATTCATTTGGAGAGAGATTTTAGAGACAACTTCATCGGTGTTCTGATGCACATCAAGGGAGGTTAGGTTTCGGAATCTTCTCAACATTCACCAAATTGTCGGTCAATAGCACCATTACCACTATCATCATCATCATCATCATCGTCATCGTCATCGTCATCGTCATCGTCATCATCATCATCATCACACCACCATCATTATCGTCATCGTCATCGTCACCATCACACCACCACCATCATCATCGTCATCGTCGTCGTCATCATCGTCAACATCATCATCATCATCTCCATCACCACCACCATCATCAACATTATGAACATTAATCACTTCATATTCTGTAAGTTGTCTTACAAGAGGCAAGTGTTTTCCTTTTTTGATCAAATAATAATTTAATTGTGATTATAATTGTATTTCATGTTTTTCTGTTTTTGTTCAATAAAATAAAAATAAACACATTCATCAAAAATTATCCACAGCTTCACAACCCGTTCATTGCTACACATGCGAAGTTTTGGTCATTGGTCATTTCAGTCATCGGAGCAGTGAAGATTTTCGTGGATTTACTAAGCAACTTAGTTTTTGAAGTAAATTATGTTCACTCCCCCCCACAACAGCGATTGTTAACGTCGAGTTCAAGCGATTAGAAATGATAAGCTTTCCACCTGGCATAATAGCCCTGATGGTGATGGGCATCCTCTGTGTAGTGCTTGGCATCATCTATGCATACCTGTACTACACCCGCATCAACCCAAAATCTCGAAGGGTGAGGAGAAGAACAGAACCTCCCCAGCCCGAGGAAGACAGCCTCGTCCCACCCCCCTCATCTTCCACGCACATATTCCTCTTCAGGAAGGTTTGATTCGAAGAAAGTACAAAGATATCTAAAAAAAAAACTCATCATCACCAACATCATCATCATCATTGTTATCCCACCCATCCAGATAACGCATCTTTTAAGCTGCTTGTAAACCATGCTTCCGCTTCGAACAGCCTTTAGCATCACGTTCGCTGATATTTCAAGACGCCTCTACAAAAATCGTGATTCCCAGTTTACTTGGATCCACTTTTAATTGAACCCAAGTGAACTTACGAACAAATGAGACTCAGTCTCTGAATGCCCTTTCATCTGCATGGTCGCACTGCCTCGCACGATTTGCTGCACATTTTGAATTGATTTTTATGTTAAATTGCTTTAAGTTGTGTTCGATTTGCTCTCAAACATAAGCGTTAAATCTCGACAAGACTTTCGTGTGCTGACGGAGAGATCGAGTTTGATATTCCTTTGACGAGGATCGATATTTTGGACCTCACCTGCTCCTTCTGTTCACGAGACCAACAGTCAATGCTGAGGAAGTTCAAACAAATGCCCTCCAAACAGCAACTGCACAAACATCGGCAGCTTCTGTTCGGAGGCAATCGATGAGTCATTGGAGCGTGAAGAGCTTATTGGAGCTTACGATTTCTTTTTGCTCGCAAGTGTTTCAGGTCCATCGCTCGTCCAATTGAAGGAGTGAAATTTATGTTTAAACGAATTAAAACTGCAATTGAAAAAAAGTCGCAGGAAAATTCGGCCACAAATTTATGGCTCTCTTTGGCCCAGCCCTTGGGAGGGGAGAAGATTTTAATGCGAGGAATATTTCACATCGATCTGATCTCTTGTTTATCTCAATCATAATCTTCCATGAACACTAACCACAAGACCAACAATATCGTGGGTGTAATTTTAATACAAAAAAAAAACATTGGGACAATAATTTATTATCAAATGTTGACTTTAAGAAGGTTTCCATGCAAATCCAGACGATACAGGTGCGAATGCTTTGATCTGATTAACGGACAACACGCAAAGGAAATTTGAGGTAATTGGAGCTGCCGGGATAAGCTGATAAGTACTGAGGTAACCTCAGATGAGTGCGTTCTGAGCATTTCAAACATCATCGTCATTATCACCGTAATAATAATAATAATAATAATAATAATAATAATCATCATCATCATCGTGACTCGAGAGACTATTCGTTAAATGGTGTGCAATCAAGCATGCTTAAATGTTGTAACATAAAGAAAGCTTTGAAGTAAAAAAAAACCAGCATCCAAGTGAGGAGTCCCCATTCAAACAATTATTTAATTATGCAAACATCTTAATTCAATTATGCGATCCATCATTGGCATCTTAGAACTTCCTCGAAGGCCTCTTGAACTTCTTCAATGCATTTGACCTCGGCAATCTGTTAAAGAGATTACGGAAAGCATCAATTCATTCATTGATTTCACTCGTGCAGTGCTTCTCGGCAACAGCTTTGGAACCACTGTCTGAGATTTTGGGCGGATGACCTCTTGGATGATCAAGCCAATAAGCTTTGTCATCCTTTCAAAATTCAAAGCATCAGACATCATCGTCATCATCATCTACCAAAATTTATTAGTGGTTTCTACCTGGTTTGGTCTCAAAATATCCTTCAGCAAGCATCTGATTGGTTCATAGGATGTCAAATAGGAGACATTTCCAATGAGAATGACCTTGAACTTTCCTCTGGTCAAGGCGACGTTGAGACGCCGTTTGTCGCTTAGAATCTCAGTTCCCTGAGCATGCAAGACATTATGATAATCGCCATAAATATTCATAACATGCAAGACATTACAATAATTATCATAATTATTCATTACATCAACACCCACCTTTACTTCGTGCTTGGTCGACTCCTTTCTCTTTCTGCTGCTGAAACTGACGAGCACAACTTCCTTGTCACGTCCCTGATACTGGTCGATTGTGTTCACCTCTACTTGACCGATGGATGATGAATCATCGATTGAAGACATTTGTAGTGAGTGAAGTCTCTTCTTGAGGAGTGAGACTTGACTTCGGAATGGTGAAATGACTCCGATGTTGTCAGCTGCAATGCCTGCCTGTCATTGGTGTTACTTGGTGACTCAGATATGGTTGGTTGGTTACTCAGTTTAACAACAACAACAATGTTATCGTCAGCAGTAACAACAATAATGTTATTGTTAGTAGTAACAATAATAATGTTAGTAATGTTAGTAGTAACAATAATAATGTTATCGTTAGCAGTAATAATAAAACTCTCAAAAGAAGCAAAAACTGACTTTAACAAAGAGAGACACGAGAACAACAACAATGGATGCTTCTTCCTCGTTCGAGACTCCACTCCTCGACACTTCGACGGCTTCGTCGACGAGACTCGTGTCCAACCAAGTCACCTCCTCCTTCCGATCAAAACATTTCCTCATCCACTCGGGGACGCAGGACACCTGCCATTTGGAAAGTCAAAGCAATTTCAGAAGTGATTGGAAACAGAACAAGTATCATGACCTAGCAATACCAAGGAAGCAGTTTAATGGTGCTAATGACAGAATATAATTAGCACGGATATGTGATTTAACGACAATTAACATCAATTACATGTCATTATATTGCAATTCGATGACTCAGTGAAAGCGTAAAGAACATTAATGGCATTGAGATGATTTACACATGCAAGGAGATAAACATGTAAACAAATAAATGTGTATAAACAACCAAACATAGAAAATAAACACAAACCAATTCTATTAACTTATAATATTCTTATTATTATTATTCTTATTATTATTATTATTATTATTATAATCATATTATCACTTGTACTTTATTATCATAACCTAGAATCTTACCACTCGTTCCAATGCAGTCGACAGAGCAGGCACGTGGAGCATTGCATCTCCCACTGCATCGGAACCGCAAACGAGACGACCTCCGTATATCAACTCGTTACTCATCCTCATGATCTCTCTACCGAGACAAAAACCGAACAAATAAATAACTCGAGTAAATATTAAAATTCAAATGATAAATATAATTTCGAAAAGCAATCACTCATCGTGAACCTGTTCATCCTGTACTGCAGACTCAATTCAGATGTTGCATTTTGACCGTCCAAACGCTCGAACAAACTTTTGTCCAATCCGAGGGCTCTGAATAAAAAACCGTCACCGATCGAGAACTCCCCGAACACCGACGACCTTCGAAATCCGCTCACCTCGCCTCCCCGTCCTGCACCACCGGGGGCAGTTGGTCCGGATCTCCTACGAGGACGAATTTCGAAGCGCCGAGCAGGGGACCGACGCAAGAAACGAGGAGAGATTGAGAAGCCTCGTCGACGATGCAGTAATCGAATTTACGACGACAGAAAAGAGGATGGTTCGTGCCCAGACACGTTGTTGCTATGATGTTCTGCATTGTGGAGTGATAAAACTTTTGTAAAGTAAGTTGGACTTGTCTGTCACAAGTCTGATTATAAGTTTGAATTGTTTGAAGAAATTAAATTAAATTATGTTAACAGTACGTGCATGCGAACGAACGTCGGAAATATTTAAAGATCCGAATCACGACAACCTTGCCGTCGTAGAACTTCTTCAATTCCTCGGGAGACGTGATTTTGGAAGTCAACATTTGATCGAGGAACGGAAGGATCCTCGGGTGAACTCTTCTGTCGGACTTCCCCAACCTCAAAACGTCGACTCCTTTCTGTTAAAATAAGAATTTCTGGAGTCAGTCTCCAGGACGTGACGTCATTCTGCAATGTGACGAATGCAGAATATTTCCAACAGCTCGTCATTCTACAGTTCATCGCTTCGACTTAAACTGTGTGTCTCGATTGCAAGTGCCTACTTTGGCGAGTTTCATTTTAAGGTTACCTCGATGAGTTTTAGGAGAACGTTGTCGATGGCCGAGTGAGTGTAGCTGACCAGGAGTACCGAGGACCCGAGACGAGTTAGGATTTGAATCAGCGTCGCTATCGTTGTCGTCTTGCCTGATGATGGTTGTTATTGTTGATCAATAAATGGCTCGAAATTGATTAAAGTTCACGAGTAAGTAAATATTTAATAAACAATGTAGATTCTAATTTGTAATGTTAATTAAGTTAATTAAAGTCATTGTGAAACGATGAAATATGAAATGCGTTAATAAAATGCCTCACCTGTGCCAGGATATCCCTTGATGAGGATGTAATCTTCACAAAGAAGAGCCTTCAAAATGGCTGATTGCTGAGGCTTGTTGCATTTCTTCAGATATGGCTGAACTGAATCATTTATTTTTGATTGTTTGCAAACATTTTCCATAATAATAAGCAATATTCAAGCATCATTTCAATGTTTATCATAACTTCAGCAGTTAAAATATTCAATGTAGCAGATTAATATGTCATGAATGTCAATGTATTATTCCTCCTTGTTTGTGCAGCTATCTGGATGCAAGTGCAAGAAGTGGCAAAAGAAAATCCACGCACTCGTTTGGATCCATGCTTTCGGTAGCGTCTTCGCGAAGCTCGGTGCTTTCAGGTCGATTATCAGGGACCTCAGCTTTTCACTGAAGAAGCACATCAGATAATCGAAGTAATGAGTAAGATTAATAATTACAATCCATTTAACTTCTCAGTCATTAAGTCTTTCAATGTTTAAATGTCCACAATTACAAATATTATTGAAAATAATAAGCATGCAACATCAAAAAAATATGGACATCATCATTGTAACTAAATAAATGCAAATTTACGTATTAATCCAAATTAATTGATTTGTACTATCAGGTAATAATAATAATGACGATGATGATAATGATGATGATTCTTGACATAAATATTCACTTACCTCATGGGTTCATTGGCCATGAGTCTCGATAAATTGGACAGGTTCATTGGTAACGATGTGAAGCTGTCCAACTTATCAATCCTGAACAGTGGAACTTTATCATCTCCTGCTTGCCTTCTTTTAGGCAGGTATCGAATCAGGTTGCTAACATGAAAAGGAGTTTTTAAACCATAACTTATTCGAGCAACCTAATATTTTATTTTAAAGTGAAAATAAAACTCGTCCTTCACCTTTCGGTCGTCACTTCCACCAATCCACCGACGGCGATGGAACTCACCGTTCCGCGGCTCAGTGCGACCCTCCGAGCCCCCTCCCCAGAGGCACACCCGAGGTGACCGTCCTGACTGACGATGACTCGGTCTCCCGAGTTGATTGCTAAGCAGCAACTCGAGACGCTGTTGCAAGTGGCTCGGAACTTGGCGCTGAATTTCTGCATGGAGTCGCGCTGACTCAAATCCTCCTCTGCACTTTCCAATGTGAGGCCATTCAGGCACAAACCCTCTTCAACCCTTTCAAAATGTAAATGAATGATGTTAATGAATCATGATTTAATTGCTGAGCAAAATATTTTAGGTCTTAATAAGCACATTTTGTCGTGGAAGACAAAGAGCAAATGAATTTTCTGAAGTTGAAAAAGTTGCACTTAAGCAATTTTCAATTTTTACAAACAATGGATAGATATATTCCTGGTGTTTGTTGTGCACTAAAAAAGCAAAGGACATTTGTCAGATGTTAACTTAATAATAACCGAAAATAACGAATAAAACATTAACCATTTAATGCATAATGATGAAAGTTCATGAAACTGTTCATTAAACATGCAAGTTACTTTAACGTTCAACCTGTCACGAGATGCTCTCAACCAAACGTCGGAGAACTCCAATCTCTCGGATCTTCTCTTTTCTGCTGAATCTTCAAGGTGAAGTGCTGAACAGTACTGGTGGAAGAAATCCAGGTGCGAGTCGTTAAGGTGAGAAAGAGTGGCAGGTAGAATGTGCCTCATCGGATGCTCTTCTGGCAGGTTGTTCTTCTCAAAACACCTGTTTTCAAACAACTTCAATTTTGTACTGCAGCACCAATTAATATGTTTATAGGACGTAACTTAAATCACAGGCAGTTGCTAACATATTTTTATAGTTTTTTTCATTTGAAAAAAAAATGGGTAAAAACAACTCCAAAAATGCTATTTATTATTTAAATAATTAAATATTTATAAAGAAAATATGAATAACCAGCTGAAAAGGTTTCAATTTAAGGATAAAAATTCGTTGGTCACCTCTGATACAAGCAGCAGTTCAACTTCTGGTCACAAAAACTACCACATGCCCTTTCATCAAAAATTACACCTGGCAGTCCACCATCGCCATTTTGGTAGGTGGAACGTTTGGAATTCTCATTCAAGTAGAAGGCAAACCTGTTTCTCAGCTGTATGAGGCCTGAGGTTCAAATAATCATGCAATTGAGAAACAAACATATAATTTTAGAAATAAGCATACAATTGAGAAACAAACATACAATTGAGAAACAAACATACAATTGGGAAACAAACATACAATTGGGAAACAAACATACAATTGGGAAACAAACAAAATATCCACACTTCTAATAATGTCATTACATCTAACAAATGCCAATTTAAAGTATTCTTACCACATATGGCCATTCTTTTGGTAGAAATAAGTTTGGTTGAACAACTTTTTNATTGGGAAACAAACAAAATATCCACACTTCTAATAATGTCATTACATCTAACAAATGCCAATTTAAAGTATTCTTACCACATATGGCCATTCTTTTGGTAGAAATAAGTTTGGTTGAACAACTTTTTAAATAAACTAAAAGTCCTTCCACATCATCATCATCATCATCATCAGTGCGTTCCAAACTTTCTTCTTTGGCCAAGTAGTTGAGCATTAAACTGTACAGCATAACCTTAAAGAAATGTTCAAACATTTGCACCTCCGAACACAACTGCGTAACAAATTACGAATTACAAACTGCACAAAGAAACAATGTGAAAGTGAAAATTTGCAAATCAACAAAACATTATTAAAATATATTCACTGAACTTGAAAAATATGTAAAATAAAAATAATTACAACCGAATTTACAAACACACGAAACATGAATGAGGAAATAAATAAGAAATAAATAATCTTAATCGGTTTAAAACCAACCTGTCCCGTGTGTTCGGCCGAATACGAAGTCTTCCCAGTTTTTAATTCGATGGGAATAATCTTCTTGCAATCTCTATTTCTTGGCTTCTGCAGCTAACAGAATTTACAATAAAATTAAATAACAATAAATAATAAATTTAAATTTATTGTAATTATTAAATTTAACAAATTCTATTTAAAAAAAAACCCATTAAAACACAAAAGTAACCTTTACTAGTGCTGTTGCATCCACCTTTCCTTTGATGCCAAGCCTAAAAAATGGGAGGAATAACAATTTACTGCTTAAATGTCTAAAATTGTGGTCATGCGATCAGTAATTTAGCGACTCTTGCTTAAAATATGTTTATGCTGCTGAAAACAAATATTTAACACGAGGGACCAGTGTTTGTAAATCTCAACATTAAAGGCATCCTTCAAACAAAAGCCTCATTTATTGGACTTTCAAGCTTCGGAAGTTGCGCGAGTACAAACGAACCTCGGGCACCAAACATTTTCTTCGATGTCGATCACGTCGGCAACGATCCATTCGGGAACACCTTTAGAACTTTTATTACGATTTTGAAACCCTTGCTGAATTGGAATGAGAGGTGCTCTCACTGAGGAAGAATGATGATGATGATGATGCAATATTGTGCCATTAGTTCCTGATGATTCCTTGTTCATCTCAACATACGAATTCATGAACTCCCTCAGCTGAGACAAGTACTTTTCAATTTCACATCTCATTTCACACTCTGAAACTCCCTGACTGTACATGCTCCTCACAAGTTCAGATCCTCGCAGAATGCTGTCAACAATGCTTCTCATGCTTGCAATGCAAGAGATTTTGTTTTTCAATACCTTAAAGACAAGTAAATATCAATAGAAAGTCTTAATCAATTATTATTATTATTATTATTATTATTATTATTACCAACATTAAATTAATAGCTCACTAACAAATTTCCTTATTAACATTGTAAAAGCAACAAATTCCAAATTCAAATTGTGAAGTAAACCTCTTGAAAAACTGCATGAACTGCAGTTCCATAAATGAGATGGTGGTTCTTTGTGGTTGGAATGTACTGCAGAACAAATAAGGAGCATTGGTTAAGTCATTCCAGGCAGTGATGCAACAACAACAACAACAATAATAATAATAATAATAATAATATTAATAATATAATGTTAAATGTATGAAGAGCATCATTGAATGAAATATGTTATGCTGAGTAATTTGTCATTCAATTCCCACAAGCACTTTAGTGGGGTGCTTTTAATTGCAATAAAATAATAATTCAGAATAATTCCACCTCGAATTGTTGTACACAATGAATACAATAAATTCAGAATATGCAGAACACACTCGTGAATGAATTGCTCATCATTAAAGCAATTTATAGCAGTTGCGTGATCTTACCTTGAACTTCTCACTTAAAATCATTCTGAAAATTAAAAACAATTTATGAGGAATGAATGAATTCATGATGCGTAAGATTATTAAGTTGTATTTTAAATGCATGTGGTTCTCTGTTGTGTTACTGTAAAAACATTAACGATCACGAAATCCTACTTCCTCATGCACTGGGTTGATGAAGAAACGGCCGTTCCGGTCACGAGTAGATCCGGGTTGACGACGACGAGGTTGTCGTCATCGCCGATCGTGCAACTCTGCTCTTCGTCAAAACTTCCAACCACGTTCACCCAATCGTCGACTCGAACGTGGGTATCGACCCTACAAAACATTCGTCTCAAAAGTAGACGAGGATGGCACAAGTTAGTCACAACTCACCAAAATCCTGTCAGCACTGCACTTCTAATGGCACCACTGATGGCACACTGAAGCTTCAGCAACATTTGTCTGAAAAGTCATTAGAAAAGTGAATTAAAATTAAAATTTTGCATTGCAAGCAATTATAAAAATAATGAATTAATTAAAACCAGGATTAAGATGAGGAGATATAATGTGGATCTAACACTTTGTCTCTGTTTACAGATATGACCTTGTATCTTCCATATCGATGAAAAAGTGGAGCATCTTGTTCAACGGGTAGGATGTTCTTGTGAATGTCGTCTGGAATTGCATTGTCTGTCGTCTTCACACTTGTCATTTCTGCATGTTTCCTTTCATTTACATGTCCAGGTGATGGTGTTGGCTCATCTTCATCAATGACAGTAAAATTTGGATTGATAGGACAGTTTTTAAACAGTGAATTTTTAAGATCAGAACCAAGAAATGGAGTATTCCCAGAGATTGATGCCATATTTGATTCTGTTTTCACAGCATCTTCTTTAAGCAGAACTTCAAGAAGAGCATTGTCATCCTCTAAGTGATCCATTTGTTTAGTTCGCCTGTCCGAGACCACCCTTTTAAATTTGTTTTTCATTATTTGAAGTTTGTTATCGTTGATGATACTGGTTGCTTTGTCAGGAAGTAGCAAGTTCTTGTCTTGATGAATTTCCAGAATTAAATCCTCAAGATTTGAATCTTGGTCCAGAGTTTCAAATGCCTTTATGGCTGAAAATGAATGGGATGGTCTTGTTCTATATTTGGACACAATGGCCTTGAATGATCTATCTTTGTCTTCTGCCTCCTTCAGAGGCTCCACAAGATCATATTTAGTAATATTTGGACCAAAAGAAGTCAATTTTTCTGGAGTTTCTTTCATATCTCTACGCTTAGCACTTGGAGGATTCTCAAAAATGTCTGTATCATTATCATTCTCAATAGTGTTTATTGCTTCCTCACAGGTTGCCTTAAAACCATTTGAGATTCTAACAACTGAATTTTTGCTTAATTCCTTTTTCTTATTCTTAGTAAAACTTTTTGATCTAATAGTTGAAGATTTTGGTGTGATTTTTGTTGATGCTTTTGTGTTTGTGAGTGATATAGAATCAGTGCTAAGAGGCCTGATACTTGTTAAACTAAAAAGAAACATCTTAAATAGTTTGTTTTATATATTCATCATAATATACTGCATTTCTTACATGTTTGAAGAAAAGAAACTTCTGCCAAGTACTTTCTTGTTAGAATTTGAATCAGGTGTACCAGGCACTAAATCTGAATCATTGAGCTGGCTCACTAGTTGTGTAAAAAGACAAGAGTTACTTTTTTAATGTAACATAAAATTTGATCAAGTGTAATAATGAAACATAAATAAAATTAAATCATAAGTCGCTAATGAGGTACTGTTTTCAGCTGCTGAAGAAATCTCTTCGGAAGTTTTATCCGGCAAAGCCTGTCAAATGAGAAATATTTAAATACTGACGAGAAGGCAAATATAAATTTAAGTGGAAAAGGCAGACCTTGAAAAAGTGACTAATCCTCCCCTGTTTCATACTTAATGTTCTTTGGACGATTTAATTTTAAACAATAAGCTAATTTTTTTACTACTACTCACATGCATAGAAAGATAAGTTACATAGCAAAACAAGCTCATTGAATTTAAGAATTTAAGATTGGCTCCAAAGTTTGTTTACATTAATTCAAGTTTACTTTTAAAATTAGTGGTTTATCATATAGCAATAGTCTTCTTAAACCACTATAAATTAATGTTGTGTTTTGTTATGTTGTATCAAATTAAAATAAAACTAGTTACAGGCCAAAAATTAATCGTCTTTTGAATTGCGCTAATTGGTTATGTAGAACACTTTAAATACAGTTTTCACTAGTTCAAATGTTTACATTTAAAATGCTTTTTGCTTATTTACTTGACAAAAATACAAGATACAGTTTGATTTATTATAATGTAACTTGACCTTTATTTATAGTAGTGATAAACCATTGCTTGACTTATAACAGCAACCTGATTTCGAATTTTATTCAATATTTCAACAATGTAGCTGACATTGAAAGAATTGTGGCTGAGTATAATCTGTCCAGTCACTAACACGCAGATGTTATCTAAATTTAAGCACGTTGCCAGTAGTGTTAATTCTATTAACTATAACTGTAACTGAAAACTCTAATAACTGACGGAAACCAAATCAGTTAACCGTAACTATAACTATAACTGACCGCACCCAAATAACTATAACTATAACTTTAACNAGTGTGTTGCGCACGCGCGTTTTTGTTGTTTTTTGGGTTCGGCGGTAGCCATGTTGTATTTTACGAATTGGCGTGTGTGTGAAAGTCGAGTTGAGTTGAAGTAATAAAGAAGTAGTGAATAACTACAAGTCATTCAGTAAAGTAAATTTCTCAAATTAAAAAAAAAATTGCTAAAGAGTTCACTGGGTAAAAATATAATAAATGCTATTATTTAAAAGTTCATGGAGCTTATGAAATAAAGAGCTGGAGTTGTGATGCTTAGGGGTGAAATTTATCAAGAAGCAACTATTGAAAAGCCTGCAACATAGTTGAGAGATAGGCCATCAGCTCTTTGAGAAAACTATAAAAACATTTGACAAATCAAAAACCAAAATGTTTATCCTCAAAGAGTCTCTGAAATATCTCTCTGAAGGCCCCAGAAGTCACTCAGTCATATCTGACATTATTCACTGAAAGCTATTTAATTTATGAACCAAAACTTGAATGGAAAGAATTACATTAATGTTAAATAGTTAATCACCATGCCATAGAACTCAGAACCCCTGTTTTTTATGCAATTGATTAATGCCAGACCAGCTGCAGAAGAGCAATGAAGTTGAAGATCTGTGAGTCCACCAAGAAGTCCCTCAATGTAAGAGAATAAGTGGTCACCATTAACTTTTTTGTTCAGAATCTAAAGTAAATATCTCACATCAAAATCTTAACATTCAATAAACATCGTATTTTTTTCAGAAGATCAAAATTACCTTAGAAAGATCGCTAATAGCAGCAAACATGGTCACTGAATCCACTTTTGTAACATTGGTTTTTAGCACACTAACTCCATCAACAACATCATCCTGATAATCCGGAGATCTTCCTGAAACAATAAATGGAATTATATTATTCAATGGATCACAAATGCATGATAATCAGAATTTAGTTCCTAAAAATATTAGTGAAATTCCATAAACATGAATATGTAACAGGTCCTTCTAGAAGTGCATGAGGCAGTTTTCAAAGTGAACCTCTGCAAAGTTTAATCTTAACTTTATTTTTTATTACATGACACATTCGTACAAATTATTGTTATGATGTGCAGAAACTCATTAGTTACAGGGAGGTATTAATTTCATTAAATATAGATAACAACTTTTGAATGTAATAATAATAACAACAATAATATTCAGTACCCCTAACCAACATGCTAAATAAACTAAACATAGGATGTGAAATAGAATCACATCAACAAATACCACTAATCTACTCTATATAGTTAACTTAAAAATATTTACCAAAACTGAGACCCAACTTAGTAAAGCCACATCCATAGTATAAACCTTCACTGATGTTATAAGCTTGGAGTTTGGTTTAGAGTGTGCTATAATGAAGGATGGCAAGCAAATCAAAAGCCAGAACATGCCAATTGATAAGAATTCAAAGCCTTAATGAAGAGGAGGCAAAAAAATATCTCAGTATTGATGAGAATGGTGACATTAAACATTCTGTGATGAAGGAGAAAATAGCCAAAGAATATTATTGCATAGCATGTCTCATTCTCAAATCAAGATTGAATTCTAAAATCAAATTATTGGCAATATAAGCTTTGGCAGTTCCAGATCCCATTTTCGCGTAATTGATTTGAGGAATTCTGAAATCGAGAAAATGGACCTCAAGACTCGGAAGCATCTTAAAATGCATGAGCTTCATAAGAGGTACAATGGAGGATAGGATGTTTTTTTTGTAGGCAAGTGAAAAAGGGAAGGCAAATATTTTCTCCAAAGGTACTTAAGAGTAAATAGTTCAAATAAAAAATACAGTAAAAAAAAATATATAAAAAAAGCTAACAGTTCAATACACTAACAAAAGTGATGCAAAAGGACAGCCTAGAGGAGAGAATAGAAGAACTGTGGGAGAAACCAATGCTTGGACAATTTTTTGCAGCCTTGAAAATCCTTTTGTTGATAAATAAGCAAGTTGTTCTTGGTTAAGAAGCACTCAAAGGAGTCAGTGGTGGCACTCTCGGTGTCAGTAAAACTTGGCTGAAGAATGGTGATCCTATGCCTGCTATTGAGGGTTATAAATTTGTCTCGAAAAACAGGGACTGGAGCCTGGGATGAGGCGTTGGTTTTTTCATCAAAGACAATATCAAATTTACTCTTATTGACACAACTGATTGGAGATTTGAAGGTTTTGAATATCATCTAATTTCAGTCAGCCAACGCAAGAGGAAGAACATTGTCATAACAATTATTTATCATCCCCCCTGGAAACAGCTTAAAATCTTTCAACAAAGAATTTTCGAAATTCTTGTCTTACATGATCAAAGACAACAGAAAGGCTGTAATAATGGGTGACTTTAATCTATTACAAATTGAAAGCAATCAATCTACCAACGAATTTTTAAACATCATCCACTCCTTCTTCCTTTTGCCTGCATTCCTCAAACCCACAAGAATTGGACTCACATCTGCCACTCTTATAGACATATTTTTATATTTTATATTTTTACAAATATCCCTCTCAATAAATGCTCTCCTAGGATAATCTTTAATGATATTTCGGATCACCTCCCTCTCTACATCAATATCAAAATTCATGAGATTATTAAAAAAGTGGAGTAGCCAAAACTTCGTAGAAAGAAAGATGAACAAGCAAAATTGAAATTTAAAGGATGTTTGACTGGGGAATGTGAATCCCAAAACATGTCTCATGCCTACCAACTTTTTCTATAGAAATATAAAAATCTACATAATCATTGTTTTCCTTTGGTAACTATTAGTTCTCAATCCAGAATAAAAACAGGAATTGATGACCCACGCTCTTCTAAAATCTTGTAGAGTAAAAAGTAAACTCTACAAGACATATTTAAAGAATCCAACTTCAGCAAATAAAATCAGATTCACAAATTATAGAAACAGATTCAAAACTATTAAGCAAGCCATAATTCACCAACACTTCTCATCAAAATTCCAGAAACAACAGAGAAATCCAAAAGGTACTTGGAAAAATACATCATAAAAAAGTATTTTGTCTAGAGGGAGCAAATCAGTCGACGCTCCTGACATATTTTACTCGGACGACAGAGGTGAACTGAACACTCCAATTTCAATAGTCGAAAAATTCAACAAACATTTTTCTGATCTTGGACCAAACTTGGCAGAGATCATCACTCCATCCAAATCATTCCATGAATTCCTTATGAACTCTCCCACAATGTCCTTATTCCCTGTTCCACCAGATGAGATCATTCAAATAGTTAAAGAATTGAAGATCTCCCACAGCTGTGGTCTTGATGATATTGACCCTTGCATTGCTGGCGAATTCATCCCATTGATCTCCAACCCTCTCAGCTCTCTGATCAATTGTTCTTTGTCAATGGGAAGAGTACCTGATGAGTTGAAATTGGCCAAAGTGATTCCTCTGCATAAATCTGGTGATTTGAACAAGATCTGCAATTATAGACCCATTTCAATTATGCCATATTTTTCTAAAATTTTCGAAAAGGCCGTATATCGTCAAGTTGAAAGTTTCTTGTCAAGGTACTGTCTTCTTAATAACAAACAATTCGGATTTCAAAAAAAGATCACTTTAACATACATGCCTCTGCTGTTACTTTATTCCAAAATTGCCGACACTCTGGAGTGGGGTGAGTTCACCATTGGTGTGTTACTTGATCTGTCAAAGGCATTCGACACCATAAATCATCAGATACTATTGTCAAAACTTTATTATTACAATCACCAACTCTCAATTGAGGCCAAGAAAACCTGCCGGCACTTGGAACTTAGATACCTTCGTCTACGCACCAACGTCGCCAAGCAACTATACAAGTCTGCTAAAGAAGCTGCCAAGATTGCCATCCTAAACTCCAGGGCCTCCTCCATTAAGGAGGAACTCAACTCGGATACCAAC
>MPNW01000044.1:52681-109407 GCA_011800805.1 Hirudo medicinalis
ACATGGCGGCACAATCAAGTCTTGCAGATCGTGCTCGAGGCGGCAAGGACGGCATGCTCCCAGGCAAATGCCCGTGAAACTGCGCCAGCTAGAAGAATATACTTCTTAAGAGAGGGCTCGGCACAACCGCAAGGAAAAGAACGAGAAACAAAGAAGGGACTTACTTTCCAAAGCCAAAGATTGGGAAGTCTCAGCAGACCTGTAAGGAGAAAGGCATTGCCACAAGGTGCTGCAAGAGAGCAGCAAGCGGCCGGACCTAGTGTTGGCGTCAACAGCGACAGACTCCTTCATCCTGGTTGAATTGACGGTCCCATGGGAAGACAGAATGAATCTTAGCAATGCTTTGAAGAGCGACCGGTATTTGGATCTCATAATGGATCTCGAGGCAAGAGGATATGGTGTCATCTTTTCGCCATCGAAGTCGGTGCTAGAGGACTTGTAGGCAAGTCCACGTACGCCTTTCTCAGAGCGATAGGCCTTTCCAACAGGCAGACAAAACATTTCGTCAAAGAACTGTCTGAGGCTGCAGAGTCGGCATCTCACTGGATTTGGACGACGAAGGACCGGAAGTAAGACTTCAAAGTCAAGGTGAAGCTTGGAATGTCAGTCACATAGAGGGTCCTGGCTCATTCCACAACAATGGGGACATCAGAGGGGAGTCAAAGAAGAGACACCTGGACAACTGTAACGCTCTCGCGGATTTTCTTAAATTTTGTGGCGATTTCGGACGTAAAATTGTCTGTCTTAGTTTGTATCGAGCGGACAGTCTGTTGATTGTTGAGGGTATGTTGCGTGAGCATCTTGATATGAAGGAAGAACAAGCTGACAGGGACATCCGTCTGATCACCGGATGCGGCCCAGCCCCTGAGAGTGTAAGGATTCAGGGCCGAAACGTTCATCGAAGGGGCCAATCCTCTAAAGATCCCTGTCAGAAGGCTCCATCAAGAGTTTCGAAAAATTTCAATTTCACCTTTAAATATTCATGTAACTGTCACTTTAAATTTTCGTATTTTCATAATTACCCTGACGATGGCCTTAGAGGCCGAAAGTGATCAGTCGGTTAATAAAAACTACAAATATAGATTTAGTGATAAAGCTTTCTCATACTTAAAACAAGCAAGCTTATAACTGAAAAAGCAATCTCCTCTAAATGGCAGGCTTATTTTAACAAAACTTGTTTAAAGGATAATATTTATTAGTGAATTAATACATTATGATTAAATAAAGAATATATTTAAGTGATTATTTACATTTAAAAATTTGTTTATTGTGCATGTAATTGTCGTCTGTGTGTTTTTACAAATTCTTTTTTTATATAAATTATAAGAACTGCATGCTATATTCGTGAAAATATATATATATATATATATATACTCATTCAGCTTTGAATTTTTGACCAGCTCTCACTAGAATTAAATAAAATCATTTTTGATCAAATGTATTGGATAGTGAGTGTATTCAGCCATACTATCATCAATAATGTCGGAGTTCTTATTCAAACACAGCTTCAAACCTCATTCATTATCATTATACATTTTGAACTTGATATAGGAAAATTTGATACTCAATATGACTGGAATTCATTCATTTATACTCATGTCAGTCTCATGTTTTTAAACTCATGTTTTTTTGTCTTATAAATCGCTGTTTTGTTGTAATATTTAGCCGATCTTTCAAGTGTATTATGTATCCGAATGGGATGTGAAGGCACTTTTTAATCATTCTACCATTTATATAGCGGGACCTACCTGAGGGCGCTCCCTGGCGGTGCAGGTTGGTTGTGAACACGACACATTAAGACTGCTGCCATTACAATCACATGCAGGAACCAACCCATTCGGCCAAGCCGCATGCCAAATAATAAACAGCAGAAGCTGTTGGAGGTTTTCCATAAGCGGGACTATAACTTTTGAATACAAATGATTTTATGTTTATGTAGTCATCTGTTTTTTTACTGTGTTCGGTAAAAATCTAATCAACCAAAAAAAAACCCAGTTATATTTCAATTAAGAGTGAATTAAAACCATAGAAATATAAAACAAAGTATAATTAAATTAAGTAAATTATTGAATATTGCAAAAGATATCCATAAATTCCATGTCTATATCTAAAGCAATAATGAATAACAAAAATATGTTCCCAAAACTCTAGCAAATTGAATTTTGAATTTGTTCTTACATTGACTCGAATTGCATTTTTCATGCATTTAAAAAAATAAAATATAAAGAAACATACTCACACTGAAAATTATTAAAAACATATCGGGAGTTGTCTTCTTGGTCACAAGTATGCAAGCATAGTTCTTCAGGTCTTCAAGACACATTGAAAGTAATTTAGAGTATCTCAGCTGTTCATCCACAGAAACTGCATGGTTTGAAGAAATGGGTGAAACAGCATCTGGAGGTAGGCATATGACCCGAGATACCATCAACGAAAATGTTTCAATTGTTTCGTTTGTTGCTTCCATGCTTGCAAAGTTGCTAAAATGTTATTCTGGTATGAGGTCTTGCATGTTAAAGCATCATGTTAAATGATAAATTAGAAGATAGGCAAGCTCCAATATTTATATGCAACCAGCTTTTTAAATTATGCAAATATTAATTTGCTTTAAATGTTTTTGCCAAAGGATTGAAAGTTTTCAGGATTCAAAGTCTTCAACTTATCAATCACATACTTATGGATGCATGTAAACATGTTTTTCCACTTCGTTTTGAAATAAAAAATACCTACAGAAGAGAAATGGAGGCTTTGATGATAAGTGATCGGGATGGATTCACTAACATAGTTTGACTTTCCTGCTTCATCAAACTCTAACAATAAAAAATATTAATTCAAAGAATTTTTAATTTAATCAAAGCACAGTTCAGAAACAAATGGAACCTCATTAAATCCATCTCAATCACCAGCATTATCATATAACATTCAACATACTAATCCAACTGGATCGTACCTTGAGATGAATAAAAAAAGTGCTCAGATTAGAAGATGAGAGGATTGGCAATTCTTTATGCTTTGATGCAGCATCTCCAATTAATTGCATGGTTCTTAAGACACTGTTCCGGGCTGTGGCATCCTTATGAAAGTCATTTGTAATTTGAAATGCATGTCTTTTAGATTTAGAATCTGTAAACATTACCTTGACCTGACTAATATTTTGATTGACAACAGTAACAATGGAAGAGTCCATGTGACTCTGCAGGAAACTGTTTGGTGCATGGAGGGCAACATAACCGTAACTCAGGATTAGTGTGGCTTTCATCTTTTCATCAATATCTCCAATTGCTTCCTGAAATAATATTATAATAACTTAACTGATTCCAAAGTGAAAGAGATTACATGTTACAAAATCAAATATTGTAAATCAAATGTTATCCAACATTTAAAAAATAACATGGTAATTGTCATAAGTCACCTTGAAAAAGTTGACTAGGAATGATACTTTTGTTGACTTGTTAATGTCATTCAATTTGTTAATGACCAACTCAGCATGGGAAAAAGACAGTGATCCAATAGCCTGAGCACAAGCCTTAAATAATATTTGATAAATGTTCATGATTTACAAACATCATTCAATTCTTAATAAATTTAAAATCTCAGAAGCATTATGAATTAACATAATTTGATAAAGAATATGATTTAACATTATGAGGTGGCATCTGCTTATGCATTTTAACTAAAACAAAATACCATGAGAAAAAATAAAACTCCAAATAGCTAGTTAGTCCAAACAGTCCCAAGGGAAATCCTCCTGCTATGAGGACATCCTCAAACTAAAATCTCAAGTCAGATGTCTTTCTCAAAAAAAAAATAAATGGTTGCTTCTCAAGTTTGAAAAGTCAACTTAGTTTAAACCTGTCTATTGAATCAAGTAGTTGCTACTTGATTATGATAGTCCCATAATAATCCTCAAATAATGAATAAAAACTGCAACATAGTGTCAAATTAAAACATCTAACATCTATTTAGGCAAGAATATTAAAAAATGTTTGAAGATATGTCAAGAGATGGTAATCAATCATTGTCGCTTTCTCTACCTGCAGGTTGGCCAAATGGGTTGTGGTAATGCAATAGTCGTAATGTGTTGTGTTCGAAACCCGAATTGCACTGCAGCAAGAACTCTTAGGAAGGGGCGCTATATAAATGGTTAACAAAAATCGCCTCTGATGCTATGCATGTGGCGCCATATAAATGAAATACATTTACATTTCTGCTTGTTTGAGGGACTTGGGAAATGGTGGATACAATCCCCTTTTATAATGAGAAGTTTGTCAAGATAGATAGGATAATTGGATGCCAGTTACTTACAGTATGTAAGTAATCTATAAAGGCTAAGGCAGGGGTATTCAACTACATCTTATGAAGCCAAATTTTTTGTATGCCCGGTGACTGAGGGCCAGATCATTCTGAAATTGGTAGTTGTCATTTATAAGAATGGCATGCTCATCATACATCATGCCAGTTACTTGTGTACAAACTGATTTTTATTAGGGCTGCAGATTAATCTCATTTTTTGTGCAGTTCAAATAATTAACTCGACTATTAACTTATTAAATTTTCATAATTTTTTAATCAATTATTTTATTAATTTATAAAATATTTTCAACTAGTTTTTTGTTTTATAACTTTGCTTTTATGTCTTGTTATTTCTTTGGCTTCCGGCTTCTTATATTAAAACATATGATGGACAAAAGTAACATAGGTAAGTTGATTTTGGAGCACATAGCCTGCTGTAGGTAATGCTGGAAAGTTTCCAGAATAGGGGACTGTGGGAGTAGTTTGATAAATCAGAAGAGGTTTGATATTCAGAGTTCAATACACACCATGACTCTGGACCAGGGAAGGACAAGCAAAAATATCAGCAACTTTTTCTGATCCATCTTGGATGTATCTTCTCTTGGAGAAAATGCAGGATACTGCATAAGGTTTGCCAGTGGCCTGCCATAATATTCCCCCAAATGCTTCATAAGTTTCAGCAATTACCAAGAGCCTAGTGTAACTTTCTCCTGTATGTAAGATATGGTGTGCAGGCTGGCCAAATGGGTTGTGTTCCTGCATGCGGTCATGATGGCAACAGTTGTAATGTGTTATGTTTGCAACCCAGCCTGCACCAAGAGGGAGCGCCCTTGGGTGGGAGCACCATATAAATGGTAGAACAATTAAAAAGTGCCTTCACATCCTATCTGGATACATAAGGCACTCAAAAGATTGGCTAATTGCAAAAAATCCAATCAGGCATGTGGGATCTAGGTGGCAGATTTTCAAAGCACATGTCAAAGTCAAGGATGGGTTCCTGTGAAGTCGGCAGCTGAGAGGCTTTATCTCATTATAGAGCAGAACCAGAAATTAACAAAGATTTGTGTCCATTGTAATGGTGACAGAAATGTGCATTACATGGCCTTGTTGTCAAGCCTGAAACTTTGCCTGAATTCATTAAAAAATAGAGTTCAGGAGCTAGTTATTGAGAAAGGAGATAAAATACATTATTAGTTTTAATGTACTTTATAAATATGAAAATTTATGTTCCCTAGTGTTTCTGGTTAATCTATATACATTTTGAGTATTTCCAGTTTTTTTTTTATGAAATTAGGTCTATGTATTCATCTGAGTTCAATAATTTTTATAAATCTATGAATCTAATGCACACCAGTATGTTGTGTGAAAAATTGATCCATGTGATTCCTGTACATAAGAAGTTATCATCAAAATACATTATTGGGCCATATTCATGAAGCAGGCCATTTCCCAACCCAGTTGAAGTTAGCTTGGGTGCCAATGAAAATTAAGTTAAAATATTCGTGAAAAAAAATAAAAGCATTAAAAAACCTAATATGCTTAAAAGTTTTTAAACGTCATATGTTGTCACTACCTTTTTTTAACCAGCTTCGCCAGTGATATATTCAAACTCAATTTTTATTCATTATAAATTTTATTCATACTGTTGCTATTTACAGCCTTCAAATACTGCCAAATACTTACCCTTAAAAAAAACAGAATGATTAGGATGCTCTCTCAATGGGATTTGAATCTGTTGGGAGAGGTGAAGTCTTAAACATTAGACCATGCGAGAACACAATGCTCCTTGCTTTCAGTAGCTCTTGAGTTTAAAGCTTGTATGCGATTTAGAAAAAGGATTTTAGAAAAAATCGTTGTGTACCTTTTGAACTATTCTAATTAAACTACTTAATCAATATGCACTCTGATACTCCTAAAAATGTAAACCGTCCTTTGCCAAAACCAATATACAACTTCACTCCATCACATGCTTGGAAATAAAAATATTTTCACAGATCCCAACTACAACACTCCAGCAACCCAACTTATATTCATTTAAACATATGCTTAAATTCATTGTCATTCAGCATTCATTGTCGAGTCGCCATCATTTCAATAATGTCATTAATGATTATCCGTCTAATTTTTATTATCCATAGACTAATGACCCTTGAGCCTATGGCATTTTACTTTTCTGTTGATATTTAATGTGCACATTTACTTGTTCAGCTCAATACAAAAATAAATTAATTTAATTAACTGGTTTATTGTCTTTGGACATGTGACATCATACTTGCTGAAGTTTTTGAGATCCCAGCACATAAAGTCGGTGCTCTTGGCAATTTTATTTATAATAACATTGACAACTTATTTGCCTGAGCAGTATTAATATTTATAATGTTATTAATATTTCAAAGTCAAAAAGCAAAGCCATGAATACAAATTACAAAGCACCATAAGTAGTTTGACATTTGTAATCATAGTTTAATTATAGAAATAAATGTGGCAAGTACTCATTAACTACCTCTCTTTCATTTTCTATTGTGTGGTGAGTTATGTCGAAGAGAGTGTCAATTGCTTGAATGATAAACTCTGTCTTGCAGCTTTTGCTGCCTGCCATTCCAATGCACTTTACCAGGAAATTCTGCAAATATAAATGTAGCATGTGCATATGTAGCATAAGACCACCATATATGGGTGTTCTTTGTCAGGTGAAGTCAGCCGAGTCAGTAGTCGCCTCAATTCCATTTTAGTTCTTCGTCTCGTAGTGTCGCGGGTTCCTTGCCATGTAACTGAAGTCTATTCGGAAATCTTCTAGTCTCTCAATCGATATGATCATAACAATAAAGATATATATAAAATATATATATAATATATGCCACATGGTGGCCTTATTTTTGAAGTTCTGAATTGTCACTGTCTGACCCCTCCAATAAATAAAAAAAATATTTCAGTCCAAATATGAGTAGTACATTATATTTAAAGGTCACTCTACAAAGTTTGCTTCTCAAGAAAACAAAATTCAGCAAAAGAACCAAGATTCATCTATGTTTAATAAAAATGCAGCTTTTCAAAAACGTGATAGATAAATATATATGTAATTACACAAATAGTCAGAAGAGAAGCCATAAGGACACTCCATAATTTCATGATAACTCACTAAATAAAAATTTGATTGTGGATAAATTTTAGTATGTTGTGTAAGTATATTTGTGATTATCCCTGAAACTTTCGTCAAATTCACAAAACGTGATTTTGAGGAATCCAATAACCATGAGCCACTTTCAAAAATCATTGAAAAGTGGCTAAAACTCTTGCAAAAATTATCGAAAAAAAATTATTAGTAAAAAATAATGTTTTCTTTATTTTCACACACATTAAAACATATGTTATCCATTGATTTTACTAAAGTTTTTATGAATTTTCAATCCAGTTCTTTCCAGGGTAATAAGGATTCTTTCCTAATGGTGTTTCCAAGTCAGATTTGGAGTGGAATTGCTTTCTATCATTTTAAACCAGTCTTGACAACATTCCCCAAAAGTTTTCAATAGGATTTAAGCCTGGGGAACAGTCTCGCCATAACTTTCAAATTTCTGCTCTGGAAAAATGTTGCCAACTTGGAAGTGTGGATCAGAGCATTATCTTGCAGGAAAAAAAGAAATAAAATTTCCTCTGTAATACAATTCCTCAAAAAGCAGGAAATGATCTTCTAATACTTTGATGTAATCTACTGAAGATTTTTTCCCATCCGGAAATGCCAATTCAGTTAATCCTTCACTGGAAATTCTTCCCCAAATCATCACCAATCCTGCTCCATGAATTCAGTTAAAAAATGTTTTTTTCCAACCTGAGGTCATGCCATTAGAACTGATGACCACAGGTCCATCCATGTTAAATTTCATCTCATCTGAAAAAATAATATTGCCCCAACCTCTGTTGGAAAGCATGGTTTTGACCCATTCCACTCTTGCCAATTTATGAAGGTTTTTAAGAGCTGGAATCTTTGATATTTTTTCATGTAATAAAATAACACTACATCTCAAATAATTTAATTTTTTTACTGTATTTTTACAAATTCTGAAATCAAGTTAATTTCTAATTCGATTTGTTGAAAATTTTCCTGTTGAAGCCATTCTTACCAGGAGTTTCTGCTGACAAATCATCAATTTCATGGGTCTTCTATGGTTATTTTATGTTCCATATTCCTTGGGAGCTTCTAAGTAGCTCCAGACAATTTCAAAAATTAAAAAAATGTGATTTCAAGGTGTCCAATACCATGAAAGACACTTTCAAAAATCATTGAAAAATTACTGAAACTCTTGCAATCCACAAAAAAAAATTATCCATTAATCTGGTCTTGGCTCGATTGAACTCTTTGGCAATTTCCCTGAACAAATAATTTGCTTGTCTGAAGGCCTCACTCATCAGATGACATTTTACTTCCAGTCATTTATAAAATAGTAATTTTATAAATTTTAAATTACTTTTTAACCCTTTTTAGGTTTATATATATATATATATATATTGATAATATTTACATAAAGTGCATTTTGATTATGTAGCTATCAAATATGTCAAGTTTTATTGGTCAAATTATTTAAATTTTACAGTTTTTTTACACAATAAAGTGATGATGATATTTATAAAATTGAGTAATATTGAACTTATATGTGGTGGGTTATCAAGAAATTATGAGGTGTCCCCATGGTTTCTGTTCTGACTGTAAAAAATAAGAAATTTCGGTATATTTAATTATATAATTAATAATTTATTCCATAAGTTTGAAAATGTGAAATCTGCTTTAATTGAATAAATTGAAAAATTTAATAATAATGTTGTTATAACCCCACAAAAAGACATTAATTACTTTTATAATTAAGTGTATATTAATTAAGATTATTATTGTTGTATTTAGAATCTTTCTAGGACTACCTCTATGTTTGCTGATTAAGTTTAAAACATCTCACAAGATCTCACAATATCTCACAGAATCTCAAAACCCACAAAAATACTGGACATTGAAGAACATTCCTATTCAGTAAATAATCCCGCAAATGATAGTTACACAATAATTGGTAACAGGATTATTATGTAAGCATGGTATTTACAGGTAATACCACCCTTTTGTTAACTGAATCTAACAATAAACTCGGCATAAATTAAGCCAATAAATAAAGTTTTTTGAATTTTTAGATGTATTCAATTAAAACAGGTTTCACACCCATGCAAGCTTGTAATATAATCCTTGAGGGCAGCTTACATAGAATTTAAATAAATCTTGTTCTAGCACTTTGTAGCCATTTTGCATTTTTAAATTTTCTAGCATTGCCTTGTCTTGGAAAAATCAAATTAAATTAATACACATGATTAGTGACCTTTGCATTTTGAAATGATATTATGTTCACAAATTTATCTTTGATATTGCAGGATATTGTTGCAAGATTGCAGGTCACTTCGGTACTTGTCAGAAGATTTGATAATTTTCAGTCTCTTCAATCCGGAGGTGGATTCCATCATGAAGTACAAAATTGTCAAAAGGTTAGGAATAAAGGAAGGAGAATAAGTACCTTCGAAACATGTCCAGGCAGACTTGATCGAGTGACCTCTAAATATTAATATTTTTTATCAAACTTTTTTTTTGTGAAATGGAATCATTTGAGAGGGTCAGACCTAATGTTTTCAAAAAAAAGATGTTTCATCATATAAAGGCCACCTTAATATGCCAATATAAATAGAAGGTTGTGCCAACACAATCACAATTTCTCGAAGAATGAAGCAAACCTTCTCTTCAGGGTGATTCAGATACAGTGGCACTTGCCTGATGAAATCTTCCCCACACATGGTGGGCCAATTGTCTGCATTCAATTCTTGTAAGCAATTACTTAAAAGCTTATAAAAAACAAAATAAAACAAAAATACAAGTTCCAGAATTCCAAGTTTTAACTAGACTCATTTAATTTGTAAAAACATTCAAAATACCCCAAGTAGTTTTTCTTCCCATTTAGTATCATCATTTACATCTATAATGCCTGTAATGTAAAAATAAAATGGATCTCAGATCATATTTATTTCAAATTTTGTTGAAGACCTGTTTCAACTGATGATTGCATCAAACTGGCTTCCCATTGCGGATCACTGGGTCTAATCAACCTGGAGAGAGCTATCAAAGCCTTGACTATGTGAAACCCTCTTTCAAATCCTTTTAATGGATATCGAAGGAGAACCTGCAATTACAAATTAGCAACAGTTCAATTTTTTTTTAGCAGCATCTCAATATTTGTACTAAGAAACTCCTACTAAGGAGCGCACTGACAGGGAATCATCAGAGGAGTGCCCATCACAGAACGTTTTGGCCCAAACTCCTTACGTTCTCAGGGGGTTGGCCACACTCATTGATCAGACGGGTGTCCCTGTCGGTTATTACCCTACTTAAACCACCTACATTACATCATTATATAGTTATCGACTAAAGACTCACGGCGACCTTTGCACATCGATACCATACAACGTAAACTGAGCGTTATATTTTCTTACTTTGAAAATTATGCTCACCGGCCGCGCGCATTATTTATTCGCGTTTCACGTCATTTTGCGAATGCGCGCGCCATCTCTTCAACAACCAAATCTCATTCTCTCCTTTTACAGCCTACGGCCTTTGATCTCCCAAATCCAGCACGATGCCGCCTCCTCGGCCTCCGACATTTTTTATAATAGCCTTAGTTTTTTCCCGGCTCGACAAACCGATTTCAGTGAGTAGGCCGATTTCCGAACCAAACCCCTCTCCCCAACTTCAACGGGCATTAACCTCTCCCGAAATCCGCTATCCTCCAGATCTTTTGCTATTCAGAGTATTTCTCCGTTTTCAGCACATTGCTCACTTCGATCCTATCCTCCCACGGTACCGTCGACTCTACCAAAATGAAAGCGTCTGACGACGACGATGCGATAACAACATCCGGCTTCCTGCCGCTATCCCTAAGCAATTGGGGATGTTTTTCTTGCAGGGTAGTGAGAAACCCTCTCAGAGAAATATACCTTTCGTTGCAACACAATCTTGCGAGAATTTGCTTTGGCCACCAACATTTTGATGGTTTCCACAACTTCCTTTAGGACCTTTTTGTGTCGCCATGTGTACCGACCATTACCAATGGCACATTTGCAATTTGAGAGCACACGAAGGAGTGTCCCAGATTTGCATTTACAGAGCTCACATTTGCAGCCTTCCGTCAAACCCCATATTCGCAAATTGTCTTTAGAAGGTAATTGGTCATAGATCGATCTTACCACAAAGGCCAATCGATATGGAGACGTCCTCCATATATCAATCCAACTGATGGAGCGCTTAACCACATCCTCCCACGTGGTCCATCTGCCTTGCTGTGACTGCTGCACTTCCTTTGTAACTCGCTCTCTCTCCATTTCCTCCAGCCAATCGATCCTGAGAACCTCAAAACAAATCTGACTGAGATGAGCCCCATGCTTAACAATTCAGCAAGTGTGGACCTCATTTTCAAATGGATTTGCAAAAAAGCGGCACAATCTAATTAATTAGTTACTTTCTCGTAATATTATTGTTACTATTATTATTTTTACAATTTAACCATTTAACCTAATATTACCCTAACACTTTCTATTTCATTACAATATCTAACACTAACTAACAAGTCCATATCATCTTAGTTATGCAAAGGACTTTAATAAAAAAAATAAACTCTCCATTTCCTTCCTTCTCTATTGGATTATAAGACCTGCTCTAACCTGAGCAGGACTCTGACCATTTTGCGGAGTGGTTCCATTCTACAGCATTACGGCCTGTCCAAATAGGACTTCACAGTTCCTTAAACGTCAGTTCCGAAACTGACTTATCGATCTCATCCTGTGCTTTAAACACCCTTTTCTGTTCTTAGCAGTGGTTTAATTTCACAGATCCTGAAGTCGGCAGAGTTGTTTCACATCCACTGAGTTCTTATTTTGGAGACCTTATACTCCTCCAGTATGGATCTCAGAGGTAGCCTTGACTTTGTGTTCTTGCAAGAGAGGGCAACAGATGACATCCCTGGAGGTAGCCCAAGCCATGGTCTGATGCATCTGTTAATTTTCTTCTCTAACCCTTCAACTGTGGACAAGCCGATCTCATAGATCGTCGGCAGCCTTGGAAGAAGCACAAACTGGAACAACCACACCAAGGTTACTTGAACTTCCCCTGTAGTGCCTCTCTGATTATCTGCAACCCCTCAACACCCAGTCATCACCCTCATCACCTAGTCTTTTAACTGGTTCCTCAGAAACTCTGGGAACCTGTTGTCCTGCTACAACAAACGAGACATCTAAAAAATGTTCTCTTTGATGAGGGTGAGACTTCTAGATTTTGCAGGTTTGAAAGCCATTATGCACCACCATAAAAGGCTATTGAACTTATCGAGTGTTGGTCTTCTGCCAGTCATCCATGAATGCCTTTAATGAAGGCATATACAAACCCTTACCTAAGTGTGCCTCTGGAACATTAGACTTTGAGTAGAAGTTGCATAACTAGTATGAAAAGGGAGAGATTATTGCACACCCCATTGCAATGCCTACTTCCAGATTTACCCACTTTGATATGTATGTCTTGGTGGAGAACTTCATCATGAACCCGTCAAAATGCGTCTGAATAATTTGAACTACGTGGCATGGCACATGATGAGTCTCCAATGTCTTCCGTATGAGTTGGTGTGGGACCGATCCATAAGCATTCGCCAAGTCGAGCCACACAATGTACAAACTCAGCTGGCGCCTCTTAGCTCTCTGAATAGCCTCCCAAATCATGGAGGAGTGCTCGATGCAGCCAGGCACGCCTGGAATGCCTCCCTTCTGGATCGATGTATCCACGTACATAATGTTTGAATCTACATCTGTCAGGTCTTCAGCCTAAGATTTAAAAACTAGTTTTTAAAGTTTTTACCACTTTGATAGAAAGCTTAATTAGGTGAAGCATAAATAATTCTCTAATTGGTTCCAAAGATTTTTAAAATTGTTCTCAATGAGAAATCAGAGTGCTTCAAAAGAGAGACCAGTTTCTTTAAGAGAGAATAAATTAAGTTCATTAGATTGAAGCAAAAAAAAATCAAAAGAATAATCAAAGGAGAGAACAAATTAAATGGGAAAAAATTGCCTTTATTTCACTTTCAACTGCTGTTGTTTGACATGAACATTTCATCACTAGTTTGCTAAGCATAGTATACTATATACTAGTTCATTTTTTTAAATGTTTCAATACATGTTTTAGTCCATGTGGACAAATGCTGTCATGCCACTGGATAGAGATACAACATTGTAGCCTTTAGACAGAGTTGTTAATAACATTGGTATCACAGCAATACTAAGGCTGATACTTTTTGCTGTCAGTATCAAAATGGATATCTCTGATACTTTTTGCAGCTAGCAACACTCAATGCCAATACTTTTTTCAAACCTTTTCCAAACTCTGTGCATGATGCCATATTAGTAGTGAACAAAATTTTATGAGGCCCCAAGGTGCAATTAAGTTTGATAAACTTGTCTATGCATTGAACTTCAAGTCACCCATTTATCGAAAGTCCAGAAAGTTATTATAAAAGAATATGTAAAAGCAATGTGTCCCATAGCATGTGGTCTGGATATTTTATGAGGTAAAGTAAACTTCCAACTTGGCAGTTGTCGTGAACCAACCAAATGCTTTGTTGGAAGACAATACAACATTCACCTTTAACATTAGCAATACCCTTGATTAATGGATGGAAAGCTGGAATAAGTCAAGGGTTTTAAGAAATTAAAAATGATACAAATTCCAACCAGCAGCTGTTGACCACCCTCATTTTAAATTACATTGGCTCAACAATGAAGGCTTTTGACAAAATTGAAGTCATGAATAAATGCCATGATAAATGATGAGGATAAAATGATGGGTAGTAAAGTTTCAGCTGATCAATCACTGCAGCCAGAGACAGGATTTTTCAACAAATTTCATGCAGCATTGTCTATAAAGAGACAAAAATAGATGTTGCTGGCTTGGAAGATTGATATATATTTGGCTGACATATCATCAGAGTTTCTTATTCGAAACCCCCACAAAAAAAAAATTATATACTTCAACACTAGATTACCAGCTACCACAGAAGTGGAGAGATTAGTCCCTCTGGGTGGCAGAATTTTTCCACCGCCCTGCTCAGATATGTTAAGTCAACATTTAGAAATGAATGCTATTTATGCGTACAGCAAAACGATAAATATATATTCATACATATATTAATTTGCATAATTTGCATTCAATAATGCTTGTAGGGACATTTGCCCAATCAGCGGATGCGGCCCGGCCCCGGAGAACGTCAGAGATTTTAGGGCCGAAACATTCAGCGAAGGGGTTACCTCTCTGAGGATCCCTTATGGCGCTCCTCTTATGGATTTTCAATTTCATGCATTTGTATATATATTGTATCATTTTTTCAAATAACAGTTTTTCATATATAGTTCTTGAATAAAATTGTTTTGCTTTCATTGAATATTGTTTGAGTTCTTTTTTATTTCTACAAAATACATAGGAATTGTATTGCTATGCCAATATTTATTTGAATGCTGGTATTGTTTTGCCAATACTTTTAAAACAAAATATTGCTATGGCTATTGCCAATACTTTTAAGAGTATTGTTAACAACCCTGCCTTTAGATAAAATCAAAAAGCAAGCTTGGGCTGGTACTTCAATGATTATGCAATAGTTTACTCAAGGAATTGAAATTAGTAAAGCAATTGAAGTGCATTATATATATTGGCTGTGAGGCAGGTAATCCAAAGTATGAGAAAAATAGATTTTTCAATGGAACCCGATCATATATGGGGCATAAAGATACAGCATAATCAAATAGACTAAAAATTTGATTCATTAAGATTAGAAAATATTTGTGCATCACTTTTATATGTACAAAAACATTAGTGATTCTAAAATAAAAACGACCATCAACAAAAATTGCAATGTGAACCCACAATTAACCGAGCAAAAAGTGATGAGGGCCTTGGAACATCAACTGGAATGGTAAGAAATTTTTTAAATATTCCTCTTAGGCATATAAATCAACCTTTCAAATAATAAGAATAGCAAATCACAAAACCTTCTCTTTCAAAGTTTATGTAATAATCAGGATCATTATTTTCAAGCTTGTTATAAGCAATGGCAGAAATTGTTTTGCAGAGAATTCCACAGGCATCAGTGAATGGTTCCAAAGTAAGAAAAGTTAATAAATAGGGCCACAAAATCTGGATATAATAACATAAAATTTCCAAGTTCAAGATTTGAAATATGTTATGTAGAATTCAACTCACTCCAGAGATGTTTGGAACAGATGTTGATAAATGATGAAGAACATTTTCGCAAAATGATCTGAGGTCATTATTGTCCATACATTCAACACCAAATTTGTTCACTGAATTTTCCTGAGTTAATAAATATTGTAATTGAGCATTGAGGTATTGAAAAAATAACAAAAATAGATAAAATATAAAAACATTTGAAGCCGGAAGGAGACATTGTTTGACAATGAATTCAACCAAAGATTGGCCCCCATCCAGTTCCAAGTAGCCATGATGAGCAATCCCAACAATTACTTCAGCAAGCTTCCTTTTCACCTTAACAAAGTGTATATAAAAATCATTCCAGCTTATTTTTTCAAATTTTTGGGAAATAATAACATTTTTAACACAAAACCTTATTACTGATATCACAAGTGATCATCTTCAAGCTGTTAAGAATGTTCTTTTGTTTTTCTCTAAAAATGTCACCTATAACAAACAAAAGAAAAGCCAACAGGAAAAAATAGAACTATAACCCTCCAACTACTTAAAACACCTGCATAATTAACAAGATGTTGGATAATATCCAGAGAAGCAATCCTATGCTTCTCATTTACAGTTTCTAATTTGCCCAACACAAAGAACATTACTCTTTCTGGGAAAAGTTTGGCTAAAAATTAAAGAGACATTATCAAAGTGGAGAAAAATTATAAAATTTAAAAATAGTTAGCATTCTGCAGTGATATTCTTAAAAATAACTAAAACCTAATTCTAAGAAACTCTTGAGAATTTCATTGTGGTTCTTGACTGAAGATGAAGATAAAAGGTCAACTGGAATGCATGCCTGAGAGAACAACACTCCCAACAAAGCATCAATAAAAGGTTCAATAAGAGCTGAGTCAATAGCACCTGAAGCTTTAATAACATGAAACAAAGCCTGCCAATTTAATTTTTTACATTTGTGATTAAATTATGATTTAAATCACAAGCACTTTTCACATGGAACATACTTCGGATACAACATTAGTCCCCAACTGCTTCTTGTAAAGTAAATAAATTGCTTGGAATAGCTTTGGAAGAAATTCTTGGAGCTGCTTAGGTGCAACCACAAAAGACATTTGCCCAAGGCATTCAATCACAGCACATTTTACCTGAAAAAAATATTTTTAAAAATAAATAAATTAAAGGCTTACCATAAAAATTATCTAAAGTAGAAATGAATGCCTTCTGCAATAATTTTAACAGTTTTCTAAGTTGGTTGAAAAAGTAATATAAGTGTTTCTCAGTAGCTTGCAATCCTGCTCTTTTGGTAATACTGATAAAATAGTAGTGGTATATAAGAAACACATAATGCAAATAGGTCGAAATTTTAAGGGTGGAATCATCAAAATAATCAAAACTTTGCACATTTTGTTCAAAAGTAAAAATTGCTTTAAAAAAAAACTAAAACATTTAAATTTCTATAACTTAATTAGAATTTTTTTTAAATTTTTCGAAATTTTTTCATAGCTAGATGATTAGGACGATGCTCCCGCAACGGGATTCGAATCTGTGCTGACATCGTGAGAGGAGGAAGTCTTAACCATGCGGGAGCTACCGAAGACAGAGCATGCTGTCATTGGCCAATGACAATGACTAGCTTTGCTTTTGTACTAGCACGGTGATACGTGCCGGCCTCAGAGGCAGAGGTGGCTCGACTCGTTGGGTGGGCCTGTCGTGATGAGGGGGATCACTTGCAATCTCTCTTGGACCAAATCCATTGCGAAAGCCGCTTCTGCAGCTCTGGACATGTCTGCCAAGGCCTTCGACCTGACTTTGCTGGTGAGACCAATTTCTTGCAAGAATGTGTAAGTGGATTGGCCGACCATACCTCTTGCTCTAACCTCAAAGGCGAAGAACCAGACTTTGTGTCCTTTTTGCTGGAGATCCATTGTCAACTCCATGTATCTGTCTTCTTTCAGGGTGTTGCTTTGTCCGATTCTGTCTTCCCATGGCACCGTCAGTTCCGCCAATACAAACTTGTCTGCCTTTGTTTATGACAGTACCACGTCAAGCCTCTTGCCACTCTCAGCCAGCACCTGGGGATAGTGCCTCAACCCCTCCACATCGGCCGCAATTTTCCAATCATTGGCGCTTTCAATGATATGATTCCTTTTGGCTCTGCACCTGCTCCTTGCAAACTTGGAGGCGCCCTCGCGCAGGAAATAAGCCCTTCTCTGAGGAACAGATTCTTGAGCGTTGGCGCTGGAGCAGGCAACCTTTATCGCCTCAATTGCCATGAGCAGGACCTGATTGTGGCGCCAAGTGAAGCGGCCATGAGTAAGTGCGTAACTGCAGCTGGATAGAACATGTTTGAGAGTCTGACTCTCCCCGCAGAGCGTGCATTTGGCGTCCTGGCTGATTCTCTACCTCTGCTGTCGCGTGAGGGCAGCACATCATAAATTGAGCGAATGACAAAGGCCAGTCTGAGATATGTTCCACATTTCATGCCACGTGATCGATCTCTGCACTATGTCCTTCCACTTGCTGTACCGCCTTTGAAATTCTGTTGCTTTCCATCTCCCTCCGCCTTTCTTGCACTACTAGCGAGGCTCTAACTGGAGCGCTCGCTTTGGACCATCTTGTGAAGTGATCTCAGCCCATGCTATGGCGGTCACGCTGGATTTGTCCCCTTATATCTTCAAACTTCAAGGCTTCTTCTGATTTTCTGATTTCTTCTTGAGTTTCCTACCTGATCTGAGCAGTGGGTTGATCTCGCGGATATTTGGATCTGCGGAATTGCTGATCATCAACTGCGTTCTGATCTTCCCCATCTTGTATTCTTCGGCAATGGATCTCAGCAGCAACCGCAGCTGTGCAGTTTTGATATACAGAGCAATCGAAGATAACCCCAGTGGAAGTCCCAGCCATACTCTGATTCTATGACTGATGCTCTTCTCCAGTGACTCCATGAAGAGAAGACCTATCTCATAAATGGTGAGAGGCCACAGGAGTCTTGGCAGTAGCACAAGCTGCGATAGCCACACCTTGTATTTTCCTGGCAACGGGGCTCTGTCGATTGCATCCATCCCTTCCTTGCACTGCTTCTTGACGACTTCCTCCTGTTTTTTTGTCTAACAAATATGCGTCGAATATCCATCTTAAGCTTTTCGAATGTTCTTCCGATACGGTAGGAATTCTTTTGTCTGCCACAAAGAAGAACACATTTTCGCGAAGTTTGCCTCTTGTTAGGGCGAGGCTTCTGGACTTCGAGGGCTTGAACTCCATTCTGCACCACCAGAGCAGGTCATTTACTTTGTTTATAGTTCTTTGCATCACCTGCTTTCAGTTCGTGATGAGGGTGGTGTCATCCATAAATGCCTTGATTGGGAGCATGTGCAGACCCCCGGCAATGTGCGCCTCTGGAATACATGGCTCCACTGCGTTCAGAATGACCTGAACAGCCAATACGAAGAGGCAGGCGAGATCCCTACGCATTTTCCAGATCCAACCACACAACGTGCAGACTTAGTCGGTTCCGTTTGGCTCTTTGGAATGCCTCCCAAATAATGGTGGTGTGTTCTATACACCCCGGGACGCCCGGAGCACTTCCTTTCTGCACCGAGGCATTGACGTATTGGTTTGCCATCATGTATCGCATGAGTCTTTGGGCAATGGTGGCGAAGAAGATCTTTCCCTCAACGTTCAACAGCGAAATCGGCCTAAACTGTTTCAGGTCGCGGGAGTCCTTTTCTTTTGGTATAAAAATGCCTTCAGCTTGCTTCCATTCATCGCTAACTGTGCCTGCTAGCCATGCCTTTTCGATGAAGACATTTCATCGCTTTTGGGCATTTCTTATACACCAGATAGGGGATTCCGCTGGCTCCTGGCACAAATTTGTTTATAGCTTTTTTCACGATACCTATTTGGATACAACCCATTCTTCTTCCATGGATCTTCAATCCCTTGCTCGTCTGGAACATTCTCCCACAGCTACACCTGTATATTGCGCCGGCATTATCCGAGGCATGTCCTCAATCAAAAGTCTGTTGTGAAGCTGGGTTGATTTCCATGTTCTTAGAATTTTCTTTTACAATTTTTCGAAATTAAAACCCTATCTAAAACATGTTCAATCACTGATATGTGATATCAGCCTCAAACAATTGCACTGTTTAAAAATATTTTATCATCTGATGATTGTTGGTCATGCCATGGAACTTGGCATGCTAATAGGGAGTAACCCCAAATTCAAGACACATCAAAAGCATTGTCCATGCTGAGGCTGTAAAATCATGCCTAATCAACATGGCTGGCAACTAAAGATCTTGACGAGAAGACAATGGTGTTTTACTATATATTGTAATAAGATGGGGGTTGTTAGCTCCATGGTTCATACTGGAATTTGGAAACTCAAATTTAGATCTTTTTAGGATATATTTAGGACATTTTTATCAATTTTTTAGGACTTAAATTATTAACATAAATACAATCCAGACTTTTTTTAGATTTGTAAAACAAAATATGTGAATATCAATTTATTTACAAAAAATTCAATTCTTTAGCTCGCTTTCTAAATTTTCAATTTTTGCAGCTTTTGCCTCACTATCTTTTCTTAGGCTGTTTGCCTGGATAAAAGGTCCATGTTTCTAATTGTGAAATGTTTTTCCTTTAATCTGCAAAATTCTGTCTAATAAATTTCAGTCATACTGTAATGTTTTAGGTTCTTTCTTAGTCTCAGTGTTTCATCTTCTTCTGATTTTTGTGTTTTAGCTGCAGCCTGTCTCTCTTCCTTATCTAAAATATCCAAATAAACATGACACCTACCTTGATGCTTTGCAATGACCATTGACAAATTTATCAACTTTAGAATTATTCATATTTCCAACACTGTTGGATCTCTTGCAATCCTTTTAGTTGTCAAGCTTCTCTTTTTGATTTTCACATACAATACCCTTGTTTATGGAAAATCTCCTTTCAATAGATGCCTGACCAATGCTTAATATTAGCAACACTCTGACCTTATCTCTCCATGGGAATTTGTAGTTGTCATGCACTCATTTAAAAAAAAATCAATTATTTAGTCCCTTTTATAGGTACAAAGAATTAGTCTTTTCCAGTTACAAAAGGTTGAGTACTCCTTCAGATATCAATCACAGTCACATTCTTAAATGACTGCAACATCAATTAATGTAATTAATAATAAATCCACATTACCTTTGATTCTTCAATAAAATTTATTGAAGTTTAGTAATTAAACTAATTCCAATACAATTTCAGGACTTTTTTTTTTACTTCTTTCATTTTTTAGGATTTTTAAGTACTAAGATTCTAAGGTCAAAGTTTCAGAAATTTAGGATTATTTAGGATGCATATGAGCCATGTAACACACATTTAACTCTCTGTTTGAGAATTGAAATATACAAATAACCTTTAAATCTTTTGAGTTCAACCATGAATTGAAAAGAACATCCCAGGCCATGTTAAGTTCAACAAAAAAGTCTTCAGAGATATCTTGATTAGAGCCAGTGATATTGCTATATTTGTATTCAATAATTGCTTCACTAAAGTTAGCAAGCACTGAAATAAGGAAGTAAACCTAAAGTAATTTTAAGGCAACAATTTCATGAGATTATGCAAACTCATACAAACATTTAGAAAAAGCACACTTCATGTTATCTGATCTGGTGATTGTAAGCAAGGTTGAGCAAGTGCCAAGGCATGCCTTCAAGTATGGCATTGTAGCAGGAACTGCAATTAAAAGTTTAATTTTCAATTTATAATAATATCTTAATAGAATTGACATTCCATTGCATCAAAACCTGCAAATAAAAAACTGCCCCTATCAACAGGTTTTTCTTGGTGCTTCATCAACTAAAATTGTCACTAATTTTATAATATTATTTAGATTATTAAATATTCGAGAATGTATAGAATTTCATGTCTTGCTAACTGAAATAGACAAGCATTAATAAAAGAAAATAAGGTGCAGATACTTGCTCTGAAGAAATGAAATGAAGTTATACCACCAAAATATAATAATGAAAAGCACATTTATTTAAATTTCATTCTCAATTGCCTCAGTTCATAAAATATTAAATAAAACCAACCATTGACCAAAGCCAGTTTTGCAAGAGTTTGAACCACAAAATAATGAGGCATAATCCCAGGCTGAAACTTGTCCAGTAACTCATTCATGACTTCATGGTAGAACTTACGATAGAGAGAACCAATTACATCACTTGCAGCAACTTGACAATCTAGTGACTGTTCCTAGTTTTGACAAATATTCAATTTTAATATAAAAAGGAGTAAACAAATTTAACACGTTAAACACATTTAACCAGACTTTCAATTCTGTATGCATATATATTTTACATTATTATTAATATTATTTCATAATTTGTTCAGTAAGGTCACATTTCCTTCTGAGTATTTCCAAAATAATCAGATTTATAATATGATTCAGTAAGTTTTTTGAATCTATAAATGTTTGAATAGAATTCCCACAGTTTATTTATTTTCTAATGCACTTTTATTGTATTTTCTTGAAATTGTGATACTCATTTTTTAATATTTAAATGCTTTTGACATTTTATTGTAATTTATAAATATTTACAGTTTTATTACTTATATATTGTGGTGTATTGGATTTATTCATTACTTTCAGTTCATATTTACATTTTGATGATAACTATAGAGGCTCTGAAGATGTCATTTCAGCCAAAACTAGCCAGTAAGTCCCTTAATAAAATCAAAAGTGGAACTGAAGGTGATGCATTATCATATTTTCACCTATATAATAAGTTTCACTCAATTTTACATACCCTCCGTGTGATGTAGTCATATGCATGCAAATTTACGGCTTGAGCAATGAGCAATCACCTCAAAATTATTCAACTAGCCAGAGAACTTCCACTTTTGGAAAATTTATATTTTTGATATAGATAAACATTAGGGTGTTAGTGAAATCTATGGTAAAAATTAAAATACAACATTTTTGTGTTTTCAGCCCCACACCCAAAGCTTTACATTTGACCCTATCATTGTGCAACAGAAAAAATTCCAAGATATTTCAAAGTTTACTTGTGGCACAAAGGCAATGTTTTTAAACATGTGGTGAATAGTGTCTTGACAGCAATTCAGTGGCACATCAGTGCATCTCATAAAACTGTATTTAACTGAAATACCACAGGAAACCCATGTTTTGTGGTACTAGGTTATTTTGTGTATTTTTTTTACTCATAATTATTATCGATGTTATTGTTGAAAGACAGGTTTCAGGTTTTATGTTTTGACAACACTGGTAATGAAACAAGAGCAGGCACCCTACTTTGTTAGGTGCTACTTACAACTTTAACATGCAGACATCACATGCATGAACTCATTGTAGCAAATATCTTCAATCTTTTAATGGATTGGATTTGCTACACAAACTCTTTGAATTATTCTCGAAAGCATGGAATTAAATAGATGCAATTCTGATAGCAATGCCAGTGATCAGTCTTGTGCAGTCATTGTTGGTGAAATAAGTGAAAGACTTATCCAATTCTTTTGGCACCATTTATAAGAATTCCAGCTGAGATAACTACAAATGGCTCTGGCTTTCTTGGTGACGAGTCAATTTATTTTCACATCATTGCTCCAAGATCATATCACAAAGACCATTGGATGGAAAAGGTAATATGAAGCTTAAAATCTGTTTTGGTCTCAATTTCATCTGGTGGTTGCTGCACTGTCTGGACCAAAATAGATCCATGCTTTCATAGTGAAGATGTGTCTCATAGCATTGTATATCTGCATGTCCTCAATATCTGCTCCAAAAGTTGACCTCCAATCGCTCAAAGATCTTGTTGCTTTCAATGCAATTAGCAAGCCTATTTCTTTGCAGATTAATGCTCCATTTGTGGTTTTTGAATATGAAACACTTGTGGGGCTTTTTTTGATTCTGAAGTCTCTGCCATGAAGATGGTTAAGATGGTGATAACAGTTTCCTATGCCCATGAAATCAATCATTGCTGAAAAACTTTGCAGTGACTGACATAAGTTATTTCTGAATTGTGCAATATCATGTTTAAATACTTTTGACTACTTTTATTTAAATTTCAGGGATTTTGTGCCACCTGTAAACAATATTTTATTGTATAATATTTTTTTTTACAAATAATTAATAATGATTAAATAAAGAATATATTTAAATGATTATTTATTTTAAAAAAAACGCGTATATTGGTGTGCATTATTGTCATCTGCGTGTTTTACAAAGTCTTTCTTATACAGATCGTAAAAACTGCGTGCTACATTCGCCCGCGTGTTATAATCGTAAAAATACGTGATGAGTTAAAGAAAGTGAGTAGAAAGACCGAAAAGATGACGACTAGAAAACGGGATTACGTTTTTAATATAGCTTGTTTAAACAAAAAAAAATTCCTGGTTACCTCAAAAATATATTACAACAGTTTATTTACTTTTATTTATTTGCCAGCTTTTTTAAACAGGCTTCGCCAGTGATATATTCAAACCCATTTTTTATTCATCCCATTATTATTTACATCCTTCCAATACAGTCAAATACTTGCCCTCAAAAAACTGGATGATTAGGATGCTACCGCAACAGGATTCGAACGCGCAGCGTGAGAGGCAAAGTCTTAACCATTAGACCATGTGGGAGCACAACTCTACTTGCTTTTTTGTTCATTAATATCAGTTACATCACTAGATGATTAGGATGGTGCTCTCACAACGGGATATGAATCCATGCTGCCATCGAGCTTCCAGTAGCTCTCGAGTTTAAAGCTTGTATGCAATTTATAAAAACTTGAAAGTTGAAAATAAGTACAGTTGACTTAGGATTGGCATAGAGAATGACATGTGCAAATTTCAAGTTGCTACCATTCACTGTTTGGGAGGAGTTCTTGGGACATACACTCACACACATACATGAATTTTCAGTTTTATATTATAGATTTATTGAACCAACAATTAAATCCACAGAAGAAAAAAAATAAGTTTGAATAGAAAAGATTTAAAAAAGAAATAGATTTATTGGTTCAAATGGTATATCTCAAGGGAATATAATTTCTGTCTAGGGGATACCCTAAGGTAGAATTATTACATTATTGCAACAAAGTAGCTACAGTGCTAGAACAAATGTTATGCCAGTCCCTATTTTTTCCAATAACTTAAATTTAAAATAAAGCTCAAATTTAGAAGAAATGTGTAATATCCTTACAGAATATAACTCGTAAGTTTTTTTCACTTTGATTAAGAATTAAGCACAAATTCCACAAATAACCATTTTTTGCATAGAAATAATTACAACAGTCCTCAAACAAATTCATAAATTTCAGTGTTTTTTTATTTAAAACCAAATAAAATATTATTTCAATAAGACGTTATTCTTCCTTTCTTGGAAATAACATCTATGCAATTATTTTTCATAGTGTTTCGATGTTTTCATCCAGGTTTCTCCAGGCACTCCAAATCACTTCTCTCAAATCTTTTTCAGAGTCATATTGATGTCCACTGCCACAAACTTATTTCATGTCCACTACCATAAACTTCTTTCAAAGAAGGATCAAGACATTTTCAATTGGATTCAAGTTGGGGCAACATACAGGCTATTCCATAACCTGTTTGTCAGACAGGAAAAATGCTCTTGTTGCCTTTGAAAAATGATATTTGAACATTATCTTGCTGAAATTCAGGTTCTTTTGTTTTATCAAAAGGAAGATGATCCTTGAGCATTTGGATGAGTATCTGAGAGTCCTGTCTTCATTTCAAAAACACCGGTTCAACCTTCCCAAATGCTGAAATTCCTCCCCAGATCATTACAGAAACTCTTCAATTTTCCAACTAAAAAACATCTTTTTCTTTCCTGAGGTCATGCAATAGTATTTATAACCATCTGGCCCACTGAATTTTTTTTGCATCTGAGAAAATCATGCATTCCCACCTTTCATTATAACTGACCATCTCTTTGGTCCAGAGGATATGTTTTTTTCTTGTGATGGCTATTTAGTGCTGGAGCTCACTTTCTCATTTCATATTTTGGCTATCCACTGGAATTAAGATAGTTGCAGACTGAACTCATATGGACATCCAAATCCAACTTACCTTTTATATTCTCCTGGTGAAGCATCCAACTCTGACTCTGTTTCAAGAATTTTTTTGGTCTTCTGCCCACATACATCTTACCATATGAGTCTGGATCATTTAAAAATATTTTATGACACTTCTCTACTCAATTCCTTAGCAACCTTTGTTATTGAATAGTTTGCCTTCCTGAAGACCTTAATTTGTCTTTTGTTTTTCTGTCAAACATGCTTTCTTCCCCATGATGAAGTGAATGTAAAAGGAAGTTTTGAATTTCATATCCAATTTCGCGATTGGATGTCGTGAGAGTTCGATATGTCATTAGGGCGATTTTGAAGATGATGTGATTATGGATCGGTAGCCAGTGCAATTTCTTCAGGCAGTCAGTGCTATTAAAGGTAGGGTTAAGAAGGACAAGTTTAGCGAGTTTGTTTTGATAACATCATTAATGTAGATTAGGAAGAGCATGGGGCCTAAAACACTTCCCTGTGTCACAACACTAGTAACATCAATTGAACCTGATATTGTAAATGTAAATGTAATTCATTTATATAGCACCATAAGCATAGCATCAGGGGTGCTTTTTTGTTAACCATTTATATAGCGCTCCTTCCCAAGGGTGCTTGTGGCAGTGCAGGCTGGACTTCAAACAAGACAGCAGGACTCGACAGCAGGTGCATGTCAATGAGATTGGTCTGTAAATGGAGGGGGTCAGATGTTGGACCTTTCTTGTGATTAAGAATAACATGAGCTGTTTTCCAGATAGGGAAATTTCCACTATTGAGAGAGAGAGATATGATATGATAGAATGGATGTGATAACCTAAAAGTACATCTTTTTAGCAAGATATTAGGAATGTGTTCAGGGCCTCATAAGCCAGAATGTTCCAGCTGTCTCAAAGTTTGTAGGACCATATCCGGGGTGACTGGAGAATCTCAGGAGAGCAGGGGTCATCCGTTATTGTTTTTTTTTTTATCCTGGACGGAGAACTGATAGTTATCATAGGAAAACAGTGATTGTAAAGGTTTGTATTGTATTTGGCTTTTCAATGGAAAAAGTTGGTAGGCAGATGACATGTCAAAACTGAGATTCACACTCCCCAATTACATCAGACCAATCCTCAACTCCAAAACATTCTCTAAACTTAGATTTTGCTTCTTCATCTTGCTTGCTGCGCAGTTTTGTAGATTTAACCTTTTTAACAATGTCGTGAATTTTGAAGTTGTAATAGAGAAGGTGGTCCAAAATATCTTCAAAGATTATCTTTGGGATACATTTATTGAGAGGGACATTTGTAAAAATGTTGTCGATGAGTATGGCAGATGTGGGCCCAATTCTTATGGGTCTGAGGAATGCAGACAGCATGAAAAAAAGAGTGGAGGGTGTTTAGAAATTCATTTGTGATGGGCAAAGTTTAGGAAACACATTATGTAAAACATAGACACAATATTACTGAGGCTCTCTGATTGTTGTCTCATTTTGTCAAGGCTTGACAACTGTAACTCCCTGCTTCATCAGCTATCCTCTGCTTCCCTCCAGATATTGCAGAGGATTCAACACAAAGCTGCTTGTCTAGGGAGGCGATATTGAACCTGCTGGCGCAATGAAATCACTCCATTGGCTTTCAGTTCCTGAAAGAATAAAATTCAAAATAGCCTTGCTGGCACACAAGGCTCTGATGACAGGAACACCTAGCCAACACTCTCCCCACACTCACACGTGAGGAGTCTGAGATCGGCCCTCGAACTTCCTCAACATTCCCATCCCAAGGAACAAGTTTGAAGCAAAGTCCTTCAAGTTCTCTGCCCCTTGGACATGGAATAGCCTAACCCCCCACAATTCAAGGCCTCTGATTCGTTCAGCTTCTTCAAGGCTAACCTCAAGACCCATCTTTTCCAACAGTAGTGAAGGACGAAGCACCCCTGACGCTCAAGCTTATGGCTCTTTACAAATGAATATATTTATTTATTTATTTAAAGCTTATATTTAAAGTGCCAAAAGCATCCACGACAGGATATAAAAGGCACTATGGTAATCAAATCAATCAGTCCTACAGTCGAGTGGGCTGGATTTAAAACCAAATGTTAATGACTGGGAAGGTTAAATAGATGAGTTTTAAGGTTATTTTTGATCAATGTCAATGTCTCAGACGATCTGACATAATATTATTATTTGCAGATGGATTATTTTCAATTTGTAATAGATTAATATTAAAGTCACCCATTATTGTGGCATTTCTGTTTTCTTTGACTGTGTAAGATATAAATTCCAAAAATTCTTTGCTGAAAGATTTTAATTTTTTCCAGATGGGGTATAAATTATTTCAATGTCAACGTTCCCCTGTGTTGGCTGCTTGATATTAGAAGATATTCAAATCTTTCAAATTTCCAATTAGTTGCATCAATGAAAATAAATTCGATACTCTCTTTGATGAAAAACCAATGCCTCCTCCCATCACTGTTTATGAAGACAAATTTATAACCCTCAATAGTAGGCATTAGATCATCATTCTTCAACCAAGTTTCAATGACACTAAGGATCTCAGCATGACAAGAGGACAACAACAATTCCACCTCCTGAAGTTTTTTGAGATGCTTCTATAATTGATGTGCATTAAGGAGAGACCTGATTTATAAACTTGGAACATATCTCTCATTGCAACATATTTAGCATCCCCATAAAATGCTGGCAGGAAGTCATCCGGATCAAACAAAAAGAAATCAAAAGCAGCCATTTCTCAAATCAAAAATAAAATAAAAAGTTCATCTTGTTGCAAACATGGAAATCCAAATCAAATTCCCTCCAGAGCCTGAAGTCTGGTTGGTTTGGCAGATACAACTTTTTTGAAGCAGACATTCCCATTCCATGTCCATGTAGCATAGATCTTTTTTTGTCAGAAGGTGTCTGGCTCTTGCAAATAAGTCCGAATTGAACTTGGTCGGGTGTTCGTTGATGTAAATATTGCTGTTTCTTTCCTTTCTCAATTTTTTCCAAAGCATGAGTACCTTATCTCTGGTCTTCTTTGAGGAAAATGTAACAATTGTTCATGGGCCTTTTTTACTTGGAATTTTATAACTAGCCTCTATAAAATTTTCCACACTGTTCACTCCCAATCTGTTAAAACACTCAACAATTATCTGCACTGTATCTACCCCGAGACCTGAGTTGATTTCCTAGTTTTTCTAGTTTTTATGTTGACTTTAATTTTCAACTTTGAATTTTCTTCCGAGGTCTCTGAGATTTTATTACTCATAAGCTTCATTTCTTTTGAGATTTCAGATTTGAAAATACTGAGTTCACTTTGGATTAATTCTTTCATGGATTATTAGCTTGATTCTAATTTTTTCCGCCAGTACTTCAATTATAGCTTTGTAGAAATCAAGCCGTCAATTTTTTAGTTAGGAACTAAATTTTCATGTAGACATGATATTTTCTAGTACTACACTTATACATTATTTCTGTTATTTAATAACCAAAGATAAAAATATATCAACCAAGCATAGGACCCAGTTAGGGCCAACTATCTTGGCCTATTCAACAAAAAGCATAATGTTTGTACTCTAAAAAAAAAATTATTTCATTCTAATAAACAGTTGATCTGTCCAGTCAATCATTTTAATGCTTTCACAATGCATCAAATTTTTGGAGTTTAACCAACCTTTGCGCAAGTTAATTCTCTAAACGCCTGGCAAATTACTTCGACAGCAACATCTTCATCAATCCAGTTAAGTGTATCATTAATAACACTTTCCATAGATCTTAATAAGAGGGATTTGTGTCCCTGCACTAGCTGAAGAAACAAAACAACTCTTGCTTAGACAATCCTCAAGTAAATATCTAAGTGCAAAATGTTGTCACTTTAACATGACTGGCAAGGTAAAAATTGCATGAAGACAATAATAGATTTGGCTGTTTCCTTCCAATGTCCTCTAATGAAGTTCTGATTATATTTTGGACATCAACATCCCTGTCATACGCAGCTTCAATCAAGGACATTGCCATATCTGCAAAAGTCTTAAGCTCTAATGATTACTTTACGTTTTATTGTGCAACACAATCACATAAAATTTGCTTAGGGAACGCCATAATTTTCACCAATATAATTTCTACATTTATAAATATATATATATGTATATAACATTATATACCGTCAATGTATCCACCAGTTTTTCTAACAGTTGTAGCTTTCATTGCTTACAAAAACCTTTCAAAATGCCCATCGACGATGTCACGCACTTCCTGTTGGAGCTGCCTGCCTTCAAATGTACTTGTTTACATCTGAATGTCACATGACACGACTTTTGCAACTCTTTTGTCGTCAAAATCTGCACTTTTCAATTCCTATTAATTAGTACTTCTCCCACGTCAATTTCAATAATTGATATCTCAAACGTTTGATACACTGTTCTACTTTAACGTGTATTTAAGGCTTGTTCGATAATCTTCGTAAGTAATGCGAAATTCGTTAATCTAGTGAGACACTATATGCTACGACCTCAAAATTGACATTTTTCAAGTTCTATTAATTAGTACTTCTCCCACACAAATTTTAAAATTTAATCTTACAATTTTTTATACATTATTTTACTTTACCGATGACTGTTTGGAAGATCTTGAATTAGCTTCGTCACTTCTAACACATTTGTGATCTGGAACACACCGAATGTCACAGACTGCGAGATGACTTGAAACGATGGAGTTGGAGCAGAGGACGATCTATCTCGAACTTTTTCGATCTTTGAAATGAAATAATGAAATGTTGCGAAAAATCATTGGCACCCATTGGATGAGGCTTTGCCTTGTTGCGGATCTGACAAAAATTAAAAACGCAACTGCTATTTTTACAGGCTTTTATTTTACAGCAACAGAGTTCACAGAATGAACAACACTCAGAGGAAATCGTATAGTCAGCAAAGAGTAAGAGTACAAGATTAAGAATCAAGCGAGACAGAGAAAGAGTCCTAAACAAGGGTAGACGTCAAGTGAAGAGTCCGGAGGAAGATGTTAGAGTCGCTCCGCCTGGTTCTCCAATGACTTCGCGCATCTTTGTGCTGTGTGCGTGTGCGTGTGCTCCTACAGCCTCTACCCATGATACCATTCAGTGAACGCCACATTTGGCGAGATGATTTACAAATCTCGATGATGTCGAGTGACAGTCTCTCTCTTTGACCTTAAGAGTTTTCTGAAGACTCTCTGGTGAGCCCGCCACTCCACCACATCAGGGCCCGACTGCATTTTGAGAGCCGCTTTTTCGAGGCGCCTTACTACCCATTTTGCGTCACAGCATTATATAATATCGCGATCGAACCATGGATCGGAAATACGCAAGTGGATGCATACTGATCTCTGTGGAATTAGCTGATCAATGGCGTTGAGGATTGCATCATGGAGCCGGGAATCAGAGACATCAACATCGACATTGTCAATATAGAACCCGATGACCTACTCGTCCTGGCAAAAAAATCACGACAATCTTGCATATGGTTGGTAGTCGCCGAAGAGGAAGTACAATTTTTTAAGGATGGAATAGGGTGATGTTTGCAACATGTGATGGTCAAACTTATGCATGGGAATACCTGAGTGTAAAAAATTTGTTTCATGATATATATGAGCGTTGAAAGGTAAGCTTAATGCAACACGTACAAATATTTTTTGAAGAATAAGTAACAGATGTAAGATAGTGGAGTAAATGGATGCCCAGATTAAGTTGCAATAATTTAGATGTGGATGTATGAGGGAGTCGTATAAAGTGATGGCTGTTTTTATATTAATATAGCGGCGCATACGAGAAATTATGCCAATATTACTGGAAATCTTACTGATTAGATGATTGATATGCAATTTGAAAGAAAGATGTTCATCCACAATAAGCCCAAGAAACTTACAAAAACCAACACAAGATATAGGAGAGCCAGCGATACAAATAGAGAGGCCATCGAGGGATAATTTTTTTCTAGAGCCATGGAATATCATATAAACTGTTTTCTTGACATTTAACGACAAACAATTAGCACCACACCAATCCGCTACTTTTCCAAGTTCAGTATTCATGATATTATGCATGTGCCTTATATCACTGCCAGATATAAATACATTTGTATCATCAGCGAACATTAAAAACCCCAAAATCTCGGAGGAATTGCATAAATCATTAACCCAAACCCATTTAAACCAAAAATAGAAGAGGATCTAACACAGAACCTTGTGGAATGCCCAAATTAACAGATGTGGCAGATGATGCAAAATTATTGAACAAAACCAATTGAGTCCGATTGTTCAAGTAACTTCTATACCAAGATAAACATGTGCCTCTGATACCGCAGTGATGTAATGTATCCATTAAAATGTCATGATTGACAGTATCAAATGCTTTGGCAAGATCCAAAAAACCCCCATTGTGAGGTTTCCTTGGTCTAAGGCATCAGGATCTTGGAAGGATCTCTGAGGAGTGAAATTGGCACGTATGTCGAATGGTTTTGTCGGAAACCGAATTTGTTTTCTTTAATGACGGAGAATTTTTCTAGGAATGAAGTAGTTCTATTGAACATGGTTTTCTCAAAGAATTTAGAAAAATATGGAAGGACTGATATTGATCTGCAGTTCAAAATATTTTCCCTGGAATCGGATTTATGTAGAGGGATCACTTTTGCAATTTTTAAGGCATCCGGGAATACTCCAGAATTGAACAAACAATTTATTATTGCTGCCAGAATGTGGGCAATTACTGGCACTGAAATGTTTGCAAGAGGTCGATTTGATCAAGACCCAGACTATGGGACTGCTTTAGAGATCTTGATATCTGAATGATTTCATCTGGAATGACATTCGAGAATAACATTGACTGTGGAACAGCATTTTTGAGATATTCACAATGGTGTCTACAACGCGGAGCAATTTTTATAGCGAGATCACATCCAATACTAGAGAAGTAAATATTAAACGCATTTGCAATTTCAGCTGGAGTACTCATGGTTGACCATCGCTATCGTAGAATGTACTCACTGGTGGGTGGCAAGTATTTCCACTAAGGAGGTGTTTTAACAGATCCCAAGTTTTTTTGCCATTGCTTTCACATTCACAAAATTTGGTGGAATAATAATTGGTGATTGCTGCCTCTTTAATTCTTTTGAACTTGTTTCTGTAGGAAATAAACTTTGATTTATTATCAGCTGAGGGATTGGCAAGGAGTGTTCTATAGAGAGTGTTTTTTTTCTTGCAAGAATTGAGAAGACCAGGAATCATCCAAGGTTTTCACCTTCCTTTTCTTGTATGGACAAGAGGCTTTCCATTTATTAGTGGTAGGGAAACAGCTACCATAGCTGCTGTAATATTTATTGATGAACGACATTATTTGTCGTTATAAAGCCCTTGTGACATCACCTTTGTTGCAATAACACAATATGTCAGACCAGTCTTCCTTCATCAAATTATTGACAAAGCTCATCTTATTTGCATCGCTTTGGATTCTCAGAGTAACCTGATTCCTTGAGTCACAGTAACAGCCACTTAGGGACAGGTAAATAGGAAGATGGTCAGAGGTGTCGTCTATGATTATCCTCTCTGTCAAAGATATTTGAGATGTTGTCAATTATTGTTGCGCTTGTTGAGGTGATTCTTGTTGGAAGTGTAATTTTTGGATGGAGGCAGTGACTTAACGTCGTATTCTGAAATTCCTGAAATGCCGTGCTATTTGGAGTTTCCAATAGATCGAGGTTGAAGTCTCCAAGCAGAATACAGTTTTGTTGTTTTGTGATGTGATCAAGCAAGAGTCTGAACTCATCGTTAAATACTTTCACATTGTTCGGGGGTTGATATACAACTCCCAACATCAGTGTGCTGTGATTGAGTTCCAACCTGACAAATAAGCCTTCAAATTATGAGAAATTAAAGGATAAGTTAATCGTGGAAAAGTGTAAATCCTGATGAATAAGGAATCCAATGCCACCACCTCTCTTTCCAGATCGACAAGATGCTATGAAAGAATAACCAGGAATAAAAATGGATTTAGAATCAGAGCTTAACCATGTTTTGGTCACAGCAATTATTTTTGCTTTTATGTTATTGTTCAGAATGATTATATCATGTAATTTGTTGGACAAACTTCTGCAATTGATTTGAAGAAATGAAACTTCTTGAGGCAATCTTGGCAACTTCTCAAAATCAGTAGGGGTTATTGTACACATTCGACTTGTCAGTCAACAAACGTAATTCATCAGGGGTAAACATAAGTCTTATTTACATCATCAGCCAATTCCTTATCATCAGCCAATAGAAACATTGCTTAAATTGTCAAGGTCAATAGCAGTCAAATAAAAATGAAAACTTATATTCTTCAGGAAGCAGACTCCATGATGAGAAAAAGAAAACTGCAGATATCAAACAAAATGAAGTTAGTATTTCTCCGAATCAAGGCTCCGAACTGGAGTTGGTCCTGAGTTTTCACCTTTCTTGAATTAAACATGACCATTCCAAGTCCAGGTTGAAAAGAGCTTTTTATCCTTTACAAGATTCCTGACTCTGGCAAAAATCTCTGAGTTTGGCTTGGTTAAATGTTCGTTGATGAAGATCTTTGATGATCTATATTTGTGCAGTGATTTTCCCAGAGCATATTCTCTGACCATCTTTGAGGTGAAGGTGACAACTATTGGACAAGGGCCACTTTTGCTAGGAATCCTGTAACTAGACTGAATGTCCTTCTCTGAGAAGTTTGGAGTTGCAGCAATTGACAACTGTTTGGACCGTATTTCTTCGAGTCATTCCTTGTACCTGACCCGCCGTGACAAAAGAAGGTGTGGTGACCACTTCAGCCAATAGCATCTGGCAACCCACAGATTACCAAATTGTTGGCTCTCAACTGTGTCTCAACTAAATCAATTCTTGTTTTGAGACGATTATTTTCTACACTAAGTTCATTTACCTTTCCAATTAATTTAGCCATCTCCTCTCCAACAGCAGACTTAGTCAGTACAAGCATCTCTTCTCTGGATTTCAAAATCTTTGTCCTGATCTTGTCAGCCAAATTATCGATTGTTGCTTCATCGAATTCTTCACATTTCGTATTCTTTCGCGATATTTTTCAAAGATGTGCCGCGAGTGTTAAACAATGGATTCCGAACTCCAAACGAAAGTTACGCAGAAAAACCACCACAAGTGGAAATTTAAGTATCGACAGAAAGCGAAAATTACGACGAGTCAAATGCTATTTTTATCGAATTAATGTAAGAATAACAGCGAAACAAATGCAAATAATATCAAGCCGCAAATGTTCGACCTTTCCTGCTCACTGCGGCAAATAATGTTAGTCGGAACATTGTTGTCGTTTTTGTAAATAAACTTTGTAGCGCTACAGGTGCCAGAACTGACAATCCTTCCACCAAGTTCTCGACCATCCGTCGTCACAAGATCTGGACGGATAACCATAATTTCTGCTCAACATAGACTGATTTGGAAAGGAGGATGTGACGATATTTATGTATATCTTTATAGTGTCGCACCCTCGCGTCGTTCTACGCCATATGCGTTTGACAATACGGTGGGTATTACGTGCGCGTCGAAAAAAGAGGAAAGCCACAGAACTAATATTAGTAGCTTGTATAAAATTAATTAAAAATTATACAAAGTGAACTTTAATTGCTTTGAATGTGGTTTTAGAACTTTTTCCGTATAACAAAAAAAAAGCTCGTTTCTTCTGATAGTCCGTGGGCCAGTATGTATAAACGTAATGTCATGATGGGGAAATATCCATAACCCAAGTTCTATTCTATTTTGTGTATTCTTCACAAATTTGAAAAGCTGCTTCCCAAAAACCAGTTCTAAATTTAGTTGTGAAGCAAAAGCTGCAGGATTGATTTAGGACTAAAGTGAGTATGCATAGACAGGCTGAAAATCAAAGTTGAAACCATTTAAAATCCGTTTTTTGACGATTAACGTGGCGAAAATTACAATAAACATTTTAAAAATATCGTTATAAATGCAAAATAATATGTCTGTATTTAACAATTTAAAAAAGTGATTAAATTAATTTTCTTGTTTTCGGTTCTGTTGTTTACATCTTGTGTAAGAGATCACGCTTGCTGTGCTTGATCCATCTGTTGTAGAATACGATCGCATTAAATAATAACTAAAATTGGGCCATTGACTGAGCTGCAATTCGGTCAGCTGGGACCTTGTAACAACATCACCGTTTCTATATCGATCAGTCAACGGATGAAGACAGGAGTCTTGAATAACGATAACGATAGCGATTCAGAGTGACGTACGTTCAACAGTACTTCAAGACCACTAATGTAGAGGGAAGCTTTCTATGAAGAGGAAGGTTTTGAGGGAGGAGTGAAATCCGGCTGGATCAATGTTGGTAATCGAAGGGAGGGAGTTTAATCCAGATCTGCGGGCCAACAACATCTATAGACCTGCTATCCAGTGTCGCACGTCAGGCAGATGATTTGACGAGGAAGTGTAAAGATGGTAGTAATTTAAAACAATATAAGCAACATAAAACTTTATTGCTCTATCTATCTGTAGCCTTTGGTTATCAGCATAATGTTCATATTTGATTCAATAAAACAGTTTACTAGCTTAGAGATATGCACAAGCAATAGAACTCACTGATCTTGACGCAAGATTATTACAGGGAGCTCCTGGCTGCTGATCTGAGCACGCGCCTAGCAGGAATATGTGAAAGAATACGAACTTAACATAGTAATTGAGAATCTATGATGAGCTCTAAAAAAGCTGGGTGATAATTGCGTAGACTTAATCAGGTATAAGCATTGCTTAAAGCTTCGTTTGTATTTATTTGACTAGAACTCTTTTTTAAACTCTTTTAGAACCCTTAAAATCTTTATTACGCTAAATAACCTGTAAACAAACACAAGCTGTTATATTGTTATACTTTTGCTTTAATTAAGTTTTATTGCAAAAAAAAATAAGGAAAATTCATTTTGTGATTTTGCTATTTTTTTTTCATTAAATTGAACGGTCAATATTTCGAAAATTGAACCAGACTACTAAATTTCAGTAACTTATTATCTAAAGTATTCAGAAAATAATTTGGAGATTTCTCCCACCATGGGATGGGTGGTGTAAGCTCAGCCCATGGACCATAAAGCTATCTTTCAATAAGTAATTGTTTTTAAATTTGAAACCTTTCAAAATATGTTCACGACTTTATAACAAAGTTAATAATGGTCATTTTGATAATGGCTGTATGACACATGGTTTGCTAGAATTTTCACCTAAAATATTTCTTAATAATAAAAGTGAGATTGTGATTGTAATTGTAAGTTATAATCTCAAATTTGTTTTACTTGCGATCATCTATTTGAAATCAAAATCAAATTTTATCTTTCGTACTTAATTATCTCTTCCGTTATACGGGCGGTCCACGACCCACACTGTTTGTCTATTGTTTTGGTGTGGCGACTGGCCCTGGGCGTCATTAATTGGATCAGCTATTTTAGAAATAGTGGTGGTTCCCATATGTTTACATTTTCGCATTTAGGTTGTCGGTTGTCTTAAACATTAAAATGAAGACGCTTGTCTAATTATTTTGTGGATTACAATCGTGCTGAATTGTTGTGCTCGGGCTCAAACTATAGTTGCGTTTGTCTGGGATAGCAAAGGGCAGATCGCACATTCAGTTCTTGTTGTGTTTCTTATTTCAAAGTTTCGTAAAGATGGATGTACATTTCAAAATGAATCGGGCGTCGCAAATCTGGTAAAATTATGACGACTCTCAAGAATATTGTTTTTGGATGCGTTTCTGATCACGGATCTGAGACAACTGCAAAACTTACAAGGTGGGATAGATATTCTATTAACAAAAGAAGTTATAATGGGTTTCGAATACGTTATTACTTTGTGACTGTAAACAGCTGACTATGCACTATGTGTCCCCAATTAATTTTGAAAATTTGTATTTTTATGCTGATGAAGGGTCTTTATTAGGGACATATGAAATGCTGTGAATATCTCATGTAATGCTTTGAATAATGTTCATTAAAAATTATATTCACAATGATAATACTACTTTCAACCACATTAAATTTTGCTTAGAGAAAATAGCGATGATATTGCATTACAAATGTTAGTAAACTTTTTGATTTTAACATGATTTTAGCTTTTCTTTAACCTAGGATAATAATTGTACTTCAAATTTAGGTCTGAAATTAAAATTAAAATTTACTTTTGTTATTTTGCCAAGCTTAAATTATTACAAGAACTTGGTACTTTTTGATTTTAAGCTATCAATTTTGTTCAGGCAGTTTTTGTTTTTTGCAACTTAGCTTCTTCTATTGATTAAAATCTGGAATTGGTTGATTTTCTTGGAAATATGTCTGATGCAACTAACAATGATTTAGAGCTGCTACGTCCTAGTAAAAATAATTGTCAAAAATCATTGTCAGCTTTATATATCATTATTTGCATTACTTCTTTAGCTCTTTGTGTTTTGCATAAAAATTAAGCTATGTATTAACTGAATCTTTTAAATTTGTACAGGGCACCTCTTGACAAACCTCTTCCTCTCCAAAGGTTATTTTGCTTTCCAAGTTGTTTATGGGAAAATGCCTAAACTTTGACTGCATAAAATACTTTAATCAATGACTGTATTCCAGCAATAGTGCCCACTATTAAATACTAGCCATTTTCAAGTTTTGATCAAAATATATAATTGTTGTGGTGGTATAATAATTAGGATAATTAGGATAATTATTATATAATTAAGTTTAGGTATTTATTATATTGTAATATAATATTAAGTATCTTTTGTTGTGACCTCGAAAAGATTACTTATTAAATAAATAATTCCCATCCCAGGTTGATCTCTCATACTTCCTATAGTTTAGTTGTAGAAATAAACAAACGTAAAAGTAAGGATACAACAATAATCTTAAGGTGATTTTTAAGAATTAAAACATTAAGATCTTAAGAATCTTATAAGATGATTATCCTAATGGAGAACAATCATCAAATAATTGTGTAAAAGATTTTTTGTGTTGAACAAAACACAAAAGCTAAAGCAATTTAAAGAAATTTAAAGTCAGGGAAGTTGGCTCAAGGGAAAGTCCTAAGAGGCAGACGTTCCGATATTTAGATAAGTTTTGCATCTACGAGGTTATTTGTTTATGGACAGAAAAAACACCATGTTAATAACTTACTGCATTTCCCAACATATAAGATATGTACACTTTGTTTTCTAAAAATTTAGGATCTACAAGCTGGGTGCATCTTGTATAGTGGTTGTAAATTTAACCAAACATGGGACCGTGTGCTGAGGCTCAAGTATTCAATCAAGTACAAGTACCAATGAGTTATGGACAAGTACTTGTACAATACATCACTAATTTATCTCTGCTCCATTGCCCAGACTGCATAAAGTGATTTTTTATTGCTCAAATTTATTTGTCTCAGGTAAAACAAAAATATTTAAAAATATATTATTATTAGTAATAAATGTTGTTATTATTACCAAATAATAAATAGCCTTAAGTAAACTATGTCTTAGACAAAATGACAAAGTTATGCCTCTGCACTCAGAGGACAAAGACAATTTGCGACAAGGTTTGATATCAAGTATATTTATTCAAAATATTGAAACTTAAAAAAATAATGTTATCACATGATGTTTGGGTTCGTTTTAGACCTATGGGTCTTACAACAACTCCTCCATGACTAAATATTCTTTCTACTGGGGCACTTGAAGCTGGAACACTAAGACCTCTCAATGCAAGCCCATACAATTTATCCAGATTATCTTTATGATGTTGCCAGACTGTGTAACAATCATAACTCATTTGCAAATATTGGGTGAGCTGATGTATCATACAACCTGTTGCCCTTTTTTGTTTGATTCAAATTATAGCGGCCATAAAGATTGGATAGAAAGTGCATTTTAAGCAAAATTCTCATACATCAAACAGTGGAATTTATTCAAATTTTGACATTACATCACTTTACCACATATAAAACATCATGCTAAATTTGGACTTCCTAGAATCATTAAAACTTGTAAATTGCATAAAAATGTATTTTTGGGCCATCCAAAATAGGAAGGGGCTTGCTTATGAGCTATAAAATTTACAAGATGCAAATAAAATTCAGAGTAGATTTCTGTGTTGTGTCAACATGAAACATTAATTTGGTCAATGGATGAAAAATGTTTCCAAATAACAGCACAAATGGAAATATGATTTCATATTGAATAACTTTTTGAATTAAATAATTGTGAATCAATCATAAACAGTTTAGGTCAGGGGTAGGCCATGGTTAGCGTGTCACACCTTTTGTAACTGATTGTATTCATTAGTTGACATTGCATTTTATTTAATGCAAAGTGAATTACATCATAATAATAAATAACACAATAGTGGTACACAGAAAAGGTTTCATTAAATTTGTTTATGTGCAAATTACACATCAGCCAGCACAATAATTTAATGAGACAAATATAAACAGTCACTCTTTGTTACAATTCTCTTGAAATCAGGAGTGATGTTGCTTGTTGAGATCCTCATCACTGCCTGCAAGTTTATTTCAGTAACAGAGAGTCTATTGTTATTGCTGATTTTTATGGATCCAAAAGTTGAAAACATTTTCCCAAAAAATTTCTTCGTACATGGAAATTTGTCAATAGATAGAGATTTGTAAAATTTTATCAATGTCACAGAATTAAACATTTTTTTCAGCTTGTGTTCTGACTGCATGTCAATTAGTTCAAGCTGCACCTCCTCAAATGCTGTATTAATATCAGCAGCAAAAGGAATTGAATTCAGGCTCAATTTTCTTAAAGTCCTGAAATCTTTTTATGACCTCATCCTCCGGTTAAAGCTCAGCAAATGATCCATAATTTTGGAACACTTGCATGCAGTTTTTGTTTTCCTAATAAAAGGAAATGGCAAAACCTGCCTTCACCTGCTTGCCTTGTAAATAGACCTAGTTTTGTTTTGAATGATCTGACATGCCTAAACATTTCATATACTAACAACTTCTTTCCATGCATTGTCACATTCAATTAATTTAATTTCTCAAACATGTAAACTGCAAACATCATCTCATATCTCCACTCCTCAAATTTTGATCACAAATTCACAAGCCCCTTCATGTCCAGAAAGAGAAGGGTTTCATTCTGTAATTCCCAAACCTGTTTTAGCATTTTGCCTGAGCTCAACCACCAAACGCTGTTGTGGGAAATCACATCTCTGCCTCCACATCCTCAAGCTGAGATTTAAATTTTCAATAATAGAGCTGGTAGAGCGCCCTTTTTCTGATTGTGTTCACCATGCTCACTATGGGATCCACCACATGCTTTAGGTCCGATGCAGCTTTGCAAAGGCTTTCCTGATGCAAAATACAATGAAAGGACAAGAAATCACTATTTTGGTGATCTGCCTTTAACTTGTTCTATAAAAGTTCAATCATACCCACATTTTTTCCAGTAAATGCTCTGGCCCCATCTGTCATTCTATTTCATGTCAAGGCACTTTTCTCCACTCAGTAGATTCTTATTTTCATCAGTTCAAAACCAAATTTTCATTGATTCCATGGGCAAAGATAAGTAACTGTGCAGTGACTTGGTTATCAGCACTCTTATCCAGTGCCAAAGAAAACCAAATAAAATCTTTACTTGATCTGAATGTTCAGCTGTTTTGTTAGTTCATCAGTGATTAAGTCTGCCCTTCACCATAGTCCTTCTTGATAATGAAATGATTTCAAATTTGCTTCTTGAATCAGAGCACATGATGCTTGCACAATCTACTCTACTCGGTAAAAAAAAACCTTATAAGTGAAGTTATATGCTGCCATGATGCTTGCCTCTGCAGCTCTATCCCAAAGTGTTGATTGCTTCGTAAATATGGTCTGTTGCTTCTTCATAACACACTCTGCAGCTTTTTTCTTGCATTCTTCATCAGACATTTCACAACCAAACTTGCATGTTTTGTTTGGTGTCATTTTAAATTATATTCCTTGTATATGTCAACTGTCTCATGACACAGTAAATACACTGCCTTATTCCCGAATTGCTAAAGAAATATTTATGTGTCCAGTCTTCATTGAATGCTCGGCATTCTTTTTCAATTTTGTGCAATTTAGGAAGGCCCAAGTCCAGATGTGGTGCCATTGCAAAGGCAAATGCTTGAACACCAGCCCTGCACACAATCAAAGCCCTAGATCTCCTGTCAGCAACCCATTCACAGACAGTATCTTCCAACTCAGGAAATAATGGTTGCCGACCTGATCCACACTTGCACTTCTTAGCATTTCCCATTTGAATGAGGTTATCATATTCAGCTCGCCATTTGCAGACCATTCGAATATCCAACTTCTTCACTTTACAGAAAGCGGTAAGATTCTTGACCCGTGAGTCTTCCATGATTCTTTTCTTGTCTTCGGTGCAATAACTTTTTTTTTTGCACTCATCAAAGTTTAAATAATTAAGATTAAGATTTATGAACAGAACCTGGTTGATTGAACACTGTGTTCTGATTGATCATCTTTTTACTGCATCTGCTTACCCACTTAGATATTTACAAATAAATATAAACATGTTTTGTTAAAATAAACTCGCCATTTGGAGGAGACATCTTTATCAGTTTATTTATGTATTTAGCCGATATTTTGAGTGCTTTTTGTATCCCAATGGGATGTGAAGGCACTTTTTAATCGATCTGCCATTTATATAGCGCCCCTACACGAGGGCGCTCCCTGGCGGTGCAGGCTGGGTTGCGAACACGACACATTATGACTGTTGCTATTACAACCGCATGCAGGAACGCAACCCATTCAGCCAACCTGCACGCCAGTTATATGCTTGCACTGTTTTAAGTAAGAAAAAACTGTCACTAAATCTCCATTTGTAGTTTTTAATATCTGACTGATAAGTTTCTGCCTCTAAGGCCATCGTCAGGGTAATAAAAAAAATACGAAAATTTAAAGTAATAGTTACAAGAATATTTAAAAGTGAAATTAAAATTTAAAATACAAATGCCAAATATTTGATTGTAGGAATGAAACTAAAATATAACATAAAAGATAAAATGTTGAAGAGCAATTCTAAAATTGCAACAAAGGCAACAGATACAATGTATCACCGTTTTCTTCTGACAGTGATGAAAGCATTGTCATTCAGGTGAGCAAACGAAGCAACGCCTTGAGTGACATCCAGATTAACACCAGAATCCATCAACTATAACATCTGAGACTCCAGTTTTTCCAAGTACTACACAAGTTTTATTTCTCATTGCGCTGTCTTTGTTGGAGGTGCCTTTAATATCACCATCATGAAAAGATTTGACAGAAGCATTATTCTGAAGAGACTGCACAGCCACAGAATCAGGAATTGTAGGATGACCATCAACAGTTATGGATACAAATTTACTGGCACCAACCTTCATATTGACTTTGATGGGAAAACTAATACAAAAACTAATACTAATTAAACAAGGATAAAGTGCCATCGGTGAAATCTTTCTGTATATTAATGCGAGGCTTTTCTCGAGAGATGAATAAGGCTTCATACAGTTTAAGCCTTGAAGGACAACGTTCGGTGCGCAAAATTTCTGTGTTATCATCAAGAAGTCCTCTATTAATATGAATCTGATGAGTCCTCAAATTTTCCTTAATACTGCCCCTTGTTACTTTAAGTTTTTGTATTTTCTTATTACCCTGACGATGGCCTTAGAGGCCGAAACTGATCAATCGGATATTAAAAACTACAAATGTAGATTTAGTGACAAAGTTTTTCTTACTTAAAACAGTGCAATCGTATAACTGAGAAAGCTCTCTCCTCCAAATGGCGAGCTTATTTTAACAAAACATGTTTAAACGGAAATATTGAGCCATTATACTGTAAATAAATATAAATATAATTTTTATTACCGGTATTTTATAATATTGATGTTTCATTAAAATCATACTGATATTAATTTATTAACTTATAATTCAATACATTAATGTGCGTTGCAACAGACAACCGTAAATGCCAGCTGGCGATCTTAATTAGGGCTTATTTTTGGGGAAGCATGTACATCGACATATGTGTAACTTCATCTATTGACAAAAATCTGCGTTATTAACTGGTACACCAGGTAGATAGTTTCAATCTCAAGTCTCCTTGCTTAATGATATCCAGTCGATTCCTTTTCTTCAGTAGGAAATCATCACAGCACTAATGCCACATTCAGCTAAATATGAAGGTAGGTAACAACAGTTTTCTTAAAAAGTTTGTTAAATTTGGGTATTTACCTCTGTCTCATCACAAAGCATGCCATCGTTCCTATCACATTTAATACAATTTTAACTGACTCATCATTTTGCATTTCTGAGAGTTCTTCATACTGCATTGAAACATCTGGCAAATCCACAGGCAATGGATGCACCCATGTTTGAAAATCAACTTCTTTCAAATCAGAAAATCTTTCTTTCAATTCAGAGGCCAATATTTTCAGATGATCCACGATGGCAAGTATAGCAGCATTGGTCACCTCACATTTTTTAATCCCATGAAACTAGTCAAAGTTTTTGTAAGAAATATGTTTTTGACATAACTCTATAAATGCAATAACGCCAAAATATCTTTGCTTTTGAATCAGTAAGAGTTTTATTCATTCCTTGAAGTTTATTCAACATATTCAGTTTTTCAAAAATATCTGCTAAATAAATCACAGATAAGAGGTGCTTCATTTCAGGCTTGTCACTCAAAAAATCACTAGGAACCTCAAATAGCTCCATGAATCTTTTCTAGAAATGAGCCACCTTACCTGAGTTTGAAGTAAAAGTCTCATAGGGTTTGCATTTTTATCTTCACAAAGTTGCTTGAAAAGATGCTCACCTTTTGCATTAGTGGGTAATTAATAAATGACTGAATATTGTAGCACTGAATATTAACCCTCTAATGATCTTGTGGTGCAAATGCGAGTGATTTAGGATTTTGGCCAAAACCAAAAACAAACCAAAAGTTATTTTTCCTATTTCGGCCAAAACAGAAACTGCACCTTAAATGATCATATGGTGACTTTTGGCGCCGAAGCTGAAATTCACTAGGTCTCTAAATGTAACCTAATTTTTTAAAGATATTTGAGCCTCATATTGTCATCGGGTGCATAAGCACCCAAAGTTGTAAATGTGCATTTATGCCTAAATTTTGAGGCTCTGTGTTTTTGTATCTTTTTTAGATTACTTGTCTTTGCTGAATATTATATAATAGAGGCATATTTTATTACAAGACAAAAACAATGGCGAGTAAATAAAAGAGAATAAAAGATTAAATTTGCAAAGATTTACTATGGAACAGGCAAGAACATCGATATTGACATCTGGTAGACTATTGACTGACCATCTGACGTTGATGCTAATGACAACTTTAGTCAGGAACAGAATATGTTCCAATTTTTCCATACTATTCCTGGTTTATCCATCATCCTTGGGACAATTCAAGAAAGCATTCAGCAACATGATCAAGTATATGTAATAATAAAGATGATGCACAGAATACCGATGAAGAAAAAATGACAAGACTGATAGGAAAAGAAAATAAGGTTGCTGCATTATGTATGACTGAAATAAAGTGAAAAAGTTGCAAACTACCTGTTATGAATGCGGATAGTTTGCTTGTGCTAACCATTATGTCATATTTTGCAAAAGTTCTGAGGAATAGCCGGAAGACTTGTTTGAAATTTTATATGTATTATGCCCAGCAAACCTGGGCTACTTGTACTTGTACTTGGACCTCCAGTACTTGTTCCCATTTTGTCGATGCTTATTTGCATAATTGGATTATTTTATATGTGATAAAGTGACATGATGTCAAATTTTGAATAAATTCCACTGTTTGATGTAAATTTTAAAATTTTAAATTAAAGAATTTTGCTTAAAATGCATCTATATTGGACCGAATGTGCAATGGGTATTTTAAAGCACTGAAAACTCTTTCAATGATTAAGTAAAATGTCGAATTTACCAAAAGTTATTTCGTTTGGATATGACAATTGCTTGCAAAAAAAGATGTCTGCCAAATGCAACTTTTGTAGAGATAGAGCAATTTATTGCTGATTACATTAGAACAACATCAAACTGTGAAGCATTTGAACCTCGTTTTACCTGAGACAAATTTGAGCAATAAACAATCACTTTATGCAGTCTTGGCAATGGAACAGAGATAAATTAGTTATGTACTTGTTCTTAACTCATCGGTATTGAATTTGGACCCGAGTACTTGCTCTTGATTGCATCTTGAGTACTTGTACTTGTACTCGAGCCTCAGTATTTGGTCCCAGATCTGCTAATTTATTTAAAATCAAATTACTTTTCCATGGTGAATTTACTAGATGAAATCGTAAAATATAACAAGAAAAATATAGCATGAAATTAACACTGAATATAAATGTAAACAATGTTAAATGTTAACAATTAGAGCAATGCCTAACATTAAGTTCTTATTTTGAATGAATTCAACTTTACTCCTTCCTTTATTATTCCTGAATAATGCTGGGATTACAATTGTACAACAGATGCTTTAAAGTTACTGAAAATATTCTATTTTACTCTGTGTTATTCATTTTTCAATTATTTTAAAATTTTGGAGCAAATAAAATTTGTTTATGTGATGAGGTAACTTAGTTACAGGATGTTTCAAAAGTTTATGTTGAATCATTAGCAACTAAAAGTTCTCAAAACACCATGAGTCTTTATCTAATTGAAATATGAGCTTCTCTTTGGCAAGTGGATTCTATTATACTTTAGAACCATCTTGAAGATGGCTATTAGACCATGCAATTTCATTGTTTATTAATTCAGATTAAAACATTTCTTAAAGTGTTTTCTTATTCCATAATTAGAATAGTATCTCATATTGAATACTGCATTGAACATCTTGAAACTTGATGCACATTTTGTATTTATTTATATTTAGCCGATCTTTTGAGATCTTATGTATCCGAATGGGATGTGAAGGCACTTTTTAATCGATCTACCATTTATATAGCACCCCTACCTGTTATATCGCTTGAATTGAGAAGAGTACAAACTAGAAAACGTATGAGTTTATTAACTGACAACAAGTTAATATATATGGTAACTAAGCGAGAGAGAGAGTGCGAGCGGTAGCCAGAGGCCCTTTGTAGTCGACATTCTGTTGTCTTCTGGTGCACTCCACTCTGATTAGCTCTCACCACAACACCTCCCCTCCTAACAAAAGTTTCACTTCTTCCTTGAAGTGTCCAACTCCAATCTTCTTGGCGGTCGGCGTTTCCTCTTCTGTCATGGAGTCTGTTCTGGTCCAGCAAGAACATCTTCCTTATCTCTTGTGATAGAATCCATAACAACTGGGTTGCTACTTTCCAGTTCCATGTGTGGTTTGCTGAGGGGCAGCAGAGGCAGGTTGAAGGTCTCCAACATGACATTGAAGGCATCATCAACTGACCGAGGCCTCAGCTGATTGGCAAGTCGTCTGACAATCTTGTTGTTCGATTGGACATCGTAGAGCAATGTTCCCAGTCTCCTGATAACCACTCTTGGAGCCCATTGACCTCTTGGATCTTCGTATAGCCTCGAGTACACTGTGTCCCCTTCAGCAAACTCCCTGTAATGAACCTTATGCATCTTTTGCGCTTTACCTTTCATCACTTCTTGTTGTAGATGACTCTGCAACTGAAGATAACTTATCAGAGTCCTCAACTGTCGTCCAATGCTGTTCTCTGCAGGTATCTTCTGACACCTGGTGAAGACAAGCATGATGTTGACCTGTAAGTCCACAGAAACTTCTGTATCACATCTGATATGGCTCCCTCCCCTCTCAACTTCTGAAAAGTCCTCTTGAAAGTGTCCACAAAATGTTCCACCTGGCCATTGCTCTGAGGGTTATATGGTGGCAAACAGATGTGCTGGATACCATGCTGCTGACAGTAACTTTGGAACTCCTGAGATGTGAACTGCATACCGTTGTCTGACACCAGTACTTTAAGAAATCCTTGCTGAGCAAAAATCCTAGTTAACTCTTTAATTGTGCCAATGGCTATCATTGATGACATCTGAACTACTTCAGGCTACTTGGAGAAAGCATCCACTACAACAAGGAACATCAATCCTTCCAGGGGTCCGGCAAAATCGACGTGGATGGTGATGGTTCATTCCTGGCAGGCATTTTTGTAGCATCCTGACATGCACTGCAATTCTTCACCTGCTCTTCAATATCCCTGTCAATGCCCTCCCAATAAATGTACCTTCGAGCTATCAGTTTCATCCGGTGCTTTCATGCATATGGGTGACCTTCATGCAGCATTTTCAGAACATGATGTCATAGTGCTAAAGGAACAACTGCTTGCATTCCAAGAAAAAGTCCTCCTTCATACACTGACATGTCTCAAGCACGACTGTGGAAGGCATGGGTCAACGATCCAGTCTGGAAATCTGGCCAACATCCTGACTGCACGGCTTGCAAAATAATCTGTAGCTCACTTTTGGTCATCTTCCGAATGTCCATTTGAGTTACTGGCAATCGGCGAATAACATCACTACGAAGTGCTTGGATGTCCATCTCAATCTTTGCGATGATGACATCTTCAGGTTCAGGCAACTTCGAAGCGATGAGTCGGGGTAATGCATTGGCTTGTCCAAAGTGGTTCGTCTTCCTGTACTCAATCTTGTCATAACTAAGTAGTGAAAATTCCCATCTTTGCAGTCGATTTGCTGAATGAGCGGACACTCCCTCCCATCTTTGATCCAGCAGAGGTTTATGATCCTTCAATAGTGTGAAGCGTCGTCCATATCGATGAAATTCCTAACAGGGAAATGCCTGTAATTCTACTCTGCTTTTGTCAGAGTTCTTCCTGCTATGGCCTTTTCCGTGCCATTTGGAAATTGGTGTGAGATCACAGCACCTAATTCATACTCACATGCATCAGCAGCAACCACGATGTCCATTTTGGGTCTGAAATGCGTGTCCAGCAGATCCGACTGTAGTACCGTCTTCAGTTTGTCAAAGGCAACCTGATGCTCAGCAGTCCATGAAAATTTATCTTTCTTCTCCAGGTTGTCCAAAAGTCCTCATGGATCACATCTTTGGAACAAAAGACGAATAAAAACTTATCATGCCCAAGAAGGATTTTAACTGCTTCTTGTCCTTGGGCGGCAGCATTTCAACGATCGTGTGGATTTTCCCTGGGTCTGGTCGACGTCCATCCTTGCTAATCAGATTCCCCAGAAACTTGATCTCCTTCTTTACAAACGAACACTTCTCCATTCGGACACGAAATCCACACTCTGCGATCCTCTTGAAAAGGGCATGGACATTCTGATCGTGCTCCTCCAGTGTTATACCAGTCATGATGATGTTGTCCATGTATGCTGCACAACCTTGTAACCCCGTGAGCATGCCATCTATAGCCTCTTGAAAATGCTGGGTGCGCACTTGACTCTAAAGGGTAGTCTCTGGTACTGGTACAGCCCCCTGTGTGTATTGTTGATGGTCATAAATTCCTTTGAGTCCTCGTTTACTTCCATCTGCAGGTATGCATCTGTAAAGTCAATCTGGGTGAACCGTGCGCCTTGGTTCAGGTGGGAAAAGATTTCTTCAGGAGTCAGCAATGGATGTCGGTGTGTCTCCAGTGATTCATTCAGGCTCACTTTGAAGTCAGCGCAGATCCTAATAGTCCCATTCTTCTTGTGCACGATGACTATCAGTGCAGCCCAATGACTGTAATCTACCTTCTTCAGAACTCCTGTTTGCACAAGTTGATCTAGCTTGGTGTCCACAGCTTTCTCTATAGTGAAAGGAATCTTCCTCGGCCTACAGAAGATCGGGCAACTTCCTTCTTAATCCTGAATTCTGCCTTCTTCATGGAGCATTGTCCCAGTTCCTCCTTGAAGACCTTGGGTATTTGTCTGACAACTCTTTTGATAGACCCCTACTTCAACTGATTTCTGTTCCACTTGTCAGCAGATGGCATTGAAGGCCTTCGCAAATGATGGCAACTGGTCCAGCCACTCAATGCCCAGAAGCTGGTCCACATCTTTAGCCACGAAGCAGCGACCATGGCCAGTGAACCCTTGGCAGCGGAATTGCACTTTGAAACAACCCAGTACCTCAGTCGGGGTGGTGTTTGCAGATGACAGTGATGCTGAAGATTTGTCCAGATCTGGAGTACCAGATCTTCTCCCATGTGTCCGTGTTTATGATGGTAACATCAGCACCTGCATTTCAATTTTGGTGCCTCCAAAATCATTTTCGGTGAATTTTCTGTTCCCCTTCTTGTGGTTGTCGTCAATCTTCCCTCGCATATTCTTCAGACAACTCATTGCCAGGTGAGTCGTCTCGTTGCAGGTGAAACATCTCTTTGCAGCTGAAGGTCGGCCAATTTCTTTGCTAGGGAACTCTGGTCAAGGCTTCTTTCTTCTGCTGTTCCTCTGGACCATCTGCACTTGGGACTTCTCCAATGGCATTTGCATATTTCTGCAAGCTCAGAATGTGTTCGCATTCATTTCACAAGTCCTCCAGTGTGCAGTTTGTTTGCAGCTCCAACTTCTGTAGCAAAAGTGTTCAAAAATCGCTGTGTGCTTGCTTCTTCATTCCAGAGACTTTGAAGCAGGCATTTGATCTGCTCTTTTGTCAAGAGATCCACCTGGGTTATCTCGCACATCCTGTTCACCATTGTGGCATACGATCTGAAGTTCATGTCTTCAAGCACTACTCTGAATGCATCATCTCATTGTCGAAGGATCTTTATCTCCAAACAACGTCTCCAGAATGGTCTTGGCTTCTTCGTACTTCAGCTCTTTTGTTGTCCGCGGCCGAATGTGATCTCTGATCAGGTTGTAGATCTTTGTGTCGAGCTTCATGACAAGCACCCTTTTCCCTCTCTTCCTCCGACTGTCGTGAACCACGTGTTACTACTGTGTCTTCAAATCGCTCAATCCACTTGGTGAATGTGCCTCCACATTCAAGATCTTGACTGAACATTTGAGTCTTGCTGATCGTTTCTGTGATCAGTTCTTCGCCTTGACAAATGTGTAGATGATTGAAGACTTTTCAAGCAATTGCACACATTTTTGCTAAAATTCTGTGCATATTTCCCAGAAAGGTTCTTGCTTTTCTATTAAATGGCAGTCAAGAATTATTCACCATGTTTTTGCTTATCTCGTGGTTAGCATTTATAACTTACACCATACTTATAACTTGCTGCTGTTTGAAAATTTTCTCAATAGATTCCTACAGAAGCTGGTTAATGAAAGTTGGACATAAAGGATCACATGAATCATCTTGTTGTTTGTAGTGATCCATGTGTAGCATTTAATCCAAGTAGCTTAAAGCAAATGCTTTCAATTATTATTTAATGTAAGCCTAGCAAATCATTCTTAATTATACAATTTGGGAGGACCTGATTCAATCAGAAATAGTTTTAATGATGGGTCTGATTAACTTACACTTGATATTCCAAAAGTAGTAAAACCTGGCATGTGCAGAACTAGGAATGAATAGATTTTCTTTGATATCTTGAAATATCGCCTTTATATTTTTTCAAGGGTTTGATCTATCGGCCTTGAAATTCTCATCTGTCTATTGCCACAAAATCATATGTTCATATAGAATCAATGTATTCCACACTTTGTTCCAGATATTTTTGTGCAACATATCTTTATTTATAACTTGCTTTATTCAGACTTTTATTAACCTTTAATTGTTGGCTTTTATTTTGCCATTATTCGTTTATTAGGGTCAAGTTTGGTCTTCCATTAGAAGAAGCCTTCAAGGACAATATCCTTCCTACACAGTTAATGGTTAGATTATTGTTAATTGTTAGATTTACGTTTATAAAAATGTTGTTTGGTTTTGGATTGCATTTTGAATCCAGAAGAAACTTACTTTGCCATTTAACCCTTTTAGAGCGAAAACATTCAAGTTTTCTAATGATTCATCTTGTTAACTTTTGCAGGATATATTGGTGTATATTGCAAGGGATGGGGTAACTACAACTGATTTGTTTCGTAGACCTGGGAACCCAAATGATCTGAAGCACATTGTTAAAAGACTCAATGATGGCAGAGATATCGATTATGCCAATTACAATTTCTATACTCTTGCATCTGTAATAAAAGTTAGTTACGCTTTTTGTTTTTGGCATTCATTTTTAGTGAAACTTTTGCAAACTCATTTGAATTCACCAAATGTTAAATTTTTGATTATGCTCTTTTTCTTCATTTTGTCATTTGGCTGCAAAACTTCCAGATTGACATCTCAGTGATACCACTTGCAAACAAATAAATGCTAGGCTAACAGGGATGTCATTTTGGGGGTGCCCCCTGACTTGTCTGGAGGCAAAAAAGTCATCTCATCAAATTGTGCAAGGGTTTGCCCCTTGGAAAAAGCTGAAATGATATCCCTCTAGGCTGTAGTTGTCTAGAGTGTAGTTGTATGCATGCTTGAAAGACTAAAGCTAAATTCCCAATGTTGTAATCTAGGGTGTTTGAAAATATTTAATTTAAATAATAATTTTAATAATTAGATAATTTAATTACCTGATTTATTGAAAGATCAAAACTAAATAATTCTTTAAATAATATGAAATTTTTTTTATTGAGCTGAACGAGCAAACAAAATATATGTACAATTTGGAACAAAAACAAAATTATATCGGTTCAAGGGCTAGACCTATGGGAATGACCTCCCGCTATCTGGACTGCTCATATCATATTTACAACTTAGTTATGAGTCTATGATTATAGAGGGAGAGCAAAATAAAGGACTGAATTAGAATGAGAATATGTTCATTGTACTATATAGAATCCTATATTTTTCTGCATTGTAGAGAATAATAGGTGGGGTTAAGTTTAATTCTTATTGATTTATAATCTCTAGGATACATATATATTCATCTCATTGGACATCTTCATAGCTTCTGTATAGTTATCATGGAAATATGAACCAAAAACAATGCATAAATACAATACTCTGCACAAATATATAATAAAATGGTAAATATATATAAATTGCAATAAAATGGTGAAAGCAAATAAATATTATAAAACGAATATCGTAATTTCAGGAAAATACAACAAAAATGCATTAGAAAATAAATAAACTGGGAATTCTATTCAAACATTTACAAAAGACTCAAATAATATATATGTGAATATTCTTGAGATAGCTAGGTATTATTTTATTTTCTAGATATGCTCTGCTCCAGCAAATGTTCTGTTTGCATTCATTACATTGAAGTATAATTCAAACGAAAAAATTGGAAACCAGTGACAGTCAACAAAAATCTTTATTTTTAGTAGTACAACTCTTTTTAAATTAAAAATTAATAAAGTTAATGTGTTTTGACACCACTCTTAAATGATTACCTCCTGAATTTTATTTTTCATTGAGTCCAACAGTGGTTTTGGAGTCAAACTCTTTCTAGGCCTTTTTTCAGAACTTTGTCAGTCCCTTTGGTTTACAACCAATTGTAAGTCCAAAGAGCAAACAGGCCACTTCAAAATCTTTAAATTCCTCTTATGGGAAAAACAACCTTTTAATATATGAATGGAGGCATTATCTTGCTGGAAAATAACTTTAGCATATCCGAATTTGTCATGCAGGGGTACTTGCTTAAAGTCTCACCATGTTTTGAGGAAGTTTACATAAGCTGAGGGAAGAAATGGCAGCCTAGGCAATGGTTGAACCATCTTTTTAAAAATGATGTTGGATATTAATTGTCATCCAATTAATTTTTTTTTTGAAAAAGTAAGACTATTTCACCCCATAATCACATCTCCCTGGCTCAGTTCAATCATACTTTCTTGTGAACTTCTATTGAGAGAGGCTTGCATTGGCTTGCTAAACTTTAAAAGTCTGCTCTTTCTTAGCAATATTTAGAAACAATTCTCTTCTGATGATGATCAAGTTTTTCACGTCTTCCCCCGACACATTTCTCGCAATGATTAATGTCAGCACTTACATTATTTAAAACAAAAAATTGGGCAAATATATGTACTCATCTAAACAAGCTCGATTAAATATAACATGTTTTAGCTAAACCATCTAATTTTGACATTTTGGGATAAAGTCTTTCATTAAACCATGCATACTCAGAAGCATTTTTATTCATCAGGACTGTCTGGTTAGTTTCAGCTTCCGTATCATTGGAGCCCCATATTAACAAATTAAGTTGTGGTATTTATGTTAATTTTTTTATAGATAATGTAATGATAAAACATGAAAAAATTGTGAAACAAACTGAATGATGTTAATCAGTAAAATCCATCTATATTGAAATTTCCATCATTTACAAAATACTTGTTGAAAAAATGCTGAAATGTTTTAAATATAGGTACTTCCTATGATTCATTTACGTCTATGAAATAATCCATAGAGAATTAAAAATTAATAAATATGAAATTAAATTAAATGCTTTTGATTACATATTTCTTGAGCACATCAACAGACAGTAATGTTATTATCTATCAAATGACCAAACATCCCTTCACAAACATTGGAGGAACATCCAGGTACTGTGGTTAATCCTTCATTAACATCATTTTGGGAATACATACCATACCACCTGACAAGGCTCAGGTTGTGTACACAGGAATTCTCTGAGTTTAAACTCTTAACACATAAACCAGATCTTTTTTGTGAAAGAGAAATTCCCAGTGCACCCCAAACTTCCTGGTCATGTGTTCTCCGATTCTGACCTGGTAAGTCGCAACAGGGAAATGATCATGTGTGATGGGAGGCACCATTCCCCAAAATATGGGTGAACTACTCTACATTTGTTGGAGCAGAAGCCAGCTCCATTCATGCATCATTCATTAGTTTAACAAACATTGTACGTGAGGCAGGATGATGTTTTAGTGACCTTAACAAGTATATACATATAATATTAATAATTATTATTAAATTAATGTATATACATATACACACATTTTTTTTGTTCAGCCATTTGGTGGTGCATTTCATGCATTGTTAAGACTAATTCTAGTTCTGGAGTATAAGCTAACTAGTCAGCCAGCCATTAAGACTAAGGCCTGGAATTCCTTATTTGTGGTATGTAAATTGTCAACCTATAGGTGAGATCTTGAATTACTGAAAGCATATATGACTTATGGTGAACAATGCATTATAGTAGAGTACCTGGAACTGCCTCAGTATTAATTAATCTTTGCTAAGTAAGTAATAAAATCCAAAAACAAATGAAGAAAGTAAATTAGTTGGATGGTATAATTTTTATTTGCCCATTGGTTGCATGACTTCAGGTTCTAATTCATTTTATTTTTAGTAATTTTAAAGTAGTTCAAGGTTATTTTAATTTTTTATTAATGATCATTCCCTGGACTCAAAGTTTCAATAAAATTGTTCCAAGGGTATAGATTCAAATAAAGCAGACATGTGCCCTCTATATATTTAGTAGATAACTAACTGCTTTGGACCAAGAACATTCTAATTTATCAATGCAATATCACACCAATATGAATTTTTTTATTTGAAGATGGAAGATTGATACTTGTTATGGTGGCATTAAATGCCTCTTTTGCTGCTAAACTTAAAAAGTTCCAAAGCATTGGTTTAGATTTGCCAATGATTCTAGTTCAGATGACATTTTGCTTAAAATAATATGAGAATTGTTGCAGCCAAGCTGCGCTAGCACAACACAATTGTCTAATCATGATATAAAATTCTAGACAATTGTGGCATGATATCGTGTGCAGACATTGTTTTAAAAGGAATCATTTGACAGTTAAGTTGATTGTTTAAAGATATTGACTTCTTAAGTTGTCTGCCTTTGTTAATAAACATTGTTCAAGTCATCTATCAATTATACCAAATCATAACAAGAATTAATTTTGCATAACTTATTAAAACATTTTTCCAGAAATTCCTATTGAAAATTCCTGGTGGTGTGTTTGGTCCAGAAGCTGAAAATGAATTGCTAAACGTTCTAAATATCAAGGAGCCTATACAGCAATTTGATGTCATCAATAAGTAAGCATCTAATATAATAATAACATGATTAAAACACTTAACAAGATAGCTTGATTTTACTAAATTATGTAAAACTATTCCAGGATCATTAGGAGTCTTCCTAAGGTTTCGCAGGAGTTGGCATCCATGTTGTTTGGAACATGGTTTCGTATGTCTCATCACTCAGAATTCAACAGCATGTCAAGTGAGTCTGTGGCAAAAAGTGTCGCAGGGAGTTTGTTCCACACCTGTGCAGATGACCCACATATGGTCAATTTGGCTTCTAATGTACTCCAAATACTGATTGAAAACTTTGCTGCTTCAACTGTCTTTGGAAGAGACAATATAGAATTTTTTGCCCAGGCTACAAGAACACGAATAGATGTGTTGGAGAAATATAAATATGAGCTTGATACCAACTTCATTAATGTCTTTGGTGATGTGAAAAATGAAGATAGAAATGGTCTTATGTTTGCCAAAAGTGGTGACATTCCTTCTGGTTTGTCTTTTACAAGTTCAAATTCATTTGAATAATTTTTCATTTTTTTAAATGTAATCAGCTGTAAATATGCTATTTGCATGTTTGAACATGCAAGAATTAATACAAAATTTGATTTCAGTTGAAGAATGTTTGGCCTTATTTGAAAAGGTGGTGGCTCATGATGCTAAAACAAGAGGAATTGATCCTGTGATAAATGGTATTTTGATTATATCACATTGTTATGTCATGTTATCAAATAGTAATTTGTTGTCTGTTTTGTTTTATTTATCAACTATTTACATCTGATTTATGATTTAAGTTTTAGATTTATGCAAGGGTCAATTTGTAATCTCGAAATATTGATGTTGAAAAGATTATAAAAAGTATTGGAGACAATAGAAACAAACCTATTATTATTTTTTGATCAATAAGACATCTAAGCAACATACAAAAAATCACTACAAAATCATTTTGGATTGTCCAACTTTAATCCAAAAGGATGGTCCTAAGGTATAGTGCGTTGCATAAATTTGACCCAGTTACGTTTTTTGACGATAACTTTTTATGTACAGAATTTTCATAGGCCATTTTTTCATACAATGTACTGAAACACATTCGATTTACATACTTATCAATTTTATTGAACTCAGACAAATATTTCGTGCGAATTC